>CM056389.1:109527-121840 GCA_029718625.1 Synaphobranchus kaupii | reverse complement strand
GAACATTCCCAGACCAGAGAGCAAAAATGCAACATTAATAAAGCAGCCAGTGCATGTTAACTGAAGAGAAGACATAACTCATAAAAAATGATACCATGATACCATAATCCCCATAATATCATAATCCCCATGATACCATAATCCCCATAATATCATAACCTGAGCTAGTAGAAAAGGTGTGGGTGTCGGGAGGGGAGCTACAATGCTCTCTGAACAGGTGGGTCTCCAGTTTGAGTCCTAAGATGGCCAAATATTATTCTCTCCACCACCGGGGGGCGCCATTCAGACAAGGCTTGAAACAGGATTACGATCCTAAATCCCCCCGCAGGGATGCGAGTCACTAAAATTCACAGTATCAGAGGGCGGAGCCACTTGGCAGCGCCTGTTTGTTTAGTAGACATTTGATCTAATTCAGGGAAGGCCTTGGGATCCGTAGAGTTTCTTTCCCTGTTGCCATGGAGATTAGTGGTGTAAAAAAGGTTCACTTGGCGAAAAAATAAACTGAAATGGTTTCACACAATTCTGAACTGATTAAACTGACAGAACTCAACTTCTTAAAAATTTCTGTTTCTTTTTTTAAATTCAATATATATCTTTTTTTCCCCCAAGACATTTCACCCAACCTGCAATAGTCTCAATTGCTTTATTAAAATATGTCCAACAGTGTAAGTATATGAAGCATTCTTTGATGTGTGGTACTGTGACGTGGCCCAAAAATAGATTGACTATAGAGTACTATGGTAATAATTAATATTTTGAAGACATCCTGTTCAGGGTGACTCGGTAACAAAACATATTTCCCAGCATGCAACACTAAGTAAAATTAGCATAAAAATTCCCCACAGATGCATGTTGAATGAAGCTAAAGAAAATTACTTTTATTAACTTTAGAAATCGAGTTTTTGTCAGCTTAATGAGCTAAAGTCAAACTGCTTAATAAAAACACATGAAGCCACTTTGAAGAAACTTTTATAACTAAAAAGACTTCCAGCTTATTTTAAACTTGATTTGATTAAAATAAGAAACACAATGTTGAACATGTGCAGTACCACGCAAGTTATTTTGGTGAGAATAAATTAAGACTAAAATGGAAAGATTAAAAATAAAAGTAAAGTTTTGAGTCCTGTCGAGTGGCCAGGATCTAGGGGATGGTGCTAATTTCACGTTCAGATCGTTCGTCCAATCAGTACAGATTGTCAGTCCCAAGATGGGTGGGGCATTCAGACTAGTGCTGGCACAGTGAGATCTGGCAAGCCCCAAAATGGGCGGAGCTCGCATTTGTTTCCTTGTGACTCACTGACTTGAACCAATCACAGTTACATTCTCCACTGATGTCATAATGGTTTTGGAGATGGAAACATGTTCATTTTACTCCCCCCCCCTCCCTTTTAAATCATCATTTATATATTTATAACACATTCTAATATTGAAATGTACTGTTTTGTGTAATATGGTCTATTATGTATTTTAATAATAATAATAAATAATAAATATCGGGAGTAAAAACATTTCAGGATAAAATCACTTTGGGTATTGATCGGTTCTGTGGCCAGTCATCTCAATAGCAATTTCCGTTATATGCTCTGCTGATCTACCCTTGATTTCCCCTGATTTAGTCTGATTTATCTTTGGTTGCCCCTGATTTGCTCAGATTTATTTTTGCTCTTATTGTCAGCGGGTTCAGTGCATTGCCTCTGTAATTCAGTGTCACAGGGAGAGGATTAGCACACCTGTTAGCTATTAGCCTGAACACCCTGTTGTGTCTGGCAAGGCTTTCTAGCCCCATGCTGCTACAAAACCGCTTAAACACCTGTCTTTACCAGATAAAGGGGTTCCAAGGGTTTAATCACCCAATTTTCTCCCTGGGGGGGGGGGGGGGGGCTCCCCCTATCTCATGGGCCCCCCGGCAATGTCCCGTTCAGCCGTTCAGGAGGGATTGATTTTCTGATAATCGATTCTGTCTGCAGCCCATTCCTCCAGCAGACAGAGAGCAGAAACCTTGTGTATCTCAGACTGTTAAACACAGGAGAATCCAGGCGACACGTCTGCTTTACACCAGGTTAATAGCCAGGTAATAACCTCTTCCTTGCACGTTGTTACATCATGTGTTAAGTAATTGATCTCTTGAACTAACGAGCATATTGGGCATGTCTGTGAAGCTGGCAGGGTTTTGTTTTGTAGAACCTAATTTCAGCGCTATTGCTATGTGTGTGATATTCGCCATGTGTTCCAGGGATATTCCCTTCAGCCAAAACACAGCGGCATTTCATTTTACCACCTTATTCTACCAAAACACATTTTTACCACCTCACAGTGCCCAAAATCTCACCCCACAGCACCCAAACCCCACCCCACACCCGAACCCCCGCCTACAGCACCCAAACCCCACCCCACACCCGAACCCCCGCCCACAGCACCCAAACCCCACCCCACACCCGAACCCCCGCCCACAGCACCCAAACCCCACCCCACACCCGAAACCCCGCCCACAGCACCCAAACCCCACCCCACACCCGAACCCTCGCCCACAGCACCCAAACCCCACCCCACACCCGAAACCCCCGCCCACAGCACCCAAACCCCACCCCACACCCGAACCCTCGCCCACAGCACCCAAACCCCACCCCACACCCGAACCCCCGCCCACAGCACCCAAACCCCGCCCACACCCCCAAAAGTGATGTGACGTCACGTGGCGCCATAATGGCGACGTGTAGTCCAGCTGTCTCTCATGTTCGTGTTTGTTAATTTGAATGTATTTTGTTGTGTCTGGCTTTTGTCTTTTGTTTTTTTTCCCCATGCGCTGTGTGTCTGTTGTGGGACGGGGAAGCGGGCTGGAGATTGTTCAGGGCACTCCTGCTGCTCGTTTTTATAATATTGACGAATTTACTATTTGGGATAATATTGTTTGTGGTCGTCACCATGGAGACGCATTCACAACATATGCTCGGGAATGTCCGTTGGATCTGCAGCCACAAAGTTAACATCGGAGTTGAAGATGTCGGGACGGATCGAGGACTGCAGGCAATCTTCAAAAGGCTATCAGGGAAGGAGTAATGTGGGGGAGGAGTGAGGTGTCGACTGGGAAGGCTGAGCTCCGTTTCGACAGTGGACAGAGACCATGACACTGCGTGTATGGAGGAAAGTTGTGGAGGCGGAGTTTGTGTGTTGGACTGCTTGATGACATTGGACATCTCGGGGGCTATTTTTAATCATGACGTTTGGCTGTATTCCACTTTAATTCACTTAATTAGTTTGATTAATGCAATGATTCTATTGACTGTATTTATTTGATATGTTTGTTTGTGTGTTGTGGGTCTGCCCCGCTGTCTATGTCTTTTTTGTTGTTGCTGGGGCTACAACTGAAGTTTCCTAACGGGAAAATAAAAGTTATTCTATTCTATTCTAAACCCCGCCCACAGCACCCAAACCCCACCCACAGCGCCCAAACCCTGCCCCACACCCCGCCCCACACCCCCAAACCCCGCCCACAGCACCCAAACCCTGCCCCACACCCCCAAACCCCGCCCACAGCACCCAAACCCTGCCCCACACCCCCAAACCACGCCCACAGCACCCAAACCCCGCCCACAGCACCCAAACCCTGCCCCACACCCCCAAACCCCGCCCACAGCACCCAAACCCTGCCCCACACCCCCAAACCACGCCCACAGCACCCAAATCCCACCCACAGCACCCAAATCCCGCCCACAGCACCCAAACCCTGCCCCACACCCCCAAACCCCGCCCACAGCACCCAAACCCTGCCCCACACCCCCAAACCACGCCCACAGCACCCAAACCCCGCCCACAGCACCCAAACCCTGCCCCACACCCCACCCCACCAAACCCCGCCCCACACCCCCAAACCACGTCCACAGCACCCAAACCCTGCCCCACACCCCCAAACCACGCCCACAGCACCCAAACTCTGCCCCAAACCCCGCCCACAGCACCGAAACCACGCCCCCACAGCACCTATAACCCGCCTCACAGCGCAAAGCTGGGGTCCCACTTCTCAGACGTCTGGAGAAACGTTTCTCCTTTTTCCTCTTTTCTGACATCTGTTAAGCGTGAAGTAGGAGAGCTGTGAAAGCTTCGTTATCGCGGCTCCACACGGCGAACGCGAATGGCGTATCGCGCAAAGCGCCCCCCCGAGCCACGGCGTAATGGCTTTTTTACGACCCGCCCCGCGTGCCGTCACTCAGCGCTTAACGACCACAGGCCGAATCCCGCTTAATTACGGCCCGCTATTTATGGCCCGCTGAGAGATACAGAGCTGGCGTTTGAAGTTTGAGCCTCAGGTTTTTTTAGCTGCATACCTTACAAGGGAGAAGACTGTCTGAACAATGGCATTTTGGCCGTCTCTTTCAGAGCGAGCGATTTTCATTAGATCCGGAGCAGGTTCCCTGAGTCCTGTGTGTGTATAAATAATGAGTGCCTGGAGACTTGTGTTAATGAATCACAGCAGCGAATTATGTTTTCAGTCTGTTTGTCTTTGACTAAGAAAAACCTCTCTGTTCAGCAGCAACAACGTAAAGTACCATTTCTTATTTTTCTTTGTTGCGCCTCTTTGTCCTGAAACGCAGCGGGGTTTTCTCCTTGCTTGCTTAAATGTGTTGAACAAAACGGCAGTGTTGTGACTTCAGGGAGTTCCCGGCATTTATAAGAGTTATTTTAATAGATTGTTATTTATGTGTGAGAGCCCTGTTTTTTTTTTTTTACTTTCCTCTGTGAACCTGTGAAGGTCACCTGGGGGTCATTAACCTTTGACCTGTGTTCAGCTGGAGGAGGCAAGTTCCTGGCAAGACTATCTAATAAACATTGTAAAATTGACCCCAGGGAAATGGTTTTGTTGGCGGCACTAAGGTAAAACAGAGGAAAGAATGAGTGGGGTTTGATTCTGAGGTGAGGTGTGGATCGGATAAGCAGCTCCACATCAACACTGATTCTGCGCCAGTGAATATCAATTATGCCAGCTTACCACTCAAATCAGATATTCATATCTCATAAATCAGATATCATATTTTACACAAACATTCAATGACATTTTAAGCCTGAACGTGTCGGGTTTTTAAAGGTTTTGTTTTGATGCAGCAGGCAGGACGGCCTAAAGTTACAGCGCTACTTCTGCAAGGCGGACAAAAACTTTCACAATATCTTGTGTCTGCAAAAAGGCACACATTATAAATATGTAGTTTAAATTTTTTTTTACTTGGAATTTTATAATTTTAAAGGTTCACCCACACTCTCCAGTCAGGACTTTTTATAGTGGAATTAAGGCAGAAAATTATCAGCAACTTCAGCACATCAGCACACTGACATTATTGCAAGACTAGGGAGAAAATGACAAGTAGAGTTAGCTGGAAAGATGACGGCACACAGACCCCCACACACAAAGACACACATACTCACACACACTCGCGCGCGCACACACACACACTCACACCCCACACGCACACACACAGAAGAGCCGAAATTGCAGATAGAACCTTCTAATTCTGAAGAGGTCATTTTGATTGAGGTTTTATCTGTCACTGAAGGTGCATTGAATAATATTGTTTACTGAAAACTGCAGTCCTGTTAGTAGTTAAAAATCTTGATGTTTATTTTACTTGGCTGATATCAAAATACATTATCAAAAACCAACATAGAGTGTCATAGTAAGGTGTTGGGCCACCCCAAGCTGCCAGAACAGCTTCAATGTGCCTTGGCATAGATTCTACCTCTAGTCTAGCATAGATTCTACCTCTAGTCTAGCATAGATTCTAGTCTCTGGAACTCTATTGGAGGGATGGAACACCAATCTTCCAAAAGATATTCACCTCATCGTTTTGATGATGCTGGTGGAGAACGCTGTTGCTCTCTAACACGTCGGTCCAAAATCTCCCATAGGTGTTCAATTGGGTTGAGATCTGGTGACTGCGAAGGCCATAGCATATGCTTCACATCATTTTCATACTCATCAAACCATTCAGTGACCCCCTCGTGCCCTGTGGATGGGGCCATTGTCATCCTGGAAGAGACCACTCCCATCAGGATAGAGATGTTTCATCATGGGATAAAGGTGATCACTCAGAATAACTTTGTATTGATTAGCAGTGACCCTTCCCTCTAAGGGAACAAGTGGACCCAAACCATGCCAGGAAAATGCCCCCCACAGCATAACAGAGCCACCGGACCCCCTCACTGTAGGGGTTTTTCCTTTAATGTGTCACCCGTCTGTATATATATACAGTGAGCTCCATAATTCATTGGACAGTGACACATTTTTTGTTATTTTGGTTCTGTACTCTAGCACTTTGAGTTTGAAAGGATACAATGACAATGAGGTCGAAGTGCAGACTGTCAGCTTTCTCTCTCTCTCTCTCTCTCTCAGAGTTGTGCCCAAGTCATTTTGAGCAAGTCCAAGTCAAGTCTCAAGTCTTACAGGGCAAGTCCGAGTCAAGTCTCAAGTCTTTTTTTTTTATCATTTAAGGAAACAATTTTTTTAATTCCATTATTAGATTTTTATATTTTAAGGACGAAGAGTAGAGTAATTGTGATTATTGCACAGTAAAAGATAATGGGGATTTAAATCAGTGAGTTGCTAAGTGTATTAACGAAATGTATTAGCATAGTTAATTCAAATTCTATAATAGCTGTCTTACCTTACCTTAACTAAGTAGTCGATAGTCCTGTTGTTTTCACAAACTATCCCCATGCCTGCTGCAGCCAATGTTAACTTTGTAATGGTATACCTAGGGTGGGACCTTGAAATTCCATTTTTGAAGTTAACATTAGCCGCAGTTGAAACACTGCTGACCTACTGACTACTTACAAGGCAATGAAACAGAATTGTGCAATTTGGGTAAACTTAATTACAATTATTTAATCTGTCACCACTGGTCATGAGTAAAAGAAAGTCATTGCATCATTGTGAGAATTGATTTAATGAAAAGTATGGAAAACGTTTACTGTTACAGTATGAGCAAAATGTGTTGTTTAAATGAAGACAAATTGTGGTACCCTCATCTCAAAACATTGACAGAGTAAAACAAAATGAAGACAAAGACAGCTGACCTGCCTGTTTTATACAAAGTGACTTACATCTTCCGAACTGTTTTATCTTATACGAACTGTTGTATAACTGTGGGCAGTTATTGCATTGTTTATTTTCATTGCATTGATACAGTCTGTCTCAGTGTAAATACGGAAGTGTTTCTATACAGTGCAAAAACCTATCAAAATTAACATTATTATACAACTTTGGAGCAATAACTTCCCACAGTTATATATTAAATACATTTGAATATTTTCAAAGCAGACATACGCTCTTAGGGTGACGTGACAAAATAATTACTTTTACACATCAGCGTGGAAAGTCCATGTCGGAAAAAAAAAACTTATGTATTTAGGCTTGCTACCTAAAACGTCTTTAGCCAAAATTATTTTTGAATTTCACAGATTGAAGATTTTCACAGGTTTACCGATGCCGATGGACATTGCTGTGTGCCGATATGTGAGGCTTCTGCGAAATTTAATATGGACCTTAGCTTCCACACATTTCCATCCGATTACATCGGAAAAGGTGGATCATTCTAATATCAGACGGGAAAACTTCAGCTGTTCACTAATAGGCCTAGCTAACGGAATCCCATTATTTCTGTTAGCTATAGCTAACGTTAGACAACTAGCTAACGTTATCTAGATTTTTTAAAGAGCCACCCGGTTGCTATCTTAGTGACATTGTATAGTATAATATGAACATTTAAAATCGTGAGGGAATTGGGACGGGACTTGATAAGCAGGCTGCTTTTTTCCCGTATCCCTTTTCGGCAGGAAATGTATTTGTTAAATGCATATTTCAGAAATGTGATGCAATGTGATCATACACATGCCGAAATAAATAAATAAATAAATAAATTGTAATGAAAGCTATCCATTAAGAATTCACAGAAACCTAAATTTAATACACGTATTTTTAGATTGTTTTCTTGTTCACACTTCACATACGAACTAATTTGACTGCAACCATGCCAACCTTTCCCCAATGGTTCCTGACGTTGACCCATGTTAGGCTACAGATCATTGCTATCTGGGTATTTAGCCGCTGGGTTACGCCATTGGGCTACACCATAGATTGTAGAAAATTAATGAAGACTGTGTAAACGAACTCAGCTGAACCAACATAGTTCACACGGAAGATTCATACACTGTTAATGTCAGCCAACATTACTTAGCTATTCCTAGTCCTATTTTAGGAGGACATTGGTTATTGGCTGTCTTTCGTTCAGCTTCCGAACCAACTATGATGATAGCGTTAGCTAGCTAGCTAAGTCTGATCACTCATCTTAGTGGGTAGGCTAATCTCATTTACTAACCTCGCTTGGTGGGTTTTCAAATGCCTAATAAAATTAGACGTTGTGCATCCTCCATCGGAGATCTTCGTCCCACATGTTTTGCAAATTGCTGTTCTTTTATTTGTTGAATTTTGGTACTCTTTGTAGCCAAACGCAATGACGCGTGGTAACTTACATCGCTTCCAGACATGGCGCTCACCGCTCAAAATAATGATGACACAGACACGCATGCACCACACACATGCGTACCATGGCTACACGTTAACCAACACGAAATAGCCAGATGCAGCGCTCATGCTTTCTTAACATTCTAGTTATACGTTAGCTAGCAGTATCACGAAAATATAGAAGAAAATTCAGAAGTCCCGCAAAGGAATATCACGAAATACTGATGAAAATTGGGCTTTTCTTAAAATTGTGCCGCAAGTCTTAGTAAGTGCAAGTCACAAGTAAGTCGCAAGTCAATTCTGCCAAGTCCAAGTCAAGTCGCAAGTCATTTTTTTGGCGACTCGAGTGCGACTCGAGTCCAAGTCGGAGACTCGAGTCTCCAACTCTGCTCTCTCTCTCTCTCTCTCTCTCTCTCTCTCTCTCTCTCTCTCTCTCTCTCTCTCTCTCTCCCTTTCTCTCTTTCTCACTCTCTCTCCCTTTCTCTCTCTCTCTCTATCCCTTCCTTTCTCTCTCTCAGCACAGGATTTTGACATGGTGTGAGATATCAATATCCTGGTGTTTGCTGTGCTGGTAGAAATGTGTGTGTGTGTGTGTGTGTGTGTGTGTGTGTGTGTGTGTGTGTGTGTGTGTGTGTGTGTGTGTGTGTGTGTGTGTGTGTGTGTGTGTGTGTGTGTGTGTGTGTGTGTGTGTGTGTGTGTGTGTGTGTGTGTGTGTGTGCTTTTAAATTATATACTGTGTGGACAGAACATAACGAAAGCTGTACTGAGGTCAGGGGTGGTATAGACACACACACACACACTCCACCAGAAAACAGATGCTTCCAGGACAGAGTGACTCATTGGGGAACGCACTGTAGATATTGGTGAGCTTGTGTTTCTTTGCTTGTAAATGAGAGGAAATTGTGTGTTTACTGCTCGTGTCTCTGTGGAGGCATGGCGGTACATAAGTGGCTGACTGAGACTCGACTAGCTTGAGCATTATAAACAGGATATAAAGCATTGATATAAAGGTGGGTTTTCAAATGCCTAATAAAATTAGACGTTGTGCATCCTCCATCGGAGATCTTCGTCCCACATGTTTTGCAAATGGCCGTTCTTTTATTTGTTGAATTTTGGTACTCTTTGTAGCCAAACGCAATGACGCGTGGTAACTTACATCGCTTCCAGACATGGCGCTCACCGCTCAAAATAATGATGACACAGACACGCATGCACCACACACATGCGTACCATGGCTACACGTTAACCAACACGAAATAGCCAGATGCAGCGCTCATGCTTTCTTAACATTCTAGTTATACGTTAGCTAGCAGTATCACGAAAATATAGAAGAAAATTCAGAAGTCCCGCAAAGGAATATCACGAAATACTGATGAAAATTGGGCTTTTCTTAAAATTGTGCCGCAAGTCTTAGTAAGTGCAAGTCACAAGTAAGTCGCAAGTCAATTCTGCCAAGTCCAAGTCAAGTCGCAAGTCATTTTTTTGGCGACTCGAGTGCGACTCGAGTCCAAGTCGGAGACTCGAGTCTCCAACTCTGCTCTCTCTCTCTTTCTCTCTCTCTCTCTCTCTCTCTCCGCTCTCTCTCTCTCTTTCTCTCTCTCTCCCTTTCTCTCTCTCTCCCTTTCTCTCTTTCTCACTCTCTCTCCCTTTCTCTCTCTCTCTCTATCCCTTCCTTTCTCTCTCTCAGCACAGGATTTTGACATGGTGTGAGATATCAATATCCTGGTGTTTGCTGTGCTGGTAGAAATGTGTGTGTGTGTGTGTGTGTGTGTGTGTGTGTGTGTGTGTGTGTGTGTGTGTGTGTGTGTGTGTGTGTGTGTGTGTGTGTGTGTATGTGTCTGTGCTTTTAAATTGTATACTGTGTGGACAGAACATAACGAAAGCTGTACTGAGGTCAGGGGTGGTATAGACGCACACACACACACACACACACACACACACACTCCACCAGAAAACAGATGCTTCCAGGACAGAGTGACTCATTGGGGAACGCACTGTAGATATTGGTGAGCTTGTGTTTCTTTGCTTGTAAATGAGAGGAAATTGTGTGTTTACTGCTCGTGTCTCTGTGGAGGCATGGCGGTACATAAGTGGCTGACTGAGACTCGACTAGCTTGAGCATTATAAACAGGATATAAAGCATTATACAGCATTATAAACAGGACATAAAGCATTATTCAGCATTATAAACAGGCCCTGTCCCTGTCAGAATCAGCAGGGCTCTGTTTGTAGCTTATACGACCACCCAGGATCCCCCATATTATCCTGTTTGATTGAGTTTCCCTTACTAAACCTGCTGCCCATCTGTGTCTGTGTGATCATGTTCGATTGAGTTTCCCTAACCAGACCTGCAGTCCATCCGTGTTCTGTGTGATCGTGTTTGATTGAGCTCCCATGGGCAGGTGAGGTAGCACAGGGACATCTTGCAGATGTGTTGTTGTCTCGTCAGTTCTGGAATGCGTCCTTCCTGGACCGTTCCAAGCCCCGCCTTTTTGGAATGTGGCTCTTATTTCGGCTGGAGAAAATTGGCCTGCTCCATCTGTAACGTTTTCTACGCGAAACTCCAAGCCAATAACCAATCAAATGAAATAAAAACGGCCCTGTGCCATGCCTTTATCCCATGATCCCGCAGCTGGAGGTCACTCCGGGTCAGGCTCGTCTGTGCCGACAGAGAAGATTACATTGTAGCAGCTCATTCATCAAATTTTCCTCAAGATTCCCAGCCTGGAAATTTGCAGCTTCTGGATGTGGGTCCTTTGGAAAAAGCCATTTGTCTGGGAAGATCTGGGAGCTGGTGACAGGCCAGTCTGCACTGACTCATTCACAACAGATGATGGAGCAATTAAAACAGTATTTAATCTGAGAGCTAGCTCTGGAGTAGTTATAAACAGTATTTAATCTGAGAGCTAGCTCTGGAGTAGTTATAAACAGTATTTAATCTGAGAGCTAGCTCTGGAGTAGTTATAAACAGTATTTAATCTGAGAGCTAGCTCTGGAGTAGTTATAAACAGTATTTAATCTGAGAGCTAGCTCTGGAGTAGTTATAAACAGTATTTACTTTGAGAGCTAGCTCTGGAGCAGCTATTGCAGACAATTAAACAGCATGGAGCAACTGCTTTGTGAGTTTACTATTTTTGTGTTAGGTTAAGAGCTGAATTTGTGTTAGGTTAAGAGCTGAATTTGGGTTAGGTTAAGAGCTGAATTTGGGTTAGGTTAAGAGCTGAATTTGGGTTAGGTTAAGGGCTGAATTTGGGTTAGGTTAAGGGCTGAATTTGGGTTAGGTTAAGAGCTGAATTAGGGTTAGGTTCAGGGCTGGATTTGGGTTAGGTTAAGGGCTGATTAGGGTTAGGTTAAAGGTTGGGTTAGGGTTACCTCCCTCTGCTAGCTGGTTACCTTCCTTTGGGCCTAAAGTGCTCCAGAAAAGAAAATACATTTTTCTGAGTTTCAAAAATAACATTTTCAGTGGTAGAAAGTGTTTCTATAGCTATCGCTAAATCACACTTTTTATTTTTTATTTTGGACGTCCACATTCAAACAATGTCCACTGTCAGCGGCTTTGATGTTAATATGGTGCTGTTTCTTTGGTTACCATAAGAATGTTTTGGGGGGGGGCATTTCTATAATTGGTTTATCACCCTCCCCTTCTTGTCCTGAAATACCCCAAACAGCAGAAATGTATTAATGAGTCTGTTGAAGTGATCCTGGGATGGGATGGATTTGGATGGCTCTTATCTGGGGTTTTTATTCTGTGTGGCCAATTTTTTTTTTTTTAAAGTACATTTGGGCCATACACAGAGATTCGGA
>CM056389.1:94527-107027 GCA_029718625.1 Synaphobranchus kaupii | reverse complement strand
GTGTGTTACGCTGTTGTTACCCAGGGGCTCGTGTGTGTTACGCTGTTGTTACCCTGGGGGTCGTGTGTGTTACGCTGTTGTTACCCAGGGGCTCGTGTGTGTTACGCTGTTGTTAGCCAGGGGGCCGTGTGTGTTACGCTGTTGTTACCCAGGGGCTCGTGTGTGTTACGCTGTTGTTACCCTGGGGGTCGTGTGTGTTACGCTGTTGTTACCCAGGGGCTCGTGTGTGTTACGCTGTTGTTAGCCAGGGGGTCGTGTGTGTTACGCTGTTGTTACCCAGGGGCTCGTGTGTGTTACGCTGTTGTTACCCTGGGGGCCGTGTGTGTTACGCTGCTGTTACCCAGGGGGGCCGTGTGTGTTACGCTGTTGTTACCCAGGGGCTCGTGTGTGTTACGCTGTTGTTAGCCAGGGGGCCGTGTGTGTTACGCTGCTGTTACCCAGGGGGGTCGTGTGTGTTACGCTGTTGTTACCCAGGGGCTCGTGTGTGTTACGCTGTTGTTACCCAGGGGGGCCGTGTGTGTTACGCTGTTGTTACCCAGGGGCTCGTGTGTGTTACGCTGTTGTTAGCCAGGGGGCCGTGTGTGTTACGCTGCTGTTACCCAGGGGGTTGTGTGTGTTACGCTGTTGTTACCCAGGGGGTTGTGTGTGTTACGCTGTTGTTAGCCAGGGGGTCGTGTGTCATTCATACCCTGCTGAGGTTATTAATGTGTTATATTAGTAAAACAAATATTATAATATGAATATATTATAGTGCGTGTGCGTGCATGTGTGCGTGCTTGCGTGTGTGTGCGTGCGAGCGTGTGTATGCGTGTGTGTGTGTGTGTGTGTGTGTGTTTGTGCGTATGTGTGCGTGCATGCGTATGCTTGTGCGCGTGTGTGTGTGTGTGTGTGTGTGTGTGTGTGTGTTAAAGGGCCAGTCATCCCTCATGTTGGCTTGTGGGTCTTATGTTGCCAGTAGAAAGCTGTTATTGTGAAACAAACTGTTTGGAGAATTTTGCAGAATTTTAAGGCGAATGACCTCACTTGGCATAAACTGCACGAGCTGGCAGGAGATCTGTGATATTTCATATTGTTCATTATCCTGCATTAACTGGCGCCAGACATTTATTGATTTTGATATATGTGCTGGGCTTATTCTGCTTTGTGAAATTCAGATGTGTGTCAGTGTGTGTTCTTCTAAAAGAAAGAAAAGACCTTTGTTTAGTTTTCATCCCAATGACAAACAGGCTTTCAGACTCTGGGCCTTTGAAACACCACCATGCATGCAGTCTCTTTCTCTACTGTGTTTCCTGATTCAAACCGCTTTACTCTCTACTTTTACTGTGTTTCCTGATTCAAACCGCTTTACTCTCTACTTTTACTGTGTTTCCTGATTCAAACCGCTTTACTCTCTGCTTTTACTGTGTTTCCTGATTCAAACCGCTTTACTCTCTGCTTTTACTGTGTTTCCTGATTCAAACCGCTTTACTCTCTGCTTTTACTGTGTTTCCTGATTCAAACCGCTTTACTCTCTGCTTTTACTGTGTTTCCTGATTCAAACCGCTTTACTCTCTGCTTTTAACAACCTCCTTCTCCACGCATTCACACTTTTCAAACACATATGTGTTTAAACACGCTGTGATATGAAATATGTCTTCAAGGGCCACTGGAGAGAGCATTTCCATTTCCACAACACTGTTATTGGGTCGTTTTAATCATCACTATATATACCAGCAGATGCCCTCATAATTACTTCTAAAACAATAACCCCCCCCCTTTCACCATTAATTTGTTTTAAAGCAGAAAACAGAATTGAGGCTCTAAATGTTTTTATGACCAGCGTTTGTTTGTTTTTTCCTTAGCTGTGGGCGTGGGGGGGGCAGGGTCAGAGTTTCTCTTTGTGAAATGCTTTTATGAAAATATAAAATGAAAACATAATGACCTGGTTGGTTATGGCAGATTATATTGCACTGTTTTATGTAGACGATGCTGGTGACAGATAGCTCACTGCTCTCTGGTCTCCCTAGTGGCTAGAATAGCGCTAACGTGGGGCGCTAACGTGGGTGTTTAAACTGAGAGGCTGTCAGTGCTGTTTGAGTCCAGCTCAGTAGTCATAATCCTGCCAAACAATAACCAGACAATTAAACTAATTATCTTTAGTTAAACAAACGATTAACAGGGCACCTAAAACACTTTTTTAATAACTGTATAGTTTTGAATAACTGTAAAACTCGTGTATATATGCACACGCATATGTGAGACGTGTGTGTGTGTATATATGTGTGTGGTTACGGGGCAGTGTGGTATATTTCTATATTACTGGTGTGTGTATATATGTGTGTGGTTACGGGGCAGTGTGGTATATTTCTATATTACTGGTATGATTGATATGTGTCTCGAGGGTCTTTACTCTTAACAATGGGAAACACATGCAGAGAAAAAGATGAGAATCCACCCTTCCTGCTTTCCCCTTTTCTTCACTCCCTCTCTCTCTCTCTTCCCCCTCCCCTCCCCCTCGTTCTATGTGTGTGTGTGTGTGTGTGTGTGTGTGTGTTCCTCTGTGTCTTTCTAAAAATAAAAGCCAGTGGGAATGGGAGACAGGATGCGAACACTTCAGGAGTGAATGCATCGCCACGGAGACACAACGCGAGTACCAAGGGCAACAGGGCGACAGCAAGGCCCGTTTTCTGGAACATTCCCTCGTTCTGCTTGTACACCGTCCGGGGGAGAATCTGACGGGTTCTGGATCGACCCAAACTGTAGCATTAAGCTGCTCCTCACCTTCAAATACATTTTTTATATATCAGGATGTGACCTTTTAATTAAATCACTGTCCCACACAAAGATATCAATATCAGCTAATACCTGTTTGAGGTAGATGTCTTTGGCTACAGCTCTCTCTCTCTCTCTCTCTCTCTCTCTCTCGCTCATTCCCTCTGTATCTCTCCATATCTCTCTCCCTCTCTTAGTCAGTTTGAAGATGACATTCACAAGGTAATAAGCTTCATTCTTCATGCGTTGTTAGACCATTTGCATTGTGGGAAATCAGAATGCAGAGATGTGACATCAGTCAGGCTGCTGGATTCCTCAGTAAGTCAGTCTGTCTTCAGAGTACATCAAAAACTCCCAACGCTGCCAGGTCTACCAATTAAATGAGAGGAAACCGTGTGTTAGACCTTTGTCTGCATCTGTAAATAATATTAGTGTTTCTCTCTTCATTTCTCTCTCTCCCTCTCTTTCTCTCTCTCTCCCTCTCTTTCTCTCTCTCCCTCTCTGCATTGCTTATTGTTATTCATAAATTTTGCAAAAATTGTATTACAGGACATGGACTCCAAAAAATGCTTCTGAAAACTAATACAATTTACTTGTAAGCAACCCTAAATAACAAGACATTTTATGGCTGATATAGTCACTATTATTAACGTAATCATGGTGCGTCATCATCGTGTGTCACCATTGTGTGTCATTTAGTAGGCCTAACGGTGGAAAGCCAATATTCACGATTGAAATTGTATTAATTGTGCAGCCCTAACTGGAATGATTACAGAGATGTTCTCCCAGGTAGAACCTCCTGTACTTTAGCAGCAGAGCATACAGAAGGAACACAGGAGTTGAGTATCTGGTTAGTTTATAGTTTCTGTAGCATTGGCACACGCGGCGTGCGTCCCACGCATAACACAATGGTACTCCGATCAGAATGAGCGCATCCTCGTGATTTCATGTGGTCCTAATCTGCATTGCACCTGTCAAAGTGTGCAGGCAGAATAGGTAGGAGAGAGGCTGGTCAAATGAACACGCGCCTTGGCTTATGAACAGGTGGCATTCAGTAGGTTATTTTCTATTTATTTAGCTGGAGTATTTATCTCTCATATATTATAGGTTGCCCTGATGTAAAATAATTAATAATAATAATATCATTTTTTAAAATCTTTATCATAACAATAGCCACATAATCACTCATGTTGATGTTATTGTGTCAGTGGAAATTATAATAGAGATATCTGAACATTCCCACATTGTAGTGTGTGGCGTCTCACCTTTTATTTGCAGGTGAGATAGGGAGGGGGAGGGGGAGGGGGGGGGGGGGGGGTGGCAGAGAGAGAGGGGTGGGATGGGGGAGAGAGAAGGGGGGGGCAGAGAGAGAGCGCTCGCTCAGAAGCAACCTGAGGCGATGTTCTCATCCCACGGATAGCAGAGCGGAACAGATTCAGTTGTGTAGAATGAGACGTGTCCGCTGCGGCGCCCGTCGACACCGCGCTGAAGTTCCCACTGGATCCGCAGGAAAGAAACGGAGTTTTCTGTGACTGCCTGACCCGTGAGGAGCAGCATGTATTTCGGTGAGTTAGTGTGCGAGCGTCTCCTGTGGGATCACGCGAGGGGGGATCTTGTGAAGGAGAGACATGTGGAGGTATTCTTGGATTGCGCGCGATTGAAGACTGATTCATCTTCATTATCAACATCGGTTTAACTAAAACGGATCCTCTCGGTACTTTGTAAATCGATGTGTTTCGGAGCGCAGCGCTGTAATGTATATTTTTTATGTCGGCTCTGTGCGTGGAGATATTTACAGCTGCGCTACGGGAAGCCTTAAGAGGAACAGATTGCTGCTTTATGTCAACTGCAGAAGTTGGCTTGTTCAGAATGCATTGCAGTTTAATTGACAGAATTGAGATAAGTTAAACTGTCAAGTTCGGAATGCTGAAATTAGAAACATGTCTTCCTGTGGTGCTGAGTTTTGTGCTCGAATAGAACATAGCGACTATTTAATATACATCAGAAACGGCGTTGAATTTTTAATGTTATTTTGCAATAGTGAGTGAGCATGTTTATTGCCTTATGTAACCGTAAATAGCCTGATGCGCTACGTTTATCAATATTAATATTTTTGTCTATCATTAATCCTATTGATTTGTTTTGATTGTGCAATATTTACTTTTATAAGATTGTAGCTACTGTGTTTGGTTTTTTGATTTTTGAACTGGGCGGGGGTTGTAGCCTAATTATTTTTACTTTGTCATGTGTTGTTTCAATGAATTTAAAGAAATAAATTTTTGCTACTGCATAATAAGAGGTCATATTTCAGGTAGGCTAGAACCTCAAACCTTTCTTAAAGAAAATAGGTAGCCTACAACCCTCCGCTGTTTCTAAAAGTGCAGGGAGGACATGCTCACGAGCACAGAGAGAATCGCACGCAAGGCATTTTATAGGACACGCGTTCTCTCTGAGTGTCTGCGTCAGGGTCAAGCGCTCGTGCAGCATGTTCTGTGTTTGCCGTAAAGATAGTTTTTTTTTAAGCTCTGGGGTTAACCCCGGCTGGTCTTGTGGTCGGATGGGTTTGGTTTTACTGGCGGAGGCACTGATGTGAAGCCCATACGTCACCATCAACCTTTATTTTGCGAGGAAGTAACTCTGAGATGTAATCTTCTTCCCGTGAGACCTAACCAGGACATTGCACGTAGGGGCAAAAAGAGAGCGGATATTAGCACACAGAACCCAACAGAATGTATAGAGACACAGGGGGAAAAATCATGCTTAGATTGGCAAAAGAAAACTGAGTTTTAAAGTTGGAAACGTCATCACAATTAGACGAGCCGAGCGTTTTGCCCCATTGGAGCGCATGTTGCAAGACTCCCAGTGAAACAGGGTGTAGCTAATATGGTTAAACGCCAGCAATTTGTGTTTCCCTGGCAACAGGATTCAGCCAAACAATAAACTTAAGCCTGTGTCCCCAGTGGAATATATTTTTTACAAACATTGTCACAGTGGTTTGATAGTTGTGTGGAATTGTGATTAGCCCAATATAGATATATGTGAATAAAACCATGCGCTTGTGTTGTAGAAGCATAGGTGACTCAATCCCAGCTCGCGCCAGTGGGTCTGTGTGCTAACTCTAGGCTGTCGGGCTGTCTAAGAGACCACAGGCCCTGTTCCTCGTAGCTGGCTAACTGCGCTGAGTAAAACCCGGAACAGCGTTTTGCTCGTTCATGTGTTCATATTCAGGGTGTTTCCAGCACAGCTAACTGAGGTATCCATGTATGTGGAATGGGGCCTTGCATATCCTTCTCATTTATTTTGTATTTGGAGTGTACCCGTGGCTGCCAAACCAACAGCAATAGCACCGTATTTGATCCGTCATTAAGGCGAAAGCAAACGAACACAGACACATAACGAGCACTGTGATTGAGTTACAGTATGTTTAGAGTTTCCTTGATAGGAGTCAGCTCTCCACAATGAGAAACACTGAATCACAACTGAATCAGGTAACGCTGGACTACGACCAAGAGAAATCACTGCGGCTTCACCATAAACATGTAGGCCTGCATCTCTACATGGCTCTCCCTCCCCCTACCTCTTTCTCTCTCTTTCTTCCCCCGCTCCCTCCCTCTCTCCCCCCATTCCTCTCATTTATTCATCCACCCACACAGGGTTTGTTGCCCACCCATTCTCTCTCTCTCTCTCTCTCTCTCTCTCTCTCTCTGTATTTGCACGGACCTTGGCTTTCTCACTCTCTATGGTGTTAATCTGCAGGGCTGGTGTGACGGGTTCAGGGTGGTTTTATGAAGCTCAGGTTGAAGGCACGGCATCTTTATGCAGCCTCCTATTCTGTTTCCAAGGCAATGGCAGGTAGGAGTTTTGCTCTCGGGTAGGATGGCCCACCAGGTGCTTCAAGCCTCCAGGAGAATTATAGATCCAGAGCATTCTGTTTGTGCAGTACCTGGTCTGTCTGTGGGGCCTTCTACAATAGGCTAGTCTTTGTGAAGACTGCTGTTTTATCTTGAAAGGGAGGCTGTGTGAGTGAAAAGCCAGGGTTTATATACTGTATATATATATATATATATATATATAGAGAGAGAGAGAGAGTTTTCTTTCAGTCATCTGGTTTTATACTAAAATAAAAATAAAACAGTGCTTCCCCCACACTGAGAAAAGCCCTTGAGATGTATGTTGATACACAAACAAGAGATTATTCTGCTTGTTTCTTGGTGGAAGAAGGCTTAAAGTGTTACTGCAATCGCTTTTCTAAGCCCTTTTTTACAGCTTCAATTTGAACTTGGAGCCGTGGGTAGGTGTGGTTATATGACGATGATGCTACAAGGTCATATTATGAATATTCATACGGTCAATGAGTGAAAGGGTGTCTTGGTGAACTGACTCAGCCCCCTTCCTGCTCTCTGCCACAGAGCTCTCTGCTCACTTTACTCACCGAGACTCCATCTATTTTTATGGTAAGGATTTCAGGACGTCACGAATCCCCGGAAATGCAGCGCATGGTAAGCCGACACAGAAACTCAGACGACGCCCACTTCGATGCAATATGAGATTTTCGGATAAAAACTGTTGTGTATTATCATAGTCTAACCCAAAACATCGGTTTTTCAATGTGAAAAGTCGGTTTTTGACTGCAGTATCACTTTAAAGTGTCCATGTCAATCTAAAGTCATTTAACAGGGCGTTGAGTCCCCGTGTATGTTGAGTACAGCCTGAACTCACTGTGTTCAGACCCCGCCAGTGCCTGGACGGGCCGGAGAAAAACAGCGACCTCTGCAGGCGGAATACGGCACTGCTCAAAACCAGCCAGGTAGCTCCCGTTTTAGCTGACGGACGCGGAAAACGCCGTCTCAGGCGTCGCTCCAGAACGTTCCGTTAAATCCCAGCTGGACTCAGACAGGGTGACTGTGGAGGCTGTAGCATGTAACGTGTGGGTAACGTCACGTGTAAAAACCCGTCGGTTGCAATTTTCCCCTCTTGCAATCGGACGGGCTTCATTCAGGCCAACTGTACAGACTTCACACGTCGTATCCAAGGAGACCACTATAGCCAGGTATAGGTCATTATGGGTATGTGCTCCTCTGCACTGCATCATGGGTAAACAAGGCGAAGGCTTTTTCTTTAAACCACGTCTTTGCCCTGTGCTCCAGGTCTGTAAACAGGTCGGCTCTTATCAGTGCATTCCACATCCCGCCAATTACACTTCCCGTGTTCTGCAGGCGGCTCTCAGCGGGAGCCATTTCAGCGGGGAACTGGGGCTGAAACCATCTGTAATTTACACCCCCAAGTCATTATACAGTGGTAAAAAAAAAATGTTTGTTGCACCCCTGGTCAAACTGCATGTTTTGTTGATTTTGTAAGTGAAAATGCCACATCTGATGTTTTTTTCAAATATCTGACTCAAACGTTTGCACACAACTGTATAGTACCATATGCATTTCAGAAGCTTTCACTTTTTTTGTTAAATGAGAAATGTTTTTAGGATATTGTAGAAAAATTTGTTTGCACTCAGCAAAGAAAGCTATCGGAAAAAGTATCACTTTAGCTATCGGTACCAGAAACAGGTATCGAAAAATTTACGATACCAAGGATTACCCAAGATGCTAATGTGTCACTTTACACTGCTGTGTCCATTATTTTGTTTGCTACCTCTGTATACCTTTCGCTTGTTCCCAAGATGTGAGGGAATTGGGTTTGGGGGGGGGGGGGGGGGGGGGGGGGGGGGGGTGAATTCCTGAAGGTCAGAGAGGCAGATGTTGAGGCAGATGGTTGGGATTCTGGAAAGAGAGCAGAGGGAGGTCAAACGCTGTTAAACTCGTGCCATTGACCCTTTTCTTTGAGTTGGCCTTGTTCGGTCGCCGGGCAGATTAGCATCAAAGCGCTGCCGTTTTATTTTGTGACCGCGGAGTATAAGGATGCCTACTCGGGTGAGATGGTTTCACGCTTTAAAGTTATACCTCTCATACGTCACTCTGGGCGCAGGCCTGGGGCTTTCATGTGGGGTTACACACTCAGATTCCAGCCCCTCGGGTTAAGCCTCTCTGCTACTCTAATTTAGGGTGCCGTGTAGTCCCCCCGTTTCTGGGTACGGGGTTTACAAACGGCTCAGCTGAATCTGATTCATCGGGGAACGAGAAGGGAGGAAGAGAGAGAGAGAGAGAGAAGGAGAGAGGGAGAGATTGAGAGAGAATGAAACTCAGATTTATTCCTCCGGAAGCGTTTGTTTTTGCGGTGTTCCTCTAACCCCCTAACACACCAAAGGGGAGTTTTACAGCGAGTTTGAAGAAGAAAAGGTGCTATCTCTTTCTCTCTCTCTGTTATATACAGTACATTGCTGTTTCTCCCCACTGCCCATCGCTTGGCTAGGTCTGGTTTCTATCAGAACTCTTCTGTTGGGTGTTAAATCAGCTCCGATCGAGCCCGTTTTACTCTGACAGAGTACATTTGTAAGCCTTGTCGACTCATATAAACGCAGAGAACCTCAGACTTGACCCCAGAAAGAAAAGGAAAGCAGATGTAGAGAGGAGAGACGTATGAGAGGAGCTGGCCGGCCTGGATTACTGCGCTTAACTCTGCTTGTTTGGAATGCTTCATCGCTGCTGTTCTTGTTGTTGTTTTAATCACCTGAAAACTGTAGCTCTGTGCTGATTGGTTCAGTTCAATTCTGAGCTTCTGTGATTCGCTGAGCTCAGATTTATTTTCCTAAATCCAACAAAAAGGCTTCTGAGTAATAGTGGAGTGGATAGTGCGTGTGCGTGCAAGGTGTGTGTGCGGCTGTTGTGTGTGTGTGCGGGTGTGTGCTTGCGTGCGAGCATGTGTGTGTATCGTATTAAACACAATGCTAAATTGGCTACACACAGTGATATGAATAGACTGATTGCTTTGTTCCAGCTCCACGTAGATCTGTTTCATGTGTTTAAATGGAATCCACCCAGTACCCTTGTTTCTTTCATCTCAAATCCCAGCTGAGGTGTGTGTGTGTGTATCTGTGTTTATCTACAGTATGTGTGTGTGTGTGTGTGTGTGTGTGTATCTGTGTTTATCTACAGTGTGTGTGTGTGTGTGTGTGTGTGTGTGTGTGTGTGTGTGTGTGTGTGTGTGTGTGAATGTATGTGTGTGTATTTGTGTGTGTATCTACGTACGTGTGTGTGTGTGATTGTATCTGTGTGTGTATCTACGTACGTGTGTGTGTGTGTGTGTGTGTGTGATTGTATGTGTGTGTATCTGTGTGTGTATCTACATACATGTGTGTGTGTGTGTGTGTGTGTGTGTGTGTGCAGTTGGAATGGTGACTCTTAATTGTGACATGACAGGTGGATTCTTAGTGCCATCTATCTCTCTCTCTCTTTCTCTCTCTGTCTGCTCTGTCTCTCTCTCTCTCTCTCCCCCCCCCTCTCTCTCTCCAGTCATGCGCTAGTTACACTAGAGAAGGCGTGAGGTCATGCGCTAGTTACACTAGAGAAGGTGTGAGGTCATGCGCTAGTTACACTAGAGAAGGTGTGAGGTCATGCGCTAGTTACACTAGAGAAGGTGTGAGTCCAGGTGAGTCACCTGTTTGACTGTCTATGTGCTAAATTAGGGGGATGATGAGTCTTCCTGTCTCACTCTGTCTCTCTCTCTCTCTCTTTCACTTCCCCTCCTCCCTCGTTTTCTGTCTCTCGCCCTTTCCCTGCCCCCGTCCTCGTTCTCCTCACCTGTGCAGGTAACCCGTGCCAGAACTCCGTCCTGTCCACCTTGGTGCGTGCGGCCATGCCCTCCCATGATGTCAAACCGTTCCTCCCCTTTCCCCTGGACTCCGCCTCCATCGGCTTCCTGCCCAACCTCAGCGCGGTACGTCTGTACCAGGGTCACATGACTGGGGTCAGAGGTCACACTACATGGCTCTATTTCTCTGTGAAGTGATTCTTTATTTCATTTTTTACAGCACATAGGCTGCAAATCCTCGCATTTTTATCAGGTATAAATGTCAATTCCACTGCTTTTTCTGTCAACAGCTACACAAAATCTCAAACTCCAAAAATAACGAGAGCCTCAGGCACAGTCTGCTGTTTACAGTCATCTCGTACATTTAGGTGAGCTACACAGTGATGCCCCTGTGCCCCATTTAAACATGGATAGAATCACAATGACACAGGGAAACTTGGGATTCTATACCTGATACCCAGGTATCACTGGGGAGCATTCAATCTAATCACAATGCCACTCTGTTTTTTTCCCTGGGTATGAAAATATTTTTCACATTCAAGCGTATTTTATTAAATAGCTGATGGGACTACAGAGTGGGTTCGGGGAGCGTGTGACCACAGGTCCATCCCTGCACTATGGTATGATTCTATTTTTCTTCTCTCTCTCTCTCCCTCTCTCTCTCTCTCTCTCTCTCTCTCTCACTTTCCCTCTTTTACTCTCTCTGTTTTTCAGAGGTTTGTTTTTCTGAGGTGGACCCCTGATCAGTGCAGGTGTGGCCCTCTGGGAATTGTAGTTTGTCAAAACCAAGAGTAACACAATAAGTTTTACCCAGTCCACAGGTGTGGGAGCTCCAAGCTCAGGGAATTGTAGTCCATCAGACCAGGGAGAAGTCAAGTAGGTTACTAGTTCTATCAGTCAAGACATGGTGCTGTGGGAATTGTAGTCCATCTGAGGCAGGGGAAAGAGAGCATTAGTCTTCAGTGCAGATGTGTAACCCCGGTAACCTGGCAGGCAGGAAGCTCCCGTGCGACTGCAGGAAACACGGTACGTGGGAGTCTCGCTGGAGCCGCTGAGCGCAGAGGTCAGAGGTCGCACACACAGCCGCCACAATCGCTGCTTCTCTTCAGTCCTCCCACACAGAGGATACTGAGGGAGCCGGAGTCCAGTCACTTCACCTGATGGATGTTTGGAATACCTGACAGAGCCCCCACCCCCCCAGAATCACTCAGCTCAAACCGACAGCCCCCCGAGAAACAGCTTTTCCTGCAGAACTGTTTCATTTTGGCATTTACAGTAACGGGCTGAACCGCGGCTTTACATACAGTGCTGCTCAGATTTCAGTGTTAAATCAACTGAGAGAGCGTTTCATACCATTATAGAGTGTGTTTCATCCCCAATAAACCCCCATTTAATCCTTATTTATCCAGAATGAAAACCAGTTGAGACCAAAATCTCTTTTCCAAGGGAGACCATGTCCAAAAGGCAGTAAATGTTATCAGACAATAATAAATAATAAACAATACAACTGAATTAATAGAGCTGAATTAAAGCTTCTGGAGTTGATTTAACATTTGAAATCTGGCCTTGTGCCAGCCGAGAGAACTTCAGTGATAACATTTACACCTGGAATAAATCTCGCAGCATGCAGTGGACCGTGAACTACAATCTTGTGCAGAAGTCGGAGCACATTTTAAAATTGAAATGGACTGCGTTATTATTTTAGCCCTTTGGGTTAAAAACAGAGGCACGTAGATGAGGAGAATTCAGTTACTACATTCTGAAAAGATCCGGCACTCAATTCCTATCTAATTAACCCATATGCCTGTGGTGACATTTAGAGTTGAGGGTATAAAAGTATAAAAGACAGCGATCAGTGTAACACCATTTCAGTGATTAAGTAATATTCCAAAACATCTTAATCATTAGCCTCGCCTCATGAAAAACATTCAGTGTGGATTTCTCATTACTGTAGTTGTGTGATTTCAAATAAAACATGCTTGATCGAGGCATAGAATATGCATAACTTTTGTGAATGATAAAGCAGGTGTACTGAGATAAGTTAATGA
>CM056389.1:57500-92500 GCA_029718625.1 Synaphobranchus kaupii | reverse complement strand
ATGTGTGGAATGGCTGTAGCTGTAGCGTTATGATAACTCAGGGCAGAATATGTGTGGAATGGCTGGAGCTGTAGCGTTATGATAACTCAGGGCAGAATATGTGTGGAATGGCTGGAGCTGTAGCGTTATGATAACTCAGGGCAGAATATGTGTGGAAATGGCTGGAGCTGTAGCGTTTATGATAACTCAGGGCGCAGAATATGTTGTGAATGGCTGGAGCTGTAGCGTTATGATAACTCAGGGCAGAATATGTGTGGAATGGCTGGAGCTGTAGCGTTAGGATAACTCAGGTGGTAATGGCACTTAATGAGCAGCACTCCCTTATTTACAGTGAGACAGCTGCCTCTGTCTCTCCCCACTGCCGTGCTAGCAATCTCAGTAATGACCGAGGCCTCATTACAGAGGAATAAAACCCGCCCGCCGAAACCGCCACACGCCAAACCGAGGCCGGAGAAAATGAGACGCGGAGACATGGCAGACGCACGGTTAACAGAGCGCGGCCATGAAATTATGTTTCTGGTGCTTCTCAGGTTCGTTGGAAAAACAAATGTTTCCATGTAAGTTTTTTTTTTAGTGTCTCTGCCATTTTGAAAACATAACATATATATTCTTCGTAATTCTCGCCGTAATTGTCAGTAATTGCTGCAATGATTCCACATTCTACTAAATGAGCACACGTGTAAGGACCCCTCTTTCACTGCCTACATGTGGCCAGTCCACAGTCACAGCTGGACTCAGGCAAACACATCTGTACAACCTCCCCTGGCCCATCGTCAAGATCCAACAGGAGTCAGGCAGACTTGGAGACTTGGACGGCGCACCGAAATACGCCAGGACTCCAGCCAATTATGATTTTGGCCAGGCAGGAATGCATGGTATGGTCGCCTAGCAACCAGTGTGTGTGGGGGAGAGAGGGAGAGAGAACGAGAGAAAGAAAGAGAAAGAGAGAGAGAAAGAGAGAGAGAGATATAAACAGAGGTGACAGTAGTGCAACCACCAGCCAAATAGGGCCAACAGCCCACTCACACAGTTAAATAGTACAATGTGTTATCTGTTCAAAGTATTATAACTAAAATGAATAATGAAATGCTTCAAATCTTTTTTTCCTTTTATTTGAAATTGTTTTATTATTATTATTATTATTATTATTATTATTATTATTATTATTATTATTATTATTATTATTATATAATGCTTTGGCAATATTTACTGCATGCATTTCAAGCCAATAAAGCATATTGCATTGAATTGAATTGAGAGAGAGAGAGAGAGAGAGAGAGAGAGAGAGAGAGAGAGAGAGAGAGAGAGGGAGGAGAGAGAGAGAGAGATGAGAGAGGAGAGAGAGAGAGAGAGAGAGAGAGAGAGAGTGTGACAGTAGTGCAACAACCAGCCAATTAGAGCCTGCATAGCCTAAGTGTGATGCTGTTACTTGGCAACCAAAATCAATGTAGACTGTTTTTTTAGTGGGCAGACAGAGCAGTGGTGTTGGCAGAGACTAGTACCAAGAGCAGCAGCAGTATGTAATAAGCCAATAATTAACCTTTCCATGGTGCTGATGTGGGCTGTCTCTCCCCCCCCCCCCACCTGCTTTACCAGAGCTGAGAATTAATTAAACACACTCCCCTCTGCCAACTGGAAACAGAACATCATTCTGAGGTCATAAAAATTTGGCTAAAAAATTGATATTCCATAGTATTATGTCATATTAGGATTCCATGTTTCACTGTCGCTTAATGTGAGAGAGACAGGCACAGAATATAATGACCACCCCCCCCAATAAAAAAAGAAAATCGTATCTGGTAAGAAATTCAATTTACAAAGCCAGGCAGAACTAAGTCATTTTCCATGCATACGACTTGAATCTTCTGCTAATCTTAATCTTACTGCGTCGCTAATGCATGGACATCAGATCCACAGACAGGGATTAGGCTAATTACGTCTCTGAAGTCGCCTCGCAGCGTTAGCGAGCGGGGGAGCTCCGAGACCGGAGCTTACGGTAGCACCGGCGAGTCGAGAAAACAGCCGGGGGCGAGGCCGAGGAGCTGAGAGCGCTGGCACACCCGGAGGGTCACGGGGTCCAGTTAAACGGTGGCGCTCTTCAGTACCGCGCGAGCGGGAGACTTAGTCACCGCAGGGGTGTCGGACACAGCCTCGCGGTTCCGCGCGCTGTGGTCATCCTGGATTCCCTGATCTTTACCCCGTGCTGCCATTTAC
Source organism: Synaphobranchus kaupii (assembly GCA_029718625.1). Taxonomy (NCBI): domain Eukaryota; kingdom Metazoa; phylum Chordata; class Actinopteri; order Anguilliformes; family Synaphobranchidae; genus Synaphobranchus; species Synaphobranchus kaupii. The sequence goes on along the minus strand of CM056389.1, from coordinate 90,286 downwards.
TGCATTTACTCAGCGGGCAGCCTTCTCCGCGGCCACTTATTCAAGATGACATTTATTTCACACACAATTCATTTGAACACCTGGATATATGCTGGAGAAATTCAGGTTACCATAGCTACGAGACTCAGGGGTAAAATGGAATCCTGTGATTTAGCGTGATGCTACCTTTCCACTCCCACCACTTTCTTTAGCACCGGCGCCCTTACTAACTAATTAGGAAGTTATTTCTCGTTAACTGTAGACTTACTGTAAGGTTTTCTTTTTCAGCACAGCACGTATACCTGGCCATATGCTCATCATATGTTTATTATGCATAATGTGCGTTCCAGGCATTGTTTGTGTCTACAGGATGCTAGTTTACATCTTAACTTTATTGTGAGCACTGTGTTGGAAGCAGTTTTGGAAGTGAGTGACAGCGGAATACATGAAGGTAAAAGAAAAATGTCACATTACTACATTGTCAAGAAAAGACATTCCATCTGACCTATCAATCATCTGAGAAATTTTCTCTTCAAAAGGCATTTTTTGAATGGCAGCCTCAGCGGTTTTGTGCCGAGGTAGCAGCGACGGAGAATCAGTCCTGATCTTTTGGGAACTCTCGTTGCCGTGGAGGAGGGGAAATTACTGTACGTGCCCCATCCTTAGAGGACAAGCTTTGCTTTTTTCCCACTGCCTGCCAGGAGGACTCTAAAGGATTTGGGGGGGGGGGGTTTGTCAGGTCTGCATATTACGCCCTTGTATTTATCATTTAATGAAATTCAAAGGAGCTTTACAGGCATGCTGATAAACGGGATTGTGTTCCCAATGCATTTTAAGACATGAGGACAAAACGCACATTCTATAAGCTAATATTGTTGATCCTTAATGGAATATCTTTCCACTTACTGGGTTAAAATGAAAACAAATACATGAACTAATCCTGAAATGTATAGAGATGACTGTACACTCCATTTTTTAGAGTGCCATTCGATCTGGGGACTGAAAACACAAGACCCTCCGGGCCGTGGGCGTGTCTTACCTGTGTGTGTTCTCTGGTGCGCCTTCAGGTGTGAGCTCTTGGTGTACACCTTCCTGCAGCCATTAAACTGGCAGCGGTGGACCCTCTTCTTGTTCTCCGGTATGTCTCCCCGCGCCCAACTCGCCGTCGCTCTGCTGCCCCCTGCAGGTCAGAGAGGGCAGCGCGTGCGCAGCGGCCAGCCGCCTGCCTTCCTGGCCACAAGCTTGAGAGTGAGCGTGCCGGCGGTGAGCGTGGCCAAGGGCGGCTTCACCAGGTGGCGGCCCGAGCTCCGGGGAGGAGGGCGGGGGTCAGCGAGGTGACCGCGGCGCTCAGCTGGGCTGCGTTGGCGCCGGGCTCGGAGGGGCGGGGCTTGGCGGGGGTGGGGGCGGGGCTTGGCGGCGGAGGCGGGCCAGCAGGGGCGGGAGGGCGGAGCTGGGCAGGTCGGGGAGGCGGGGCAGCAGGGGGTCGGCCAGGTCGTCCTCCTCGCTTTCCGCGTGCAGGAACTCGAGCTCCTCCTCCAGGAAGTCGGAAAAAGCGCCGGGGCTTCCGTCTGCAGGTAGCGCTCCAGCTCCAGACAGGTCTGCGGAAATCAGACACAAGCAAGTCACCACCCCCCTACAGAGAGAACACCCCCCCTGTTCTTTAAATGAAACACCATTTTTTCTCCTGAGTAAAGAGGAACCATCTCTTACGGAATAAAAAAACATACTCAGGCCTAATAAAAGCAATTTACGCTATTCAACCAGACAAATACAGTAACATAGGCTAGTTGTATAGTGGACGATACATTAATTGGCTTTAGCCCGTAGTGAAGAACGATTCATTTAACAGCAAGGCAGTTAAAACAACAATTTGCTGATCACATCAAGCTCATTTTTTAGGCCCATTCAAGTTCATCAAGTTTTGACGGAGTAAAAATGGCCTATTTATAACAGGCAAAAAAAACCCAAAAAACCCATTAGGGCTATGATAGCCAATCGCCAACATATTTAGGCTATGCCTTTCATCTGCAGTGATGCTTCATGGAAGTGGGCAGCTGCTGACTTGAAATTGAATGTCTCGTAAGTTTTATTGCAGCCTGAAATTTGCATTAGCCGCGTAACCTTCTCTGGCGGCTGCTCATTGCTGTTTTGATTCGATAGATCGCTGCTTTGCGCAATGATTTCTGGGGTGATAACAATGATTAGTTGCTGTGCTTTTGAGAAAAAAAAATAGTGAAATACATATACGAGACTGTAAGAGGCATTATTTAGGCTCTAGCCTCAACATCATGTTTTGCAGACCAGAATGTCCGCAAGGCTGAGAATTTCCAAGACTTTGATCATTCTTCCTACACAAACTACACACAGTTAAATGCAAAAGTATTGGGGAAGTGACACAAATTCTGTTTTGGATCTGTAACTCCAGAACATTGGATTTGAAACAATGAATACGAGGTATATATATACGTATATATATATATATATAATATTTTTTTTACTAATATACAGGTATATATACACAATTTCTTAATACTGGGTATTACAACATCCATTAGGGTTTTTTTCTTAAGAAGTTTAGGTTTTGACTTCTTAAAAGATAAAATTTGACCATTCATTACAGCCACTATGGTTGCAGAATGAGGTCACTGACTGGTCCCATTAGCCCCTCTGTCTGAAGCCCTTGATGCAACAGCTATATAAATCCAGCCCCAGTGCGTATGTGCTGGACTTCAGCTCAGCCACCTGGACCAGAACGCCTGCTCCTTCAGTCTCATTGAGATGGAAGAGATCAGGGTGATTTATCACACCTGCTGTTCTAGATCGGCTCCCATCCGGGAAGGGAACCGGCCCTTTTTATGTGCGCCCGCATAGCCGGGATTTCATTTCCGGTGGCCTCCCAACCCCTAAATCACCGTATATCCCGAGAAATAAATAAGCTTGTTCTTTAAAAAAAAAACGAAAAAGACTTGCCGGTCACTATCGAAAATGTCTGATACAGTCTTTCTTTTGTATGGCAAGCATTACAGCTTAACGTGAGGAATGTTTGGCCATAAAACCCAACACGGCACACAAAGTGACTCTTCAGCAGTTTCTATACGGTCCTGATAGCATTTGTCTCTCCGGATGGCGCCACCATTGTTACAAGCTGACGCTCGCGCAGCCGGGACAGAACTGAACAGAACCGTCAAGGTCTGTTATCCACTTCATCAGCATAAAATAAAGCTGCCATATTTCGGTTATCGGGACTTTTAACATGACAGACTGCCTCTCCAGCTCTCGCCCCAACTCCTTATTCCCAAGAAAATAAGTAGCAGACACTTAGCCCGCCATCTGTCGCCGGGCGATAAGGCTCTGCGTTTCATTTTTAAAATAATGCTTTTCTGTGTTTCTCTTCCCCACCACAGAGAAAGCAAATTTGCATGTGACCGTAAATAATAATAAAAAAAAGCCCTCTGGAGGGCTGCTGTTGTGAATAAACATGCTTGATAAATGCTGTAGAATTAAAGAACGATATACAAAAGAAAATCTGACATTTGTGCACAGGCCCCTTGAGCAGTGTCTGTGGGATTCTGGGAAACACACGCAGAAATGTCTGGGGGCTAACATGGAAAATCAAGGAAATCAATAGAAGTATAACAACCACCCCCTCCTCCAAAAAAAATAAAATAATAATAATGTAAATAAATAATAATAATAATAATAATAATAATAATAAAATAAATAATAAAAATCACAGTGGCTTATAATATTTAAAAACTCGCAAACATTTCACAAGACATGACTTCCTGAGAGTTAAAGTTAAATGAAAATAGAAAACAGATGAGCATGTCAGACAGCGAGAGAGAAGAGAGGGAGAGAGAGAGTGAAAGAGACTAAGAAAGGTCTAAAAGACTAAAAGGCAGACTAAATTAGAGAATCTCAGAGGTGGATGTCAGTGAGTTTCCCACTGCTTTCCATACTGTTTGCACTTACAGGAACGATGCAACCAATTCAGTTAAAAAAATGGGTCAAACGCAATCCGGTACCCTACAATTTCCCCGGAGACAATCCTGGAGACGGCGTTAGAGTCCCAGCGAAAGCAGGCGTTAAATGAAGACTATGTGAAGGAAGGTGAGACTACAGCCCGGTGAGACAGACTACTAAAGGCCACTTGATGCACGCTGGCTGGAGCTATCTCTCTTATCCCAGTCCTGCAGGTTCCCCACCCACCCGCACACCTCTTTTTGATGTGTTCCCCATTTTAAGGCTCAGATTGTTTGCGTTTTTTGTCTTTTGTCTTCGCCTTTTGCTTTTCCCCAGCTTGAACCGAGGAGTGATTAACCACTCGACTGACTGGGTGAAGAGGCACTCTATATTCAGCTAATTTGCCGATGGGAAAGCCTGTGTGCGTGTGTGTGTGTGTGTGTGTGTGTGTGTGAGCATGTGCATGTCTGTAAGTGTGTTGGTGTCGATTTGTGTGTGTGTGTGTGTGTGTGTGTGTGTGTACATAATATGTTTTAAAAATACTTTCTACGGTCATATACAGACGGGTTACAAATTAAAGGAAAAACCAACATAGTGGTGTCTTCGTAAGGTGTTGGGCCACCACAAGCTACCAGAACAGCTTCAATGCGCCATGGCATAGATTCTACAAGTCTCTGAAACTCTACTGGAGGGATGGAACACCATTCTTCCAAAAGATATTCCCTCATTTGGCATTTTGATGATGGTGGTGGAGAGCGCTGTCTAACACGTTGGTCCAAAATCTCCCATAGGTGTTCAATTGGGTTGAGATCTGGTGACTGCGAAGGCCATAGCAAATTATTTACGTTATTTTCATACTCATGGAACCATTCAGTGACCCCTGGTGCCCTGTGTATGGGGGCATTGTCATCCTGGAACAGACCACTCCCATCAGGATAGAATAACTTTGTACTGATTTCTAGTGACCCTTCCCTTTAAGGCAGGGGTGGGCAATCCCATTCATGGAGGGCCGGTGTGTATGCAGGTTTTTGTTTCCACCAATTACCCTAGCTAAATTAGGTAATTGGCTGTATGCCAAACACTGCTTCACTGATAGATTAGTTCAGTAAAATGTTTCATATACGGACACAAAAACAGTCTTTGTGCATATCAAGAAATGTAGAAAAAAGTTCAGATGGTGAAAATGCTAGGCTAATAGAGTAATTAAGGCCAGAAATTGGCATGAAAACCAGAAACAGACACGGCCCTCGTTAGCCCCCCTCTGCTCTAAGGGCACAAGTGGACCCAAACCATGCCAGGAAAATTCCCCCCACAGCATAACAGAGCCACCGGACCCCCTCACTGTAGGGGTTTTTTCCTTTAATTTGTCACCCGGCTGTACTTGTTTATGTGTCTTTTGTAAAAATCACAGTACATTCACAGGATTATAACCAACAACAAGTCAGAGTTAAAATGAGTAGGACATTGTACCCATCGCCATGTTCATTAGAACATCACTCTTAATTTAGCCCATTTCATAGGGTGGACAATAGCAGCGAGGATCAGCTCGACACAACATCAATACAACAACTACTGAAGCTCTAACTAAGCCCGTCTTAAGAGACGGAAACAGGGAAACTATAAGTCGGCTCATTACAATTTGTAATTAAGTCTTCTTTTTACAGCCAATTATATAAAAGTAACACTGGATATCTCCTGTCCTTGAAAGAACGAGAGGGAGAATGAGAGAGAGTAAGAGAGAGTGAGAGAGTGAGAGAGTAAGAGAGTAAGTACACCGACACAATGTCATAGCCAAAAAGCACCCGCTCTGTGTGTGGCTACTCGTCAAGGTTAATTACATGCCCCTGCCTCCTTCCCCAGGCACCCAGGCCCTCTGATCAAATTTTAATAAACAGCCTATGACAGGGTGTCCTCTCTCACACTCTCCTGCTTTGAGACTGCCCCCCTCCCTCCTGAATCTGTGAACCTACGCCCAACCCCACCCTCTTATAGCCCCCCCCCCCCCCCAGCACACCACCTCGCTCACGCAGTAAAGCGATTAGCCCCTCCTCCCAGGCCCCCGTCGCGGCCAATGAAATAAAACGAGGTTATAAACATAAATGAATACGGTGATAAACCCCCCCGCGCCCCGAACGAGACACGGCACAGACCTGGTCTTTTCATTTCGCCCGTGATTTAATCTGGCGGCGGCCGCGGCGAGGCCTCTCTCGCCGTAAGAGGCGTGGCGGGGGGTGATTTGGCATGCCCTGCCGGCCCGCCTGACGCGTGCCGCTTTTCCAGAGCGGAAAATCCAGCTCTCGCTGGATCGGAATCCGCCCCCCCCCCCCGCTCAGGAGCGTTTGAGCTGTTCGCCTGGTCCTCCGCTGCTCAAACCGAACTGAAGCACTTCTACAAACATCAGCACTTCATTTAACTCTTGACAAAACATACTTGTTAAATAAAAATGTTTTCTCTCTAATTAACTGCATGATTGATCATGTGATCATACACAGTGTGTTTGTGTATAATGACTGATCCTACACAGCGTGGGTAAGATGACTGATCATGGCTAGTGTATTAGAGCCAGAGGAGTTTGGTGGCCATAAACAAGAATGTTGTGGCCCCAAAGATAAATCACAAGCCCCACTTAACCAAGAATTATGTGGCTCAGGGATGGTTGCGGGCCCTAAACGACTGTACAGAGTGTTTATGCCAGCAGCCGGCTCTGATTAGAGCACTAATAAAAGAGAGTGTGTAAGATCACTGATTGTACACAAAGGGCCTGATTTACTAATACATTTAGCGGGAGCAAAACCATTTAGCACACACAAAACCAATAACATGACCAATGATTGGTGCAAAACAAATTCCATGACCAATCATTGGTCATGTTATTGGTTTTGCGGGAGCTAAATGGTTTTGCACCCGCTAAAGGTCTTAGTAAATCAGGCCCTTTAAAGAGTATACTGAGTATGCACACACAGAGTTAAAGTTAGGTATCTGTGAGGCTTCCATTTTCATGGAAACATTTCTGTTTTGTACTGTCAGTCAATCCGTTATTTTTTTGATATCCAATACAAACACGCTTTTATATGTTGCAGGCCAGTTCCCAAGACGCACGTGTCAGATAACGGCGTGTCAGATAACGGCGCTTCACTTTCCTGCTGTTTAAGGTTCGAGGGGATATTTTCTCCTAAACGCAGAATGGTCCGTGTGCCTTTACCCGTTGTTTTACAGATCTCAGGGGGACACGGTGTGAGCGCGGCTCAAACCCACACACCAGGCGTGAAGTAGAGAAACTAAATAAAACAATCCTCCTGTGCATATTAAAAGCAAAAAAACTAAATTTAATAAACACTGAAATCTACAGCAGTGCAGACCTCCGCAGCGGCATTTTTTGGTTTTATGTACTTGGTTCTAGGCGCACAGTCAAACTATTTTGATAATGTGAAATACACTGCCTGGCCAAAAAAAAAAGTCGCTCACTCTAATATTTTGTTGGACCGCCTTTAGGTTTGATTACGGCACAAATTTGTCATGGCATTGTTTCGACAACCTTATGCAATGTCACATAATTTATTTCCGTCCAGAGTTGCATTCATTTTTGGCCAAGATCTTGTATTGACGATGGGAGAGTTGAACCACTCCGTAAAGTCTTCTCCAGCACATCCCAAAGACTTTCAATGGAGTTAAGGTCAGGACTCTGGTGGCCAATTCATGTGTGAAAATGATTCCTCATGCTCCCTGAACCACTCTTTCACAATTTGAGCCTGATGAATCTTGGCATTGTCGTCTTGGAATATGCCCATTGATGAGATAACCTGGTCATTCAGTACATTCAGGTACTCAGCTGACTTAATTGTATTGCTGCATAACGTGGCTGAGCCTAGACCTGACCAATTGAAGCAACCCCAGATCACAACACTGCCTCCAGAGGCTTGTACAGTGGGCACTATGCATGATGGGTACAACAGCGACTTTTTTTTTGGCCAGGTAGTGTAGTTTGTCTGACTGTTCTCTGTGTGATGGGTAGCGTCGTTCAGAACACATACGAGAGACTCTTTAGGATTAAGGCAGCAAAAGAGGGACCCAGCAGCCAATCAGAGATTTCCTGGTGGCCTTCAGTCATCTTCAGCAACCCAACCCCAGAGCACAGGTGACCAGAGGACCCAGAACAGTCACAAACAAAGTGGTGGTGATTGGGGGGCACTGGGGTGATAGAGTTATGCGTCACAAACTAGCGTTACGCTATAGCATTCAACCAATCCATCCTGCATCCAGTCACATGTCGGACATATGTACAATGCCCCCTCCATCCTACGTCCACATGCGTGGCATGTACATAACGCTCCCCCAGCCTGCTTCTACATGTGTGTCTGGCCCAGGGAGAGCTCATCCCAATCAGGGGGTAAAATAAAGGCACCACTGTTGAGTCAATCCCCTGGTGTGTCAGTGTTGTACTAATTTCTGACTTTTCTCACAGTGAGAGTAACCACTCTCCCATTCTACCATGCTGTGTAAAACAGCAGTGCGTTAGGCCTCTCCACATCTCTCTTTCCAAAAACACTAGTTATTCTTATCATATTATTTTAAAATGTCAACTGCCGCAACCCTGAAGGAAATATAATTTGCTGCACCTTCGGGGCATAACTCACCTGATAGAAAAAACGACATTTCATTGGGAGAAAAAAAAATACGAACCCCTACCAAAGCCCCATAAGCACAACCTGAGAGCTTTATCTGAATCACACTCTCTCCTCACTGTTCCTTGCTGTACTGGGAAAACACACACTCACAGAGAGCGGGAGGGAGGGAGGGAGGGGAGAGAAAGACAGAGAGAGAGAGAGAGAGAGAGAGAGAGAGGGAGGGAAAGACAGAGGGGATAATCTCCCTGATCGGCAGAGGCTCAGGTTTGGTAGAAAGATCCCGTCTGCCTCTCCTGGATATCTGTTCAGCAGGAGGGGACTTCCCAGCAGTGTGAGCTGGAGATTAACGGGGTTGAAGCCAAATGTATACCTTGTTGCACAACACTTTCGACAAGTGTTTCCTCACTCAACAAAAATGATGTATTTTCGACTGAAAAAAAGGGTTGTGCGACACTTTTTCTCAATGTCACACACCTCTAGAATTCTGGTTTGTCATGGACACAGTCATACCTTTTTGCACCGTGTGATTGGACAGCTTACAAATGTAAAGAAATGGTCAGGAGTTTGGAGTCTCCTTACCATAGAGCCAACAGAGCCCTCCCCGCAAGCCTTCAGCGAAGTATAAATGGCAAGCATCGTGCGACACCTTCATTTTTGTCAGGCAACACTTTTTGAAATTGTCACGCAATGGAGTAAAAATGAGGCTTAAGGGCTCCTTATAATATCTGAAGGGTTCTGGGAACGCAAGACGGGAGAACACTTGGAAGGCTAATGATGTCAGTCAACACCGCTAACTTGCCAAAAAGCCACGCCCCCATGCTTAATCACAAACAACCTTTCGCTCTCTCTGTCCCTCCCACATCCCGTCTAGGCAGAAGGCTGTTCACTTTCCTCCAGACCTGGTTGGTGATGACGGGGGTCCGTGTGACAGAAACACATTCCTCAGTTCTCTGAGTTTCCTGTCATCCTGATGTGACCCCCTCCCCCCCTCCAGGACAGAAGCGCACAGGAAACGCAAAGAAACAGGAAATGAGAGGGTGGGATATGGGGGGGGGGGGGGGTGGTTGTCAACACACAGACAAATGCCTAGAGCCTGACATGTCTGTGCTTTTTGTCCTCTGGAGACAAGGATTACAATTCTTGAAAAGAAAGAGAAGTGCCAACTGATTGGTTTCCCAGTGTATGATTATGTTTTCTCCCTTGAGGCATCATAAATTCTCTTTTAATCTTAAATCTGAGCACATTGGTTTTATTTTTCGGCACGACAACACCATCAAGCGAGACCCTGTTCTCTCACTCACATATGAAAGCAATGACCCCCAGAGGATTCTGGGAAATGTCTCCTTAGCAGGGTCACACCCTGTAGAGCATCTTCTTCTGACTAAACCTCTCTCTCTCTCTCTCTCCCTCGCTCATACATACATACACACACACACCTACACACACAACCACACATGCACAGGTGCCTGCAGGCATAAGTGTTCTCTCACACACACACACACACACACACACACACACACACACACACACGCACGCAAACATGCGCACACACACACACACACACACACACACACACACACACACACACCCAGCACACGCACACACACTTACCAGACCTTGTGTGAGGGTCATTCACGTGCAAAAGCTTTTTCAACAAAACATAGAGAAAGGATTAGGAAGCTGCTGAAAGATCCCTAATGACCAGCACCCGCTGCTCCGCTGAGGGTGAGATAGAGGAGATCCACCGCTCCTGCTGATAGAGGCGGGCCCCGTTCTTCTGCGCTCACTCGAATGCACGTAAACACAGTCTTTAATCACCGCTCCCGCCCAGGCCATTATCCTCAGAAGCAGTAATTATGGAGGCTACAGCTGGTAAACACATTGGCCAATACTTACCACCTCAATCCTTTCCTGCTCTGCAGATGGAGGGTGGCAGAGAGGGGCATGCTGGGTATTCTTTACCTGCCAGGCTCATGATGTAACATCTCTCTCTGAACTGCTGCCTGCAGAAAGACCAAGCCAACGTAGGCAACCAAACCAAACCAACGTAGGCAACCAAACCAAACCAACGTAGGCAACCAAACCAAACCAACGTAGGCAACCAAACCAAACCAACGTAGGCAACCAAACCAAACCAATGTAGGCAACCAAACCAAACCAATGTAGGCAACCAAACCAAACCAACGTAGGCAACCAAACTAAACCAACGTAGGCAACAGAATACCCCCCCCCCCCTGGCACTTTGTTGGCAGGTGGATCTCAGTACAGGAGACAGCAAAGCAAATAGTGCAGGTGCATCGGCTACAGCCCCGTTCCTCCCCGGATACAGCCCCGTTCCCCCGGCTACAACCCCGTTCCCCCAGATACAGCCCTGTTCCCCCGGATACAGCCCCGTTCCCCCAGATACAGCCCCGTTCCCCCGGCTACAGCCCCGTTCCCCCGGCTACAGCCCCGTTCCCCCAGATACAGCCCCGTTCCCCCGGCTACAGCCCCGTTCCCCCAGCTACAGCCCCGTTCCCCCGGCTACAGCCCCGTTCCCCCCCGGCTACAGCCCCGTTCCCCCCGGCTACAGCCCCTTTCCCCTGGCTACAGCCCCGTTCCCTCAGCTACAGCCCCGTCCCCCCCAAATACAGCCCCATTCCCCCATGGCAACAGCCCCGATCCCCCCGGCTACAGCCCCGTTCCCTCTGGCTACAGCCCCGTTCCCCCGGCTACAGCCCCGTTCCCCCCGACTACAGCCCCGTTCCCCCGGATACAGCCCTGTTCCGCCAGATACAGCCCCAGTCCCCCCGGCAACATTATTTCACTGGCACAGTAATGGTTTGGCCCTGTAAACCATTGGCACAGTGACTGTCTCGTCTAGACTGTCCCACAGGTGTACTGGCAGGTGAGATGCTTGCATGTTTAGGCACCCCCCCGCCCGTGACTGTGACTCCTGTCTGTCTGACAGAACGTACATGTATCAGTACAGACCACCCAACAGGAGAGAGTCTGCAGCTGTCTAAATGCCCATTATCAGAAACGCACAGATACACACACACACACACAGATACTGTATGTACAAACACACACACACACATACACACACACAAATATGTACAAACACACACACAAACACACAAATACATACAAACACACACACACACACACACACACACACAAACACGCATGCATGCAAGCACACACACACACACACACAACACTTTCCCTCTCTCTTTCTCACACACACACACACACACACACACAGATATGTGCAAACACACACACACACGCTTTCCCTCTCTCTTTCTCATACACACTGCTCAGCAGAGTCTGTGTGAGTCCTGTGTTCTGTTCTGTAGTGAACACTTTAATAATACACACAGCACACACACACACACACTTAAATAATGCGCACGGACACACAAACCACACACACACACACGCTTCCACTCCCTCTCTCTCACACTCTCACACACATGCTCTCCCTCTCACTCTCTCACATACACCCACACTCCCTCTCTCTATCTCTCTCTCACACACACACACATAAACAGGTTTTGCGGCTGCATCACTGATTAAAATAGCTTCGACCCATATAGCTCTGCTACTGGTACTGCATCAGCTGATCCTTCCCTGAATGACAGGTTTGACTCCGCCTAGCACTGGTTGCCATAGGTACTGCATCATGCCTGCAATCTGACTCCACCTAGTTCTGATCGGCATGGACACCACACCCGTGTTCTGACTCTGCCCAGCACCCAGAAACAAATGAGACTCCTCCAATCACTGAAGCCCTGTCCCACAGCCAGAGCCAAACCTAACACATAGGCCACACCTACACAGGCTCAACCCAACTCTGGTACCACACTAATGCAGGATCAGCCTATCTGCCTGTGCAGGCTCAACCTAACTCACAGTTCACACCTATGCAGGTTTAGGAAAAAATCTTTATTTCCCAAGTTCAACCTAACTCACGGTTCACACCTACACAGGCTCAACCTAACTCACAGTTCATACCTGTGGAGGCTCAACCTAACTCACAGTTCACACCTGTGGAGGCTCAACCTAACTCACAGTTCATACCTGTGGAGGCTCAACCTAACTCACAGTTCATACCTGTGGAGGCTCAACCTAACTCACAGTTCATACCTGTGGAGGCTCAACCTAACTCACAGTTCATACCTGTAGAGGCTCAACTCTGAATGCCATTCACTGAGTCCGTTTGCATGGCTCATTGAAGGGAAAAATAAATAAGAAGAAGCTACACACTCACCAACTATCAAAATACCAAAGAGGAAGGAATATTTCTGCTCAATACAGGAAATGTCTTAAAATATTCCTTATTTGCAGTGAAGCAGTTTACCTCTTTTTAACAACCAGCCCTGTAAAAAGAAAATATTTTTAAAAAAAATATTACTAGAGGTCCCCACTAGTTTGAAATTTTGTTGAGATTGCCGTCACCCTGCAGACGACATGGTAATTTACCTGCAATGTCGACAGCCGAAAAGGCGTGGGCGCTGTCTCGCGCCCAACTCTCACAGCTACAAAGTAATGTGCACGCTTGGCTCGGAATCCAAGGTCAAAACTTTAACTCAGGGTAAACACAAGGAGGAGATTTTAGGCAATGCGTCCCGAGCACAGCTCAGTGTACTCAAGAGTGTGTGTGTTCATGTACACGCGTGCGCATGCGTTCATGTACACATGTACCGACACTTTTGTCCTCTTTTGTCTCGTGTATGTGTCCCAGTGTGTGAGTCTCAGTGTAAGCATGTTCCAGAGCGGTCGTTCATGACAAAAAAAAAAAAAAAAACTATTGCCACCGCATCACTCTCCAGCCAGCACCGCCATGTCACCCGACAGGTGGATAAAGAAGCTTCTGGAAATGCAGAGCCATCCCTCTGACCTTTCATTCAAACACTTTGAGGTCAACAATTGCCTTCGAAACTGCAGCTCTATGAATAAAATAGCGACATGCTAATCTTGTCCAGTTCTTACACACTGTCCCTAAGGCACTGAAGACGTGTTGAATTTATTTATGGGTGGCTTAGGGAGGGAATTTCCATAGGGTTTAGCCAAAGTGGGAGTCATTCAATTCAGCAAACGCCCAGGAGGTAGTCATACAAGTCCTCTCTGTAGAGCGATACTTAAATTGTTGCTCAAAGAGCCCATCCTGAAGGTTCTTTAACAAAAGCCTTCCCTCACCAAATAAAAACCACAGTAATCACACAATCCATTATTTATGAGATTCAATTATTAATATTACAGGTTAGACAGTACAGGCTCTGTTTGGAAAACAGCAGGGCCTAAATATATGAGAGCCAACCAGGAGATAATATATGAGAGGCAGGGAGAGAGAAAGAAAGAATGAGAGAGGGGTGGTGATAGGGATAGAGGAGACCCCCCCCCCCCCACAACCCTTATGGAAATGTAATATAGTGCAGTATATTTTAAATATATTGCGAAGATAATTTTGATATATTTACAATATACTGCAGTGTATTCTTTTTCAATAGGAGAAAGCCCCTGGAGAAGAGGCTGACAGATTACTCCTGCCTCCCAGGAGGACAGACAGACACATATATGACATAACTAATCCCCCTTCAGCTCTAGAGACTGGGATAACCACAGCACTCCAGCTTTCTGAAGATCAGCCGCTTCACTGGAGGGTCCCTCACCCTTCGACCAATGGCTTCTGGCAGCAGACCCCCGAGAGCCCTCGTCCGATCACTCGGCTCCCAGCGGCAGACCCCCGACTGCCCTCGTCCAATCTCTCGGCTCCCAGCAGCAGACTCCCGACTGCCCTCGTCCAATCTCTCGGCTCCCAGCAGCAGACTCCCGACTGCCCTCGTCCAATCACTCGGCTCCCAGCAGCAGACTCCCGACTGCCCTCGTCCAATCACACAGCTCCCAGCAGCAAACCCACAACTGCCCTCGTCCAATCACCGAGCTTCCAGCAGCAGACCCCCGACAGCCCTAGTCAAATCACTAAGCTTCCAGCAGCAGACCCCCGACAGCCCTCGTCAAATCACTGGGCTCAGGATCCCAGGGCTATGGCTCACCCCATGAACATGCCTGAGAGACCACATTTTTCCCTCTGGGTTCAAATCAAGTTTTGTCTCCGCACTGCAGTCAGTGTGATCACAACATACAGCCTACAGAGCAGAAGCCCATATCTGCTCATTTCTAGGATATATAATATAATCGCACTCATAAAAATAAAAATAAATGCATTAAAGTTCAATTATCATTTTAAACATCCCCCGTTTGAGCTGAAAAGCAGTGCAGGAGCAGATTAATTCTCACTCGCTTCTACAGTGAGGCTGAATTCATAGAATATGATGGCTCGTACCTCCAGAGTACGGCACACAAAGCCTAGCTTCCCACAATGGCAGTCAATGTCATTTTCATTTAGAGCCGTCTCCTGTGACTTGTTTGGACGATAGATAATTTCCTGGAATCTGCCGCACAGTTACTGTGGATCAGGCTCCTCTCTTCTTACACAGTTTAGCAGTTAAGGCTTGGTTATGCTAGAAAATACAGAAAAAAACTCACAGCCAAACGGTGATACGTGTGGGCCCTGAGAACCATTAGGTTCAGTAATACCTTTCCCACTGTTGTATTTAATTGGTGTGCAGAGACTGTTGATATTAGTTTAAGGTCATGCTTGGAAAAATTGTAAGTTTTTATCACATTTTAAGTAGTGTTTCCATTGTAAAGGTGAAACTTGATTGACTGGTTTTGTTCACCCTCTTAGCTGCCCCCAGCGCCCAAACTGGACACAGCCTACGAATGTCTGCCCCCCCCCCCCCCCCCCCCTCTCAGCCCCCCCCCCCCCCCCCCCCCCTCTCAGCCCCTTTTTCATTCAAACAGAAATATTCAGCTCATTCAGAATATTCAAATTCAAGATGTTATCTAGGCAGGGTTCTTCAAATATTGCCACTGCTCACAGGAATACATTAAACATGACCAAATACTTCCCTTATGGAAGGCATTTTACAAGACATTTGACAAAACCTACTTCACAGCATGCTGTGGCCTAAACCCCTACAAAAGCAAGTCAATGGCGGCAGCAAGGAAAAACCTTTAATGTCTATAAACATTAAAACTGTTATATTAACTGAAATAAAAATGAAATGTATTAATACACTTTTATTATTGTTCTTATTCGTCTTCTTATTACGATAAACCAAGAGGAAGAATGCACATGGATTGTATAAATGATGTTTCTTTCAGTATTGTCACACTGTATCCCTCGGGCAATGTTAACAGCCGCATTTGTGTCTGCCGTTCCTGTCGTCTCTTATCTCTCTGTTCCTCTTTGTCTCTCTCTCACTATCTCTCCACATCCCTCGTTCTTTCCCCTCATCTGGGAATTGTGTGGGGCTCTTCCTCCCCCTCTCCTCGACTCCTCTCCTCTCCTTTCGAGCATGTGGTTCCAGATACTTTCCCGCTGTGGGCCACAGTCCGCCGTCGTGCGCAAGAGCAGGGGCCTCCGCGCTCCACTGATGATTACATAACCGGCATCGCCGTAACCCACGGTAACAGGAGGCTCTTCCAGCTGGGTACAGCGCCACACAGAGGAGGAGCAAAAGGGGGAGGGGTCAAGTTTCTCAACGAAATCAAGTGAGCAGAGACCCCCACACAGTCTTCCCGTGCGGACAGAAGACCCGCTGTGGGTGTGTTTGTGTGTGTGTGTTTGGGCTCAGACCCCGCCTCTTCAAACTGCACCTATAGCCCCCCTCAACCCTGACCAAATCTCTGTACTTTAGACAAATCTCTGTACTTTGCTTAAAACTCTATGGGCTTGATTTACTAAGATCTTTAGGGCGTGCAAAACCTTTTAGCACACGCAAAGCCAATAACATGGCCAACGATTGGTCATGGTATTTGTTTTGCACCGATCGTCGGTTGCGTTATTAGTTTTGCGTGTGTTAAAAGGTTTTGCACTTGCTAAAGATCTTAGTAAATCAGGCCCTATATGTAGAAAGGATATTTTTTTACTTGACTATGCTGACAGAACAGCTAATCCCAACAGTTCTTAGCTATTAAGAATTTAATAAGCTCTTAAGCCCAGAGAAAGTCAATTAGCCTTTTGTGAAGAGTTGGGCTTAGGAAGCACTTCTACTCTTGGTTCAGTAAGTCACTCTGGATAAGTGTCTGCAAATGGACATAATGCAGTGTAATTTAGTGAGAGAGTCCTGTGCAGACACACTGGCTCTGCAGCAGACGGCTGCAGGTGCTCTTATTTTAGGAGAACAACCAATCACATGTCCTGATATTCACTATGGGTCCCTCAGCCACCCTCAGGGTTTAGTACTGTACCCCGCGGGCTTAGTGCTGTATTATTGGATAGATGACATTGTACAACAGAGCGTAGTCTTGTATTAATGGGGATGTAGTCCGGAGTAAATGGGGTTGTGTTCCTGTATTAATAGGGGTGTAGTTCTGTATTAATGGGGGTCTAGTCCTGAATTTCAATATCTTTTTGATTGTGAAATGTACAACGTTGATAGATGTTTCATCAATTATTTAACTGTACTGTTTTATTATGTTGCACAATATTTTTTCCATAAGAAATTCACCCAACAAAAACTCTAAACCATTACGCATGGTCTTCGATGCCATCCCCACTCAAGCAAACACACACAGCTGCTGTTTGTTCTCAGAAAAGAGGATAAAGACAGATAAAGAGAGTTGCCTGGAATGTAAGCTGATCAGCAACGTTATTTGATAGTTTGTCATTGGATGTAAGTCTCTACTCTGAGTCTTTGGGACTACATTGCAATGTTGCTCAGGCTGAATTATTAGCAATTCATCATATAATATAAAGCAGAAGCTCAACTGTCTGCTGAAAACATTATGCTAATGATAACTCCTCAGCAACTTGAAAAGTATCTCCAATAGCTAGCTATACTCATTCAAAGCAATAAATTGCCCCATAAGCAAAACTCATACCTACAGTAGGCCATTTGGTTATGCTATAATTGAAATGAGTTTCAATATTGCATTATCACCTCAAGAACAATTAGCGTAATGCTAAGTCGGCTAATAAAGCATTAGCCTAATGTTTGTTTGGTAATAATGCCAGTCATTGTCAATGTATAACTTCATTTTTTATATCATTGTCATATCCTTGGCACTGCAGACACTAATTAACCTTTTCAGTTCTACCAGACACCTGCAGCCACCTGTTCCAATACAGCACATATGAGACTGAGCATGTGCTGTACACGTCATCAGCACCCAAACCGTGTGCAAATACCAGCCAGACCATAGCTCAGCCCATTAGCCACTTCCCAGACTGGGCCATTACTTTATCGGTGGTAGGATTCACTTATACTTTTCCACTGTCTTTGAGGACAGAGAGCACTCCCTGCACCTCTCCAAACTTTCCAAAGTGCCCCTGGCCCATGTGTCCCCCAGCACCCCTTGGTTGTCATGGCAGTGGCCCCAGGTTGCAGCCTAACACAGCTCTGTGATCTAAATTTAAACTATGGAGGAAGCTTCCTCAAGCTTCCAAAATAGAGTCTTAAGGAAAACAAGAAAGACAACAACAACGGCGACGAAATACTATGGGAAACCAGCCCAACAGGCGAGGAACGTGCTGGCGAGAGGCACAGAATGACCCAATTACCAGCTCGCCCCCCGTCACAGAGGGGGTGACCAGCCAGTCAGACCGCAACAGATACTACAGGGGAAAGACAGGCTGGCCTTGAGATGCACATTCTCTCTCTCTCTCTCTCTCTCTCTCTCTCCCTCTGTGATCACACTCCTGGGGCGGGGGTCACTATTATAATCCTTTTGCAGTGAAAGAGCTGTGATTATAGAAATCAGGTCCCTCCTACACTGAGAGAGCTGTGATTAGCAGTGTTGATGTCTCTCTCTGCACTGAGAGAGCTATGATTATCAGTGTTAAGGTCTCTATCTGCACTGAGCTGTGATTAGCAGATATCAGTGTTAAGGTCTCTATCTGCACTGAGCTGTGATTAGCAGTGTTTAGTTCTCTCCTGGACTGACAGAGCTCTGATTAGCAGTGTTGATGTCTCTCTCTATACTGAGAGAGCTGTGATTAGCAGTGTTAAGGTCTCTATCTGCACTGAGCTGTGATTAGCAGTGTTTAGTTCTCTCCTGGACTGACAGAGCGGTGAATAGCAGTGTTGATGTCTCTCTCTACACTGAGAGAGCTGTGATTAGCAGTGTTAAGGTCTCTCTCTACACTGACAGAGCTGTGATTAGCAGTGTTGAGGTCTGTCTCTACACTGAGAGAGCTATGATTAGCAGTGTTGATGTCTCTATCTACACTGAGAGAGCTGTGATTAGCAGTGTTGAGGTCTCTCTCTACACTGAGAGAGCTATGATTAGCAGTGTTGATGTGTCTCTGTACACTGAGAGAGCTATGGTTAGCAGTGTTGATGTCTCTATCTACACTGAGAGAGCTGTGATTAGCAGTGTTGATGTGTCTCTCTACACTGAGAGAGCTATGGTTAGCAGTGTTGATGTCTCTCTCTACACTGAGAGAGCTGTGATTAGCAGTGTTGAGGTCTCTCTCTACACTGAGAGAGCGGTGAATAGCAGTGTTGAGGTCTCTCCTGCACTGAGAGAGCTGTGATTTGCAGTGTTCAGGTCTCTCTCTACACTGAGAGAGCGGTGAATAGCAGTTTTGAGGTCTCTCCTGCACTGAGAGAGCTGTGATTTGCAGTGTTCAGGACTCTCCTGCACTAATAGAGCTGTGATTAGCACTGTTGAGGTCTCTCCTGGACTGTGATATAACTGAAACCCACTGTGAGTAATCCTGCAGGCTGCAGCAACGTGACATTTATGTTTCATTGAGAAACTCTCCATGCCTTGATATGGAGGATATGGCATATTGGTTGGGAGAGGGAGGGGCACTTTAGTAAGCACTGAGTCTGGACTCTGATTCCACTGACTGGCTGCCTGCCTGCAAAACCTCATCCTGCAGGTGTGTTTTACTGGAACAGCAGACAGGCAGCTGGGCAAACAGGAAGAATTAAACCCCCCTAGCTATGGCTAATGGGCTTAATACATACATACATGCACATACAAACACAAACACACACCCCCAAGCACAATTATACTGCCACACAAATGCATACATGCTATCATGTGTGCAAATACACACACACACACACAATTACATGCACACATTCTCGTGTACAGAGAGAGAGAGAGAGAGAGAGAGAGAGAGAGAGAGAGAGAGAGAGAGAGAGAGAGAGAGATAACTAGAAAAAATATCCACAAAGGACCAAACACAAAGCACAAATACAGAGGAGTTTAAAAATGACAGATCAAAAAAAAACAAAAAAAACATGCAATTTGAGAAGACTGTGATGAGAATGGTTGAGTGGGGGCCAGGAAAGAGATGGAGCTTCGGGCAGTGGTCTGGCTGTCTTACTGACAGCGAGGGGCCAATTATTGCGAAAAGTGTCCGGATACAGCCAGCCAGAGCCCAGCTTTCCATTAGCGTATTGCCAGGCTTGGGGTGCGCTCGGCGGGGGAGGGGGGGCGGTGCTGGAACCTCACAGACCACTGTTAAATAACTGCCCGCCACACTTGCCCACACGCGAGCACATGGAATAGCAATGAGCTGGTACGTGCGCAAAGTCGCGTTTATGCGGGATGCAGGGCTGTCGCGTGGCGCATATGCTTCTTTGAACAACGAATCAAAACTACTGTAGCCGCACACACCACCCCACTGAAAGCCCGGCTTTGACGAGGAACTGACAGACCTTTGCACACCCTTTAAATTATTCTCAGGACTTAGCAGTACTGGAAAAAAAACACCACCATTAAATATTAATAATACAGACACATACGATAAATCACCGTTCCTTAATTGGCACGAGCCCACGCACGGTACAGTAGGCTATGTTGGCCATAGGACATAAAGAGTGAAAATCTGTTTGACCATGTGCGTGCTTTGTCTGCCAGTCCCCTGCGGAAGGCTTCATTTCAGTAAATGAGTGCACGGCGAAAGCGCCCTGTCACAATGTGGCATGGGACACATGGTTTTTATTTTTTATAGGTGCCAAACACGACGCGACCCATAACAGTAATTAATGTGTAGTCCAGCCTAGTTCCGATTTTGAACACTTTTTTCCATGGCCGCTTGACACACATCCTTGCACCACCCCCCGCCCCCCCCCCAGCCAGCCTTGATCGTAATTTATTAACTCCTTTTAGTACAAAGGAGCTAAAAACACAGACTTACTGAAGTCTTCAATTTATATTTATAAATTAGTCAGAATTTCTAAAACGCTACTGAACTAATCACTTGTACAGCACGCGGGCAGGTTTTTAATTCTTTAAAAAAAACTGACGCAAAATAGGACGGACGGACTGGCAGATCGATGTGCGTTCTGCATTCAGCAATCAATATAAAGCTCGTTTAGCATTGTATTCACACGGGAAAAAAACATTATTTTTAGAAGAAAACTATTTAATTACATGTTACTTTCCACTTCTTTCTTAAACGATAAGCTGCCCGCTAAGCATGTACAAAACAATCTTTAGTTTCTCCTTTCGATTTCGAATTGTCAATCATCATGACCAAGCAATAACATGCAATGTAAGATGTGTGGGAAAAAGGCTTCAAAATTGGGCAGAACTTGAGATATATATTTCAAGTAGAAAAGTGCGCTTCTTTGCAGCTGGAGACTACGAGTTCCGCCTCTACTGGAGTTTACTGTTTTGGTCTGACAGAGGAGCAGCATGTGTTAGCAGCGCGAGGTCTAGCTGGAGTCCGCAGGTTAACTAACGTAACAATGATTACTGGAACACGGTCGAAGTAACGTAAAACTATTCACCTGCTGCCAGTTCTCTTCTAGGGAAGGCATCGCGGAGAAGTAGCCGGTGTCATGCACGAGCTGGAGTTCTTGAAAAATACTGTAATTCGCCAACACGTCCATGTCGAGGCTCCTTACGGAAACAATTTAATTGATCCAGTAAAAAAAAAAAAGCCCACTTTTGTTTTATTGTCAGGAACAACAACAAGAAAACGTTCACATCCGAGTGTGTTGTGCTCTGATATGTAAAGATGCAAGCATGTGTATCAAACAAGACACATACAAATCGGGAGAAACATTTAAAGCTTGTCACTAAAGTGCAATCCTGTTCTCTGGTGTGAACCCTTAGGTCTTCAGCCCAGAACTGGGATGCAAGCTTGATGACATGAAACGTCCATATCTATATCCGCATTTCCAGACTACAATCTTTGCTTTTTAAATTCCAGGTATCTTTTTCTTTTAGCAGTGCTGCCACAGCAGGCGAGTAGTTAGGGTAGCTGTCTAGTGTGCGGCGCGAGCCAAGGGGCGGGAGGAAGTTGGTGTCAGTCAACTCATGCGTTGCCATATAAGGTAAATAGGGTTGATGATCTCATACGCGACCAATTAGGGCGGTGCTAAAATGCACTATTAGGGAGGAGTTAAACCCTATAGACTAACGAGATTGGCTCATCGAGACTGTCACTCGAGCTCTACATGGCAGTGAAAGGTGAGCTATTTTTAGAGGGCTATATAAATGGTACAGACGCGCTCGTGCACATTTTCAGAAGCAAGGCTCGAAGGAGAGGAGATGATATCTTGAGCTCTGGTTAGGGCTGTGGATATTGTTGTGCGTTCAGCGTTTTCTATATATATATATATATATATATTTTTATCAATAGTGTTGCGGTCAGTAATTCAAACAAACACAAAATAAAGTATGTAGAAATTGTGCGGTGTAACGCATTTCCCGAAAACATTTTCTCCATAATTGGCCCTCCTGTTGTAGTCGACTGATCTTGCAGAATGTGTGCCACTGTAGTTGACGGGAACGATTTGGGATTTTCCCCACGACTTCCCGAAATACCCCTTTATTCTCTGAAATTGAAACAGAAACATTAACACCCTTCGTCCTAAAGCTAACACGCTGTAGGTGGTTTCCATCTTTCCCGACCCCTTGCCGTTTCATATGTAGCTCTCCGGTTGAATTACACGGCCATTCGACATCTTTCCTGCATTTTTACAAAACAATCACTCGTGACGCAGAAGGTTAAGAGCAGCCCTATTTGTCTCATGGTGGGTGGTCCTTGCGATTTTTATGTCAACAGCATACAAGATTTCTACACTAAAAAGTTTAAAACATTTTATTGTTTGTATTCTAATAGCCAGGGAAAAAACATAAATCGGTGGGTATGTTCCAAACCCAGTCATTACAGAGGCATACGTGTTCATGCACTGGATTAAGTCATCTTTCAAGAATATGTATTTACACATTGAAATGACTCTGCCTCTCATTGAGTACATTACATCATTCACATTTTTTCTGGTTTATTGATTATGCCCTTTTATACTGGGAAAAAAAGTAATACAGCTAAATAAAGCACAGATTAATTTGCCATATACTCCTGAACTGTGATGCTTCAGTTTATATGAGGGGCGGGGGATTTAAAAATGCATGGTCAAAAGTGCTTTGGCGTGACTGACTGTGCACATGTGCAATGATATGGTGAACTTGTTGCTTTCCTGAAACTTTAGGGAAGTGGTTTGGAGCCTAGCCGTTGCTTGGGTGGTAAACATCATCACAATAAAAGGAAATTATTATGATCATATTTAAGATCATTATAAAATGGTTTTGTATGTGGGCAGCAGGACTACATTGGTGAATAAAATATAATAATAATAATAATAATAATAATAATAATAATAATAATAATAATTCTGGCTGCCATTTCTAAAACAGAAAAACATTTAGAGAGCAAGGGAGTCCTCAATGGAAAAATGAGACCAGGCAAAATCATGGACCAATGATGAGTTGAAAGCTTTGATCAGTATATGGTCAGAGGATGACACTCAGAGGGAGTTTGAGTTGGTAACCCATAAAGAAAGGTGTACCAAAAGATTGCTATGCATTTTAAACAGTTGAAAAAAAAAAAAAAACTGTAGCAAGATTTTTTAAAAAATTAAAGACCACAATAACTGGAGTGACTCAAATAGCCAGACCATTACATGGTTTGAGGCACTGGGCGCTGTTTAAACTTATACGTAAATATCTTATACAGTCATAAATGTAACCATTGCATTTTCCTGTCACTTCCTCCTATTTTGCCCAATCTTCATGGTTCTCGAGGTGGGAAAGCAAACACGATCACGCTCCAGGAACCATGTAGTCCCCGTCGTGGATAGTCCCTGCCCTCTTTTAGTTCCTACAACCTGGTGGAAAAAGGGCTATGATGTCCAAGCCACTCAGGAGGTCTGCATCGCTAAAGGACTCAGCCTCACTCACCCTGTGTGTATTCTGTCTTTAGACACTCACGGTTCATCTCTGAGGTATCAAAAAACCCATAAATATCCACGTGCGAAAGCATTTCACACAGAATGATATCATCAATGCCCCCAGTGCATTGTGGGAAAATAATTCAGCAGGAAATTATATGACTCAATTAATTTCACAGATTTCTTTTACGACGCACACTAATTTAACCATTTTCCTCCTCTGGGAAAGTAAAGTGTGTTGAAAGACTAAGACAACAAGGAGCGGATGAGAGATGACCTATTGGCTACATCTATATTGGCCACGTCCCAGATAATTGCGGTGAATCTGTGTCTATCAGCGTGCTCCGCAGGGCTCCAGCACAAACATGGAGCGTCCATGCCACATACATGGTGGACATGTGTGTGCTGTGTGTACGTCATTAGTCAGGTGGGAAAAGTGTGACGAGCTGGGCAGAGAATAACTGCATGGGGCCTTGCTCTTTGTGCAGTGATGTGCCATACAGTCCGGTGTGGGCCTTGTTCTTAGTGCACTGATGTGCCATACGGTAGTCCAGTGTTGACCTGGTTCTTAGTGCAGTGAACGTCATGAATTTGTAGAACTGCTTTCTACTTAGCTGTAAGATATGACGTCGTTGTGGCATTAGGCGACTTCACTTGCCACAACTTCACAATGCAGGGCAGAATTCATGGCTATTTTGGAATCAATTGGTTTTATACAAATAGGTATTGGCCCCACATGTTATCATAGTGGTGGTATTATTATGTGGTATTAAGTTTTGGCATTGATGTTGGTGGTGTTGAAATCCACCCTCACAATCCTATGCTTTCAGACCATTTTTGAATTACACAGCACACTTTACAATTGCAAGTACAATTGATCCAGCCTGTAAAAACTGAATCCACACTGTATACAGGGTGCACTATTGCTACCTCTACCGTTACAGACTTAATTGATGTGCTGCCAGAATACTTTGATTTAGATGCCTCAACTAGCCCCGTCAACAGATGAATTGGCAAATGGATTAGCCACTGTTCTGTACAAAACACTTGATGTAGTTGCTCCAATAAAAAAGAATAAAAAGGGGGATATCAAAAGTTTGCTGATAACAATTTTGAAAAGTGAGAAAAATATGAATTATATAATTTGCTTTCCAGATGTCCAAAGCATTCTTGTGTGATGAAAATGCATTTTAAAAGCCTTTATAACGTTGTATTATTGCACATAAATTCAGCCACATGGACCTTCACCAGGGCCTATATAGCCAAGAGAAAAGATAGCATAGACTTAGACACCAATCAGAGAATTACCACATGAAAGCCAGAGGGATCACGTGATGTAGCGAGGAACGAGAAAATAATGCCACAATAACATTTTTCAGTTTAGGAGCACAGGGGCTCCTTGGAAAAACACTTACTGTACAACCCTATTACAGCTAATGTGGCTGTTAAAATCTCTCCTTTCAGGCCCACATTAATAATATCACAACAGTGGCCTTTTATCACCTTAGGAATACAGTTAAATTGAGGAAGATAGTCTCTCTGCTAGACTTCTGTAATACTTGATTATCTGCTTGCTCTAATTTGACCTTGAAGACTCTCCAAGTGGTTCAGAATGCAGCTGATAGGGCTCTTACAAGAATCAGGAAAAGTGAATATATCAGTCTGGTGCTTGTGTTTTATTATTGGTTGCCTGTCCAGATTTAGAAATGACTAAAAGGCTTTTCTCCAAACTTATAAGGCTTTAAATGGTCTTGCTCCAGAATATCTAGACTTAGTGGACTACTTATCATTTACTCTGAACCATGATTACTTTTTTGTTCACAAAGTGCTTGCTGTTTGGAGGTTGAAAGAATAATTAAATTACAACGGGAGACAGAGCTTTCTCTTACAGGTCTCCCGTTTCATGTCAGGGTTTGTTCTGACACACTCTCTCGTTTTAAGCATAGGCTCAAAACGTACGTTTTCAGTCAATCCTACAGTTAATGGTGTGGGGGAAGGACGGGTTAACCCGGAGCACAGGACTATCTGGCGAGCTGAGCTGACAGTGCACGTGAAAGCTCTGGTTTGCTGTTCTGTACTGTGTTGGGGTTCTGTTTACCCAGGATCACTCCCATGGTTGTGTAAACATGTAGCAACACATTGTGGGCCGTTTACATTCGTTCTGCTGCTTCCTCTCTACACGGGTACTGTTCCAGGGCTACATATAGTCACATTGGACAAATATGCTCCAGCACATTATCACCATGTTAAATGTGGCTCAGCCTGTGCCAGGTCTCTGCTGGCAGTCATGCCACACTGTAGCTGTCTCCTGCCTGATGGTTAAAGCTAAGAAGGTCGGGGCTTGGCTTGAACATGGCTGGGAGAATTCCTGTGGACATCGGGCGGCTGCTGGAAGTGCAGTTGCTTGGCCGTTAAGGACCAGTCTTCCCTCTTGACCACTTGGAAAAATACCCAGTGCTGTGGTGCGGACACTGTGCTGCAAAACATACTGTAATGTTCAATCCCACTCTAATTTGGAATGTCCAATTAACTATCCGTTTCGGGAGAGGGAAGACATTTGTGGTCTCACCAGTGTCTCAGATGCCGTGTCACCGGCCTGTTTCTTTTCACACCACAGCCCAAAGCCAAGCTCTTATCAGAGCTGAATTGGAGGAAGACATCACATATGCAGTCCACGGCGCCTGATCGACCAGCGGGGGGTCGCTAGAGAGTGATGAAACGTGGACCGCTAACCGACCGGACCCTCCTGTACCCTGAACAGCACAACTGTCAAATGCACATCGCCCTGTGGAGCTACTGGCCACAGTCAGCACTGGCACAGTTTGGATTAAATCCGAGACCATGGGGCTCATCCATGCGCCCCAGCGTGGTGCCTTAGTTAACTGAGCCACCCACCAGCTAACATTGGCAGTTTCTACGAAGCACAAAATAAAATGAGTAATAATAATTATCCAGTTCTAAGCTTCTGGCCCTTTCTCGCCCTGAGTTCACAGCCCCTGGTGCTCTCCTGGTACAAGCACATCCCATGATGCAACCTGGAGGTCAAGATACATCACCTCACCCTGGCTAGTTTAATACATCAGGCTATAATCTGCCCCACCACTTTGTCTATTTGCTCAAGATTCCTTATTACCTGCTATTTATCTTGAGCTATTGAAACCAGGCCAGCCGTTGGGTTTCACACTGGGGACTTTTTTCTTTTACTACGCTGGATTTTTGTGGGTTCAGGTCAGTCTGGCTTAATTGTTCCTATATCCTGTTTTTCTTTGTGACATCTCTGTAAAAAAAAAAAAGAACAATTAATTTTACTAATAAAATTTCACTGAACTGGTTCTCAGTGCTGTGATATGCCCTTGTGGTCCAGTGTGGATCTGATCCTTAGTGCAGTTGTTTGCCTTCTGGTCCAGTGTGCTGGAAAACAGGGTCTCTTTCTGAGTGACTTATTGAATGAAGGATGATGGATTTCTCCACTAAAGTGTGCTTTCTGGCGACTGCCACGGCCCAACAGGAGATTACAGGGGCAGATGGTTGCAAGATTGGCTGTTTCAGTACATTTTCCTTATTGATTTTCTTTTGCAGGTCTTCCTGCAGGGGTGGAATTAGTAAGAGTGTGTGGGAGGGGGGATGGGTGGGGGGTGTGGGGTGTGGTTTAGTGGGGTGATGCAGAATTGTTAGAAGTCTTTTTTTTTTCCCAACAGAAATGAGCAAATCTGTAAAATGATGGCTATGTCTGTAGCTGCTCCTCTGTGGCAAGGAAAAGCCTTTATTTATTTTCAGTTTTTCTTTTCTCCCTCTGAATGTCTTGTGCTGTGTGGGTGGTCATAAAATTAAGCTGAAGTTAGAATTATATTACTGTATATCACAAGTGTATCACACTGGACAGTAGACAGTTCGATTGAGGAGGTCCTCTGCCAGAATGTGGTCATTTTATGAGGGATTTAAAGTTTGGCAACCCCATGGAACTGAACAAACCTGTTAGTCAGAAGACACTCCTTAGTCCCTGGTTCCCCTCTATGGAATGATAGGTGACCTTTGACCTCCTGACCATAAGGCTCCCTGGGACAAAATTATCCCCTTAATGTTAATCTTGTAAAATTAAAAATTAAAAATTAAAATAGATGTATAATTTTAAATACAGCAGATACCACAACCGCAGAGAATTATTTCTCATTTACAAACAATACTTTGAATGAGAAAGAGAGTACATCTGAAGTACATGAAGGCCCAGGTAAATAGTGGAGATAGATAGAGAGTGAGAGAGAGAGATAGAGAGAGAGGGGGAGAGGGGGAGGGGGGGGGGGGGGACCATGTCTTTATATCCTTTTCCTGGGGCTCATAGCACTCTGAAGAAACATGAAAAATAATTTAAAAATCTCTAATCTCTGGGGCTCTGAAACACCTCATCCTCTTCCACTGGAGATGATATTCTCCTGTGAAAAGGAGAATCCGCTGTAATTCAAAGGTAGACACGGCTCCCCGCAGAACCAGCAAACAGGATAAGAGCGTGTGTGAAGGTTTTCCGGCCTTTTCCCCATTCAGGAACGCAACTCGCCGGCGACTCAGCTCGTAAGCCCGCTCCAGGCTCAGTGCGTGCTCTCCGTCGCGGCGACACAGGAAACCCGTAATCTCATTATCCCGCTATGGGCGGGTGCCGGCTCTCTTCCCAGACTGCGCTCTGCACACAGCACGCGAGAAACGGTGAGTCCGGCATCAGCCGTTCGCCGCTGCGAGACGGCCGTCTGTTTCACACATCAAACTCTGCCCTTTTCCTTCTCACACTCTCACAACCCACGACTCTCAAGACACACGTCAACCCTCTTCCATCACAACTCTCTCTTAAGGCCATTTCCCACTCGCCAAAAAAAGTATGCGGACGGATGTCCGCAGGGTCCACACGGGCCTAAATGGACATCAGAGCGGAACCAAAGTGGACCCTGAGCAGACATCCGCCTAGGCAGTCCGCAACAAGCGTACCTTCTTCAAATCTGCAATCTTCTTCCATGAATGACGCCATTGTTGTTTGCAATTTGCGTGCAGAAATGATGGGAAATGTTGTCTACATAGGGGGGTTGGTGTGCTTTGAGTACGCTACGTTCAACTACGTAAGGCAAAAGCCCGCACAGAGTCCACTGTACTGTCCATCCACGTACCTGTCTGCTCCGTTTTCAACACTCTGTAAGCACCTTTAGCCCACACACCTCACAACTGAGAACTAGCATCTCACCCTTCCTTCACAACACGTGTGACTACCCACCCCGGGCAACCTTGAGACAGCTCTGGCACTATATTGAGCAATCCACACCAGGTCACTTGCATCCCTGCCAACATGATGTGTGATTTCACACTTTGATAGAGCTGTACTTGGAGCCGCCGTAGATGCACAACTTTTCCTGCAACACAGATCTATGCACATCAAAGCACTCAGCAGGAGGGCTTATACATAGCTGGACCCTTCAGCCATCACATTTCCCGCAGACATATGCACCAAAGTGTGGTCTCTCTGCATGCATGTGTGTATGACACATGCATGTTTATGTACACATGAGTGTTTGTACTACAGATTTTATGAAATACACTGAATTTATGGGTGAGACAGAAAGGATGGTTAATGAAAGAGGGAAAGAAAAGATAGAAAATGAAAGAGAGAGACTGGTGGTTTTGTTAGTGTATATGTATGTTGGTGCTTCATGGGCATAAACAGGACCCAAAGTGGCAGTGATTTAAGGGGATTAAAGGGGCCTGACTGGGGGAACAGAGAGCGATCCTGACCCTTTCTCTTCTGGGCCCATAGCATACTTCTAAAAGCCTCTTTCTATGCAAATAACTTCTCTTCAGTGCCGTCAATACTGATTATCACAAATCCACTCCCTCATCTCCTCAGCAGCTCCCCTTACAAAAAATCATTACAAGTTAAAGAATTAAGAATATTATTTTCAGCAGATAGCAAAATATACAGGACATATCGCAGGATACGTGATTAACATTTGCTTGTGGTACTGGAACTTGGACAGACGCCTGGGGATGCAGCACGTATTCTGTCACCTTTCGCAACCACAAAAGAAAAGAGGTCAAAGGTCAAGGGGACTGACACAGTGGGAGCCATGGCAACGGCACCCGGCATGACAGCTGTCGTGTGTCGCCCCCGGTTACTGCAGCAGCACCCTCAGAGGCAGGGCGGGACGTGCGGCGCGGAGTGTAGGGCGACTGACTCTCGGGCTGTGTACCCCCCCCCCCCCCCCCGGGGTCTGTTTCCCAGCTGTGGTTCCTTCTCTATCCGTTAACCTCTCTCTACTTTCTATCTGTTTGAATAAAGCAAAAAAAAAAAATATATATATGAGCAGAGGGTGAACTGTCCTGCTCTCCTTTACAAAAAATTACAGCAAGCTTTGACAAGGTCAATGATCCGTATGGCGCAACAGGTTCTCTACCTTTCATCTGAATATTCTGTTCGTTTCCATCTGTCCTCGGCCCCTCCAGCTCTGCTGATGTGATCCGAGCCGCGGGAGACTCGCTGACCCCCCAGCAGGGGGCCGGAGCTTGGGCGGACCGCACGCTGCTTCAATCGACCGCTCCCGAGGTGCAGAGGAGCACTTCTGGCACAGCTTGTCCCCGTTTGCATTTGCGAAAAGGATCAGTCGAATCCCTCCTCCCTGAAAACGCTGTGGTGTAATTTCCTTTATATCCCCCAGCATTCATAGCCTTCTTTGCTTCATATTCTTTATTACTAGAGTGTAGGAAAAATTCCTTCTTGTCTGCATACTTGTGACGGAAGAGTGATGTGCGCAGTTGGTTTATTTGTGTACAGAAGGAACAGATATTACCTGAACCAGGGTTGGGTATCGCTCTCATTTTCAGTGCTGGTTAATAACCACACAGCGGACACCATTTGATGGGTTAATATAACACACCTTAATGTAACATTTGTACAGTCTTACGTGCACATGCGTGTGTATGTGGGTCCGTAATTTACCAAAGGTGTTTTTCTGTTATACGGTCCGCGTCGTCTCTGCGAGGCGTGCTCGCGTGACAACGGGTCCCGCTTATTCACACGTGTGATGTGACCTGATGAATACTTCCAGAGCAGGAGAAAACTAGCGAGGAGAAAAGGTGCGAGAGATATGAGCCATCCCTGCTCCCTGCTCCCTGCTCCCTATCCGTCAGCCTTGATGATGTGCTATTTTTTTATTTTCAATTTAATTCCATTCAGTTTTATTTGTATAGGGCTTTTTCACAAAGACACTACAGGGAAACAGGAAGGAAATTGGGCAAACATCCCCAAAAGAGCAAGTGAGATAAAAACTGCCCAGCGGGAAGAACAACGCTCAAACGCTGGCAAGATAAACCCGCCCAATGGGAGGACATCTCGGGAGGAACCTGGCTACAGAGGGGGAGCCAATCCTTCCCATTTTGCTTTGGCTTGTGTGTACTTCATCCTGTTTGATGATCTCTAATAAGACCTTTTTTTTTGTAGAATCCGATTAGTTATTTTTTATGAGTGTGCATTTCTATGTACTGTATGTGTATTTTTTAATTTGTGTCCATTGTATAGTGTGTGTGAATTTTGACATGGATGTTCGTGCATATACTGTATGTATTTTTTGTGAATGTGTGTATTTTAATGTTTGTTTCGATACATGCATATTTCAGTGGATGGATGCATGTTGATATCTGTATATTTTTATGCATGTGTGTAATTGGATCCATCATTGTGTGTGTGTGTGTGTGTTCTGATTCATGCCTACATTAGTGAGTGTGTGTATTTTGATATGTATACATTTTAATGCATGTGTGTAAGTTGATGTGTGTGTGTGCGTGTCTGTGTGTGTATGTGTTTTCTGATGCAGGCCTGTTTTTCTGTATGCTTTATGTTGCTGTGTGTGCACTTTTACAGGGAAACACATGCACAAAATCACTGTAATAATCATCCACTAATTGCCGAAGTAATTTCAGTTAGCATCAGCCATTAATTAGTAAATGCACAAAAATTGAATTTATTATGAAATTACAGTAACCTAATTAGCAGGGCTGTTACCCATGGGAACCTATCTGAGCTACGTTAACAATTCAAGATTTGGCAGAAGGAGATTCCGTACAACCCTTAGCTAATTACCTGAAACCTAGAAACACCTTGTCTTGGCAAATCACATCCCACAAATTTGTTTTCCTCCCGGTTTGATGTTTCTGGCATCATTTCATCTCCCGGTCTCTGGCTATATCTAGTCAGCAGTTAAACAACTTTTGACCATAATGCCTTGGAATTCTCTAGAGTCGATGATTCCATTGATCTTAAGAGGAGCCCCAACCACCACAGTTCACCGTAGGTATGATGTTCTTAACATAAACACAATTTACAATGCCAAATCCACCATTGTTGTGGTTTTAAACTTCTTAATTATTGACCAAATGATGGAAAGTGGTGTCTTTCATTGTATATTTATTTGTTTGTTAGCATCTGTTGACTTGTTTCTTTTGAGAGCTCTGTGCCCCTGGTGATGGATGACATATATAATGGATTTTATATGTGTGTCATTTTTATGCCCCAGTGAAACAGGAAGCTACGGGCTCCTCAATGCAGTTCCTCTCTAACACTTCGATCAACTTTCAAAAGTAACACATCAATGTAGACTTGTTTTTGTTGCATTTTATATAAAAAAATATTTTATGCAAGAATTTTTGTGGAATTCTTTGTAGAAAATTATAGAACATTTTTAACAAAATATTTTTCTCTGAGCAGTTGCAGTACTAGTATAAATTTTCATTTTTGAGCATACAATGTGTAAAATAAACAAGTAATGAAATATTTGCAGAAAACCTGGAGCCGCAGAGAGACAGAAGTTGGGTGGATGTGGAGCCTGAGTGGATGTGAATCATTGGCCTGTAATCACCTCTACATGCATCTTATTCACCATAAACTCTCTGGGGCGTGGCTGGGGCAGGGCACAGTCAGACTGCAGGACTGGACATT
>CM056389.1:5000-52500 GCA_029718625.1 Synaphobranchus kaupii | reverse complement strand
AGGCTCGGCTTCCATTAACGGCAGAATAACTTGGGCCCTGTAGTGCCTTCGCTCAGACCGAGTGGCTGTCAGATCCTTCGCCGATGCACAAGCAGCTGCTCCTTTATTTATTCATGGCCCGTCCAGGAGCTGGGTACGGGGTGTAAGCTCGAAGAGGGACAGCGGGATTAGCGGAGTTTAGAAAAAATAAATAAATAAAAAAAGATTAGCGGGGTTCCGCAGATCTCCTGCCGTGCGCTCCGCTCCAGCCCCATGAAAGTGCACAGCGGACGCATTACCCATAATCCTCAGTATTCGACCCACAGAACTGGACTGATAAGGTACGAAACTGTATGAAATTTAAAAAAACACAAAAAAAATGTAAATCCAAGGTACTGCATAGATATATTCAGCCAAAGCTGTCTTAGAAGGGGAAATGTGTTGGACAGATCCCCCCGGAAAATTTGGAAAGGCAATATAAATATACCGTCTCATTTCCGATGTTTTGACACACGTTTGACATTTTGGGACTTGATATATTAGATACAGTGAGACAGAATAAAATAGTCTCCCTGTAACTGTATACTGCATAACCCCACACTCTCTTTTATTGCATACCCTGAAGCTGGCCCTATTATAATCCCACAGACTTCATGTACTGTTATATGCATACTCTGGTTAAGAGCAAAGCGTCACAGCCATTATATCCAGTTATCTGAAGGTAAATGCGGTCTCTTGTGACGGGTGTGTCTCTCATAAACATATACTACATGGAGAAGAGTGTCATCCTCAGTCCATCCCTGAGTCATTAAATGTTTTTTTGTTTTGTTTCAAAGAGGGGTCTCAGTTGGAATATTGTCACTCATTATGAGATGAAGCAAAGGCACAAGCAGGTGAAATAAAGAGGTCTACATTGTTTCAAAGAGGGGTCTCAGTTGGAATATTGTCACTCATTATGAGATGAAGCAAAGGCACAAGCAGGTGAAATAAAGAGGTCTACATTATTTCAAAGAGGGGTCTCAGTTGGAATATTGTCACTCATTATGAGATGAAGCAAAGGCACAAGCAGGTGAAATAAAGAGGTCTACATTCTTAATCATAAGAACAGATGGGACTGCTGTGTTTTTTCATTTTTTATTCTTTATTTTATTTGCAAGGGGGGCAGGGACAGGATGTGGACCAACATGATTGACAGGCGTGGGAGGGTTTTTTGTCCCAAAAATAATCAACAATGTAACTGACATCCCTGATCTCACCTCAAACCTAAACCACTGCAGGGGACCACTGAGTCCACATCACAGCGATGGTAATTACCTCCTCATGCCAGATGGAGTACAGTGGGGGGGGGGGGGGGGGGGGGGGATTGCGGGAGGGTGGGGGGGGGGGGGCACTGTAATTAAGGATTGTCTGCTCGAGCTGGGACGTCCCATTCCAGGAGGGCACTGAAGGAGACGCTGAGTAAGTATACACTGCCACAACAAGGACTTTTGTGACAAACCTGTACTGGAACACACTTGTAGTGGGTGTGACACGAATGAATACAAATTTTGTTTATTTTTGAGTGGATGTGTTATGTCTGCTCATATCCTTAAATAGGATAGGATATGTAATTTCACTTAAAACATTAGGTGTTATTTTTTGGTGTTGAATGTCTGTGAAAGTGTGTCCAGCTGTGACTATTCCCTCAGACCAGAAAGGGCTATCAGAAAACGTTATGCTAATTTCCCACTGTGCGCTGCCTAATAATTCAGCAGCACATTTATCAGAAGGATACAGCAGATTGAGGAACGGCAGATGAATTGATTTTCTTTTCCCCCCAGTCTTTCTTTCCCGGAAAAGCCTCAACATTGCAAATGTCGTTCCGACCAAATATTTCTGAGGGGGAGCCGCTAAAGTGACCCTCTGGCCCTGAACATCCATCAACCTCACAGTCAGGTAAAGACCCTGTGCGATCACCTTCTTCCAGAGCAGGGCTTTTCAACCTTTTCTGACCCAGGGTCCCCCATACAGGCCCAAATGCATCCAGGGGACCCCCATACAGGCTCAAATGCATCCAGGGGACCCCCATACAGGCTCAAATGCATCCATTGGACCCCCATACAGGTTCAAATGCATCCAGGGGACCCCCATACAGGCTCAAATGCATCCAGGGGACCCCCATCATAAACTAAAAAGGGTTATAATAAAAAAATTAAAAAAAAGGTTTTATATTTTAAAATATTTTCCAAAAATCTATTCCGTATATAGTCATTGCATATCAAGTCTGGCCAGGGAACCCATACAATACCTTAAAGGACCCCCAGGGGTCCATGGACCCCCCTGTTGAAAACCCAAGACTTCATCCTGCCACATGATAAAGTTTTGGCACTTGCGCGTATGACAAAAAGCAAAGTAATAAAATTTAGTTCTGATGTAACATATTTAATTTACATGGCTGGTCCATCCCATATGGATATTTACTTTAAGGTTACTTCTGATTGGCTGCTCACTAATTGGTCATACCTTTGGTTGGTTACAATGTTAATTGCCACGGTACTTACATACAAAACATTTTCTCCAAAAGACCCATTCATCCTCCTAGGCAGTATAAGAACCTGCCTTCAGGATGAAAAAAATTACTTTAATATCTCAACTGAATAAAGCATGCTTAACAGCATAGCATTTCTGCTCTTTGGTTTTATCTGTGCATGGTATTTAAGCTTCAGCCAACTTTCCCCGGAATAATGAAACTCTCTTCGTCTTTGAAAAAGCTGTGCCATTGTATCTCGACATTTCTGACCGAATCTCACGTCACACACTGTCATGAGACACAGCTCGGGAGAATTTCTGTGGAAAGAGGCGAGTTCGGGGGATGGATCCGCCCTTTCTTTGAACCTTCCTGACCATGCAGCAGCCAGTGTTTCGACCGTCACCTTCACAAGGCGTGCACGCACAGTCACTTCGCGCTTGCTGTGGGATGAAACCTCCCTACGGACAGCATTTTACATTGCAACTCAAAAGTGCATTGGTGTCCTAACCTCTATCAAATACGCCTGAACAAGAAAAGTCATTTCAAATACTTTAACCCGGCTTACTGAAAGTATGAAAAGAATAAGCCATTCCAATATCCTCCTAAGAACCGGAAATTCATTTTTGTCCCCTGTGGGGGACCTGAGTCTCTGGTCTTAATCTCAAGAACCAGATATTCTACTATGCTGAAACCTACACTACAAGGGACATTCAATAAAAATAAAAGAAATAACATTTTTGAAAATATTTTTACTGCAACATGTTTTTCTCATCCAAGATAATTCTGCCAGGTCTCAGAAGGATATCATTGTTATCAGAGTAAAATTTGTTTGACGTATGATTTATATAAAGGAGACGAGCAACCAGTGTTAGGTAATGTTGAATACGTATGTAATCTGTTATTCGCACTATACACAGGCACACATTGCACAAACAGCATTGGGCGTAGTTACTTGCTTGGTTTGCAGTGACGCGTTTTGACTGCCCGGTCTTCTCCAGACAGCGATACCTTCACCTAACACAGACAGCTGGCCATTTTTTGTACAGTTCATGCCTTGGTTACAGCCCACACCTCCGCTCTTTGGAAAACTTTGTAACATAGTTTTCTGAAAATTCCCTGGAACCTGCATTGGTGCATTTGCATTTTGCCAGCACATAAATAGTTAAAGTGTTTTAAATATGTATTTGTCTCAGATCTGTTTTAGAATGGTTGTCATTAGATAGGCAGCATAATTTAATGACCAATACAGTTCACCATTGAACTGCAACAACTGTAACAGATCAGAGGTATATTCAACACTGAACAATGAACTATATAGGCCGTAAAATTGGTGAACCTTGGTGACACCGTTGCCATTTTACTTTCTGCATGTAATAAAACCACAGCTTACGAGCTCTTGCAGTAAAATATTTCACGTTTTTAAAATACATTCTCAAGAAATGTTGGGGAATGTTGTCTTATTGTCAAAAACTTTGATATATCTCCAATTTCCTTTATGGAAATATTTAATGTTATAATTATGACAGAAAATAATGTTAGACATTAAATTTGCAGTGGAGGTCCACAGGGAGATTTTTCTCATGTAGCTCTTATCATCTTACTATGTGGTCTCACATGATCAAAGTAATGCACATGTTTAACCTTCCAATATTTCACTTTGACGTTACAATTACGGAACTGGAGCTTCTTCATACGTTTCTGGTTGCTTATGGGAAGCACTCTCATCTCCAGATCGGCCAGCTATTGATTTCAAATCACAGGAGAAAACGCTTACTCAGAAATGTCTCTGGCATCATCTCTTCATTATCATTATGGCAATATCACTGCCCAGAATTACTCCATCCATCGACCATACAAAGCCTACATTCCAGCTCGATACTGCAGGCATGAGATAATGTTAGTTTGTTTTGAGACACATAACATAATAACCGATGGCTCTGTGCAAAGAAATCATCATACAAATCATTTCTCCGTGCATTATGGTGTGACTTAACAGTTATGTGCAATTGAGATGTTCTCCAATAAACTGTGAAGTAATTTCATGGCGCAGATTCAATCCATCTTTATGATTTGTTGCAGAGCTGAAGAGTTTGAAGGGGTCATGTGGTTTGTTTGTTCACACCCCATATATGGGCACTGGACTAAGGGGGCCGGGATTAGAGCATCACACGTCTGTCTAGCCAAGGTCACGTGATTCCGAGTTTATGAATCTGAAATTTAAGGGCACCTCACTTGCATATGAGCACAACCTCACATGGGAGAATTGAAATGAATATTGGCCGCTGTTCTGTTTTGTACATGGTTGCGTTTTGTCCGACCACCACCCAGTAGCATCCGATCTCATTTGGTTTAGCTGTGAATTACATTCAGTTTACAAAGCTGTCGCTGCGTGTCTGACGGAACATGACTGATGTCTCCATCCACTGTGTGATTTTATTCTTCTTCATGCCCCTGACGCCTTTTCATTCATCCCTTATCTCTGCGTAATATGATATTTTCAGCTGAAAGTATTGTCCTTTCCCCCATGATCCTATCTCTACTTATGGAAAAATAATATACTGCATTATATTGTAAATACGTATATCACAATTATCATCACAATATATTTAAAATATACTGCGGTATATTACATTACCATAAGGGTCTGGTGATGTCAGGAGAGGTTCCAGGGAATGGCTCTACTGGTCTGGGCATGTGGTGGTGCAATCCGAGCCTTTTCTGAGGGTAAACCGGTGAGTAATATTGTCACCTGCATGACGAGCAAAGTAAGTGGCATTACAGTAGGATCATATGACCGGCACTATCAGTCTCGCTCATGTCAGGTAACATCATGGTGCAGATCTAATGTCATTTACCACCAAGTGATTCAGTTGTACAGAGATAAATCTAGCATTGAAAGCCTGACTGCCTCACTCCCAAACAGGAAGTTTACAAATAAAGGATCAAAGCTTGTACACTGTACACAGTGTAATGATATTTAAGGATAAACTGCAGTAATTATATCAGAGTTGATTTAACACTGCTTATATTGCAAATGTTGCACACCTGGTTATGGCTTAGAGATGCATCATTAGGCAAACCCCCCCCCTCCCTAGCACCTCCCCACCCTGTCTACCTCTGTCTACCCCTGTCTACCTCTGTCTACCTCTGTCTACCCCTGTCTACCCCTGTCTACCTCTGTCTCTCCACTGGACCTGAAGAAGGAAGAAAAAAAGTCCTCCTGAATAATGCATCCTGCTGGAGCCCTGTTCTGTTCATTTTCAGATTAAATATGGGTCACAGTATGTCTTTATGCTCCTATGCTCCTAACAACCCCCCTCCACCCCCACCCTTTCAACCCTCCCAACCATCCACCCTGCTGCCAGCCTCAGGAATGAAGATTAGCTGGCGACCGTCCACTGTCTGTCCCACTGTCCGTCCCACAGAATACCAGCCCTATGCTGGGAGTGCTATGGCCCTGGGGGGGGGGGGGGGGGGGGGGGGGCTGCTTTAAAATTGTTAAAATTGGACCAAATAAAACTATCAAATTTAAGGTCACATCATGCTGCAGTTTGGTGCTCTGTGCCGGGATAGACCTCGGACTGTTCATGAACATTCTCGGGGTACCTTTCTAGAACGGGCTTAAACCTTGAAAATTAATTCTCAACATAAAAAATTACAAAGTTTTACATTTTAGTCAATTAAAAAATTTACCGGCAGTTTTTAAAACTTCATACAAATCCTATACATTCCAAAAGCATTGGAGTAATATGCCTCTGCGTCTATGGTGTGATATAAGTCTCTACTTAAATCTGTCACAAACAGAATCCCTCCAAAGTCTATTATGTCATCACTGACCTGCAATAAATTCCATTGTGAATAAAATGCTCTTGCAATCACAGTTATAAAGCTCTGTGAGCTCACTGCCACAACAGTTCTCGTGTCTGAACACAGAATGTAGAACTTATTTTATTTAACGGAGAGTCATTGTCAAGACCCTTATAAGGTTATTTTGTATGCCTGTGCTCCGTGGTAGGAAATTAAAGTCCGACACGAAAACTTGCTGTCACAAACACAGCAGAAAATAATGTGACAAAGCAATTAAAACCAGTTCTTAAAATAATACAGGTGGTTAAAAGTAGGCCAGTTTGAGGTGAGAACCCACTCTCATAAAAGTGAACTGCTCCAACACCTCCTGCACTCTGAGGGTAAAATCTGTCGCCGAACACAACAAAATGCAGGATTACCGGTTTTTTTTTTTTTTTCAACAACAGAATGTAATTACATTTTACAGTTATATATTTTTAGGGATTCCCAGCTTTATTGGACAGCACAGTGTAGAGAGAGAGGAAGAATGGCAGGAAGAGAGAGGGAGAGACATGCGACAAGGGTCGCGTGGCCGGATTCGAACTGCTGACATTGCGGCTCGCAATGAGCACGTGGACGGCGCTCTTACACGCTACGCCACAGAGACACCCCAGAATGTAATTAATTTTATTGCATTTCTTTTTTTATTTATTTGAAGCATCACAGCCCAGCTCGACGTTCCCCTATAGGGGGAGGTTAAAATGTGTACCCTCTTCGGACGCCTCCACCACTGCGATGCTTTCCCACTCGCTCCCTCGCTGAGATAATTTGCACACTGCTCAAAGCTACGCCGAGGAGCCGGGCAGGGAAGGCTTGTGAAGCCGGGATGTGAAAGTTATTCAAATCAGGCAAGTTAATGCCTTTAAAGTGGAGATAAAACCTGGCGCCCAGCTGGAGAAAATGTGGATTAAAGGCCAAATGGATCAGACCCCTGCTGCTATAATAGCATCAGATTCCCACAGACAGAATAAGGCAGAAATTAGCGCTTAACAGCCAACAGGAATACAAACTGAGGGCTTAGCAACCGCTATCTTACTGTAGAAACATACAGGGGGAGGCATCCTGTTCCCTTTATCCCCCCTCCACAAAAAAACAAACAAACAAGCCAAAAATTAAAAAAAATTAAAATAAAAAAAAGAAATAAAAACACAAAGATCTGTCCTACACGTGCAAACCGAAAAGTTTAATATCCTATGGAAATATCATTCATACCTTTCTTCACACTATACTAGCACCGGGCCGTATTCGGGCCTGGAATTTGTTTAGTTCATTTGCATTCATTGCTGTTTTTACGGTGATTGTTTTTTACATAAGCTGGTCACAAAATATACCGCTTAAAAGTGCTAAAACTCAAGATTCTATATCTATAAACTACTTTACGATCCCAATGTTATAGCGACAACGGTTCCTAATTTTGTGACGTGACACAAAACAGGCTCAATCAAAACGACAACTCCGTACGTTCTATGTGGTCCAATGAAATCCACAGATGACACGAACAACGGTAAAGTCGGGATCCTTATCCTGGCAAAAAATAAATAAATACATCTTTTACACTTCCATTGTGTTTGAGCTTTTGTTATTTTTTTTCAGTAATACTTAAGAGTAGTTCTGACTCTTGTAACACAAACTGCCAAGGGTTACCTTATATAAGACACCAGGATTATGCCTGTAGTCAAAGGGGTTCAAGACCAGTAACCATTTTATTTTGGGGCTTGTGTTGAAAAAAAGGTGGTGCTAGAGAAAGGGTTAATAATGCTTCAGTGCTTCAGTGCTTCAGTGTTTCAGTGATTCAGTGCTAAGCTGTGATTGGGGACAGTCTTGAGGCCTCAGCTCTACTGGAATCTCAAGTATACACAGAGCCTTTAGCCATCAGTACGGTAGTAGCCTTTGCACTCCGTGATATAACGGTGAATTCACACTGTCACAAAGAAAGTATATTAAAGCAAAGAAAGTCTCCAGTATAACCTCAAATGAAAGCTGCACACTCACCTCGCCACCTCAGCAGACACTGGCACAAACTGCTTCCAGCTTAATGCTTATACCACTTATGACCTTAACAGCTGAGGCCAGTCTAGAGATCTGTCAGCACTTGTTGATGACATTCCTGGGTTTTTCATACAGTTTCAGCACGTCCTTCCACCTTTTCTTTGGAAAAAGTGCTTTTCTTTGGAAAAATTGCTTTTCTTTGGAAATTGTTCCATTCCGTGGTAACTGTGTGGTAAGATACCAAAAGCAAAGCCACTAACAGAAACGTAACTGAGGGATGCTACGGCATTTGGAATTTTTCGTTTGGAAATCTGTGTATTTACAGTGCAGTGCGTAAGTACTTGGTCAGTGACGCAATTTTTTGGTTTTTGCCTCTGTACTCCAGCACATCGGATTTGAAATGAAACAATGGATATGAGGTTAAAGTGCAGAGTGTCAGTTTTACACAAGTGCAGGCTTGGCCACATAAAGTGTTTCAGTCAGTAAATGTTCTCACCACGAGTGCAGGCTGTTACATCCAGAGTGACTCAGTCGATAAAGGCTCTCACCACGAGTGCAGGCTGTTCCACACAGAGCGGCTGTCGATAAAGGCTCCCACCATGAGTGCAGGCTGTTCCACACAGAGCGTCTCAGTCGATAAAGGCTCTCACCACGAGTGCAGGCTGTTCCACACAGAGCGGCTCAGTCGATAAAGGCTCTCACTACGAGTGCAGGCTGTTCCACACAGAGCGGCTCAGTCGATAAAAGCTCTCACTACGAGTGCAGGCTGTTCCACACAGAGCAGCTCAGTCGATAAAAGCTCTCACCACGAGTGCAGGCTGTTCCACACAGAGTGGCTCAGTCGATAAAGGCTCTCACCAGGGCGCAGGCTGTTCCACACAGAGCGGCTCAGTCGATAAAAGCTCTCACCAGGGCGCAGGCTGTTCCACACAGAGCGGCTCAGTCGATAAAAGCTCTCACCAGGGCGCAGGCTGAGCTCAATAACTGAGAAATCTCAGGTTTGAGCCCCAGCTCGACTATG
Source organism: Synaphobranchus kaupii (assembly GCA_029718625.1). NCBI lineage: Eukaryota > Metazoa > Chordata > Actinopteri > Anguilliformes > Synaphobranchidae > Synaphobranchus > Synaphobranchus kaupii. The sequence goes on along the minus strand of CM056389.1, from coordinate 43,156 downwards.
ACCGAGAGACTGCTCAAACTGGCCATTCTCGCACCAAGGGAAGCGTGTTTAATTTGGCCAAGGCTAGTGCTCTATTCATTCCTCCAAATAATGAGCTCGGCATCCACATGCTACCACAGTTAATCAATGAGACATTGTTCTCTCCTCCAATCAGCCATCCTGACCTGCAGGGTGTGAAATAGTGACTGAGAGCGAGTCTGAGGAGTGGTCCTGGTCCTGGTCCATGTTCTTCCCGTGTTCGCGTGGGTTTCCTCCAGGTACCCCGGTTTCCTCCCACACCAAAGACATGTATGTCAGGCTAGGTAAACTCCTGCCATTGCCCTTGACCAAGGCACTGGCGTCAAAACTGTAGTTGGTCCCCGGGCGCTGCACTGCGGCTGCCCACTGCTCCTAAGTATGTAACGTTCCATTCCCATCCTGTCCGTTTTCCGTGTTTTTGCCCTTTCCCTCCGTGTCATGTTTGATTCCCTTTGTCCGTGTTTTCCCCGTTGCTGCAGACTGGGCGTGTTCCTTCCGTTTGTTTCACTCCCTTTCCCCACTCCTGTCTCAGCCTATCTCCTTTCTCCGTTGCAACATGCATTCCTCACACTTCGCTTGTTCAATCACCCTCGCTTACATTTGCACGCCTTCTTAATTGTTTCCAATCTCACTACCCTATTTAACCCTCCGGCTGGCTGCTATTCGGCGCCAGTTCGTTAACGTTGTTCGTTTGTATCCTGGTCTTTGAATCCCTGTCCTGTGCATCTAACTTCAGTTTGGTTCTGTCTCGGGGCTTTAATGCTCACTGCCTTCTGTTGTTTGCTAACCAGTCCTGTCTGTTTGCGGTTCTTCCTGCCTAAATATTGCCTGTCTCGTTAACCACTATTCTACTGTTTCTGCCAGTCTGTAGCTGTTCGCGTTTCCCTGATTGTGTTGCGGTACCTCCGCTCCCACCTGACGTTGCGCCCGCAGCTGGGTGTTCTGCTCCTCCATTCTACAGTGGTTCCTGTCCGGCCGTGGCTACCGCCATTGTTACGGTTACGGTTGCATCTACTACTGTTGCCCTGCTGCCTCAACCAGGCCAACCCGCGGTCCGCTGCACTGCTCTGCCTTGCCGTATCCAGCCGCTACCCCTTCCTCTGCTTCCATTACCTGGTTACCCGTTACAATTATTCCCTGGCTCCCCCTCCTTACATTTCATGTATTCCATAACCAGTTGTCTGTTCTCTATGTCTTCCCTCGCTTCAGGAGACAAGTTCGAAGCATATTTATTGGATGCCTAGCGCTCCCCCTATCCGTCCCGTTTGTCCCGTCTGTCCAGATCCGTCAAGTCCAGTTCCAGTCCAGTTCCGGTTTGGAACTTACCTGAGAGACCTGCACAGTCCAGTTCCGGTTTGGAACATTCCAGTGTTCCAGTTGTCCTGTTCCAGTGAAACCTGATCCAGTTCCTGTCAGCCCAGTTCCGGTTTGGAACATCCAGTGTCCTGTACCAAGTCCAGTTCCGGTTTGGAACACTCCGTGTTCCCATGATCCAGTTCCAGTTTGATTTTCCCGTCCCAGTCCAGTCCAGTTCTGGTTTGGAAAAACCCAGTGTTCCGTACCAAGTCCAGTTCCGGTTTGGAACAACTCCGTGTTCCCGTGATCCAGTTCCAGTCTAACTATCCAGTCCCAGTCCAGTCCAGTTCCGGTTTGGAACAACCAGTGTCCCGTTCCAAGTCCAGTTCCGGTTTGGAACAACTCTGTGTTCCCGTGATCCAGTTCCAGTTTGACTAACCAGTCCAGTCCAGTTCCGGTTTGGAACAACTCCGTGTTCCGGTGATCCAGTTCCTGTTTGGTCCGATCCAGTTCCAGTACCAAGTCCCGTTCCGGGTTGGAACATCCTGTTGCCGTTTAAAGTCCAGCTCCGGCTTGGAGCAGATTCAAGGTCCGGAGAAGCTCCGGACTTATTGTGTTTACTGTGTATTATCTGTGTACAGCTTGGGACTACCCCAAGCTATAATAAATTGCCCTTTACTGTCCCTCTGCCTCCTGGTCGTTGCATTTGGGTCCAGCCCGTATTAGGTTCATGACAAAGTAGTTAGGACGAGTCAAATGCAGAGGATAGATTACCCCACGGGGTCAATATAAAGTATAAATATATAAAGTATAACTTAACTTAACACGTCACCTGTAGTGCAACATGGCCTGTAGGGTGTTAAATAGTGACTGACCTGCAGGAGAGTGCGTGCACATGTCACCTGCAGTGCTCTAAAGCACAACAGCTGCTTCCAAAACAACAAGCAAAAATAATGATTAAAAAAATGAGCAGGGGACGTGAGGTTTTTACACACTCACGCACAAGTTCAGTACCCCACCTCCACCCCACCCCTGGAGCTATCAGGAGCATCTCTGCATGACATCATCGAGACCGTTAAAGATGTAATTGCCACTGTTAACCCCCACGGCAAAAACGCACACATACCACCCCCACCCCCTCCCATCTTTGAGCTGGGGTTCCCATAAATTTCGGCAGATTAAATTGCTCGTCGCTGCCGCGCTCTCACTTGCCAACGTGCCCACAGGACCTTCGGAGCGTCATGAATAATGACGCACTTTGGAGAGACTTCTCTTCTTCTGTTAATCAGGCTCCAGAATATAGACTGTCTAAGATACGATACGATACGAGACAGAGCGATATAAAGCAAGACAGATGGACAAACAGACAGACAGACTGAGAGGAAGAGGGAAACACGTTAATTAATTAACACCGTACACACTTTGTATAATACATACAGCCTGCAAGATTTACTGATGACGATTATTCTTTCTCTTATAATGTCTGAATATCCCGTTACATTGACATGTAGGCGATCTATAATCTACGATGCATTTAGCAGTCTACCATTGAGCACACTGACAAATAGCTGAAATTAAATGCGTATAGAGGACCCTACTAATAATCAAGCACGCCATCCATATAAATTATGAATGCACTCAAGGTAATTATTAAATTACTAGATGTGCCCTGGTTGTACTAGTCAAATCCAAATAGTAGCATCCCATTGTATCAGCAAGATTGATAGCGGTAAATGGATCATGTATACTCCATTAATTTACAAGCAGTTCTTCCCTTGCTTTTTGTCTCCCGCTCATTATTGCTCAATATGCTCGTTATTATACAGAGGGGAATGGGGCAATGATAATTTGACACATCACTTTGATTATTCCACTGACGCCTTTACGAGGCCGTGTATTTATTAATATTGCCGGTGTGGGGAGTTTGTGAAGCACAGAGCTGTTTATGAATAACCCCCATTAACAAGCCTGCATCAGGCCGGCAATACCTCACAACTGTCACTAAGGGCCAACCAAATTATGAAACTAATTTAAAACCAGGTAACACATACAAGCTCAGTCACCGCAGTCGGACAGACGCGAAAGGCGATGCCCGAAAAGATGATTACTCGGTCGCTGGATACATTTCCTTCTACAATGTGAACATATTAAACTAGAAAGAATATTTCAAAACACGCTTTCAACTTAGAAATAACTAGTGTCATGAAAGATAATGAAAACTGTAAGTCCTTTTGGGGGAAGGAGCAACAGTACCTCTCACAACTTCACAACCTCTCATATCCTGGGGGACACCGAGGGACTACCAGCACAAATATGTAATGCATGAATAATAAATTAGATTTGTGATTTTCCTAACAACAATATTATATCATCGAAGGTATTACAATGATATTATAAAAGTGACGCAAACGTATAGTGAATGCATAAATGTGAACATGTTTATTTGCTTCAATATATTTTTTGCTGTCATATTTTTATACCATTCATAATGCTTTGCAAAAATATTTGCAAAATGCGTGCCTTGACGATAACAAAAAAAAAACAACATTGAATTATGGTCAACAGCTTTGCACGAATTCACCTCACCCCCCCCCCCCCAGTGTCTCCCCAAACACAGGTTCTTACACCACCCCCTCCTTCCCCTGCTCCACACAGAAGGACGGGCTGAGACACCAGGGACGGGCTGGGACACCAGGGACCAGCTGAGACACCAGGGACGGGCTGGGACACCAGGAACGAGCTGAGACACCAGGAACGAGCTGGGACACCAGGGACAAGCTGAGACACCAGGGACGAGCTGGGACACCAGGAACGAGCTGAGACACCAGGGACGAGCTGGGACACCAGGGACGAGCTGGGACACCAGGGACGGGCTGGGACACCAGGGACGAGCTGGGACACCAGGAACGAGCTGAGACACCAGGAACGAGCTGGGACACCAGGAACGAGCTGAGACACCAGGAACGAGCTGGGACACCAGGGACGAGCTGGGACACCAGGAACGAGCTGGGACACCAGGAACGAGCTGGGACACCAGGGACGAGCTGGGACACCAGGGACGAGCTGGGACACCAGGGACGAGCTGGGACACCAGGGACGGGCTGGGGCGGGCTGGGACACCAGGGACGGGTTGGAACACTAGGGACGAGCTGGGACGAGCTGGGACACCAGGGACAGGCTGGGACACCAGGGACGAGCTGGGACAACAGGGACAAGCTGAGACACCAGGGACGGGCTGGGACACCAGGGACGAGCTGGGACACCAGGGACGAGCTGGGACACCAGGGACGAGCTGGGACACCAGGGACGAGCTGGGACACCAGGGACGGGCTGGGACACCAGGGACGAGCTGGGACACCAGGGACGAGCTGGGACACCAGGGACGAGCTGGGACACCAGGGACGGGCTGGGACACCAGGGACGAGCTGGGACAACAGGGACAAGCTGAGACACCAGGGACGGGCTGGGACAACAGGGACAGGCTGAGACAGCAGGGACGGCCTGTCACAGAGAGACTCAGCGGGAGTGAATCTCACCCCTGCTTCATTCTCTCGCATAGGGAGAGAACGTCAGGATAATTCAGTGAAGATGAGAAAAATTCATTTTTGTTTCTGCACAGTGCACAATGGGCATAACTTTACAGTAATGAGTCTTTACAGCTTTCTGTCAAACAGACAGTTCAGGGCTCATATGGGGCTCGAAGGGGGAGGAAGGGCATGTTGCCTGCTCCCCACTTACTAAACAGTGGCAAACGCATTAAAATTCTATTATGGAGACGGGGGAGTATAGCTTCACAAAAACCCCTTCCCCCATCTCCAGTGTAATGGAATCTCGTTTCTATGGAAGAAGTCAGATATCCAGGTAACCTAGCTCTGAGATCCTTAGCAACAGAGAGGAAGAGGCAAAGAAACAAATGTAAAGGGCAAGTCTAATTCAGACCAGTGAATACCAATGCAATGGTTAAAGCAGTCACCATTAGCTAGGCTATTCAACCTTTACTGGTTGATGTCATGTTAATACAGCTAAGTTGTGTAGAATCACTATTTTGCTATTTTGTATCCTTTTGATGAACCTGTCTTATATTTGCTTTTGCCAGTGCCTGTGCAATAATGTTGCATATTGTAAAGTTTGTGTTAAGACAATTTTCTGCATTACTAATATTTGTATACAGCAATTTACATTCTTTTTACATAAGGTATAAAATCTGACTATTAGCCAAAAGTTTGAAAATGCATAACCTGCTCTCTGACATCCATGAGAAACAAAGTGTTTTGCGATGGTATCTGCTAAAATACATGGAAGTTGATTGCAAGAGAAGCACCCCTGGTTGACCCCAGTACCCCAAAGTTTGACCCCCCCCCCCCCAAGCCACACAACTGCTACCAGCACCTGCACTGGTTAAAATGTTCCCACAAGCCATCTGTAAGCTAAGTTTGTAACTTTGTTACTAGTGACTAGTTACTATTATTAAGTCTACTTTCCCAAAAGCTGATAATGTATGGTAGCTACTTCAAATATGCCTGCATGCTTCTAAAACATATAAAACATATTTTAAATGATTGAAGTCCAATAATTACATTTCACATATCAGTGACTGCTTGCAAGCCCAATAACCGATGCAATTACCTGACAGAATGATGGATATTCCTAAATAATATTTTAATATCTACATGCTAACTATATGACCCCTAACTTAGATACATGAGAACTGAAGGAGGTAATGGCAAACCTCAGAATATTGAAGGTTGGTGCCATTGCTTAAAATGCCTGATCTCCATCTGCTTACAGTGTCTAAGGCCATTTCAAAAGCACAATTATTATTACTTTGCCAAAGACTGTCAAAATACTTGCATAATATCCTGACATGCTACAGATTAACTGCAAATTTACTACTGTATTAAAATCAATTTTTCTGAGCAATTACCCATTTGTCTTTAGTTCCTACAGTAGGAATATCCCATGATACCTGACTCCCATCCTGTTCATAAGAGACTTCCAAGATATAATTGGAGTTATTATTGTCCATCTCCGAAGGGACATGAGGTATGTTGCCCTCCACTTATTGATGGAATTATCACAGTAATTGCACGGGCCTATTAGACATATCAAATGGAAATAATAAGGGAGAGAACTCGTAGCCTTTTTTTAAAGAAAGCTCCCATGTATAGTCCCTCCAAACAGCCACAGATTCCCTCAGCATCTTATGTCTTTACAAACTTCCTTTCTTTACAAATGAGATGGTTTCCCCCCCAAATGGTTTATTTGTAAATGAGAATATGCCCACCCGATGAGTCACAGATGAAAAGAGAACAAACATTCAAAAGAAAGGCAATTTCACACGTTCTCCGCTCCTTAATTAACGCAACAAAACACAACCATTGTCTGGCCGCCATTCGTCTTCATTGGGGTAAACCCTGTCTGTGTGCCTTTGTCGCAGAGCACTGAAATGTTGTCTGCCGTTCGTTTAATGAAGGAGAAAAAAGGGAAATCCTCTTTCTTTTTAATGGCTTCCCCGAATGCTAAACTACTTATGTAAACACACTTCAGAGCCATTTCACAGCAATTGATGCCAGTGCTACGATTGATTGGGAACCAGGTGAAAACACCTGCAGGCATAATTATTGGCTTCTTGGGTAAAGTAGTGCTTTAGATCTCCGAGAAAAATAGTATCAAAGGCTCAGGATATAGTTTATAACATCAATAGACCAAAAAAAAGGAACACACTGAAAGACATTAGTCATGTTCTCTGTTCAGAATGGCCCATTGAATGACAACACTGAAAAAGTGTGTGGTTAGAGGCTAGGTGGCTGCTGCACAATGCCTTCCCCATTAGAAACAAGCTCTCTGTAGGCTCTAACCCACTCACCAATCAGATGACATAATCTGCATTACACTGCCTTCAGAAGGATAGGGGCAGTACAGTTCGGAATGAATCATTATGACCAAAGCCTAGACAAGTGATCTCCACTGACAGAGCCCCTCGCCTCTGGGTTTTGGGGTACAGTTGTTATGTCCTATGTGCCTTCGGCAGGCACTTGTTTTGTTTTGTATGCTTCTCTCTTTCCCTCCCTCTCTGTCATCTGCAACCCATCTGTCCGTCTCTGATTGGTCCACATCGTTGTATCAGCGCAACCCAATCCCTGCCATCCACACCATATTTAATTAGTTCTTCCACAATGGCGGTTTTTCCATTCTTCTGTTGAGCTGACTAGCCTGTCATTTTGTCACTCTGTGTAAGATTTGTTGTATTGGATTGTTCAGTATTGTATTGCCTTTTGTGCGTTCCCCTTCGGGGAAAAGGACTAGGTAAATTTTGGGTGCCCTGATTTTCTCACGTAGGTTTGATCTGTTAAAAACACCAGGGTAGAGGTCGATGCCCCACACTGTATTTTGAGTTGGTTAGTTAGTGTTCAATTTCTGTTCTTAAAGAGCCCATTTTTTTACTAGATTCTTCCCTGTGATGTTAGTTTGAAGTTTTGTTATGTTCTTTTCCCTTCCCCCGATGTGTTGCTTGTTGACTCTCCCATCTAAACACTGCACACTTAATCACGTGTTCACTGTCACTACTGTAGATACATACCACACTGCACACTTAATCACATGTTCACTGTCACTACTGTAAATACATACCACACTGCACACTTAATCACGTGTTCACCGTCACTACTGTAAATACATACCACACTGCACACTTAATCACGTGTTCACTGTCACTACTGTAAATACATAGCACACTGCACACTTAATCACATGTTCTCTGTCACTACTGTAAATACATACCACACTGCACACTTAATCACATGTTCACTGTCACTACTGTAAATACATACCACACTGCACACTTAATCACATGTTCTCTGTCACTACTGTAAATACATACCACACTGCACACTTAATCACATGTTCTCTGTCACTACTGTAAATACATACCACACTGCACACTTAATCACATGTTCACTGTCACTACTGTAAATACATACCACACTGCACACTTAATCACGTGTTCACTGTCACTACTGTAAATACATACCACACTGCACACTTAATCACGTGTTCTCTGTCACTACTGTAAATACATACCACACTGCACACTTAATCACGTGTTCACTGTCACTACTGTAAATACATACCACACTGCACACTTAATCACGTGTTCACTGTCACTACTGTAAATACATACCACACTGCACACTTAATCACGTGTTCACTGTCACTACTGTAAATACATACCACACTGCACACTTAATCACGTGTTCACTGTCACTACTGTAAATACATACCACACTGCACACTTAATCACGTGTTCTCTGTCACTACTGTAAATACATACCACACTGCACACTTAATCACGTGTTCACTGTCACTACTGTAAATGCATACCACACTGCACACTTAATCACCTGTTCACTCTCACTACTGTAAATACATACCACACTGCACACTTAATCACGTGTTCACTGTCACTACTGTAAATACATAGCACACTGCACACTTAATCACGTGTTCACCGTCACTACTGTAAATACATACCACACTGCACACTTAATCACGTGTTCACTGTCACTACTGTAAATACATACCACACTGCACACTTAATCATGTGTTCAATGTCACTACTGTAAATACATACCACACTGCACACTTAATCATGTGTTCACAGTCACTACTGTAAATACATACCACACTGCACACTTAATCACGTGTTCACTGTCACTACTGTAAATACATACCACACTGCACACTTAATCACATGTTCACTGTCACTACTGTAAATACATACCACACTGCACACTTAATCACATGTTCACTGTCACTACTGTAAATACATACCACACTGCACACTTAATCACGTGTTCACTCTCACTACTGTAATTACATACCACACTGCACACTTAATCACGTGTTCACTGTCACTACTATAGATACATACCACACTGCACACTTAATCACCTGTTCACAGTCACTACTGTAAATACATACCACACTGCACACTTAATCACTTGTTCACAGTCACTACTGTAAATACATACCACACTGCACACTTAATCACGTGTTCACTCTCACTACTGTAATTACATACCACACTGCACACTTAATCACGTGTTCACTGTCACTACTGTAGATACATACCACACTGCACACTTAATCACATGTTCACTGTCACTACTGTAAATACATACCACACTGCACACTTAATCACGTGTTCACTGTCACTACTGTAAATACATACCACACTGCACACTTAATCACGTGTTCACTGTCACTACTGTAAATACATACCACACTGCACACTTAATCATGTGTTCAATGTCACTACTGTAAATACATACCACACTGCACACTTAATCACGTGTTCTCTGTCACTACTGTAAATACATACCACACTGCACACTTAATAACGTGTTCACTGTCACTACTGTAAATACATACCACACTGCACACTTAATCACATGTTCACTGTCACTACTGTAAATACATACCACACTGCACACTTAATCACCTGTTCACTGTCACTACTGTAAATACATACCATACTGCACACTTAATCACCTGTTCACTGTCACTACTGTAAATACATACCACACTGCACACTTAATCACATGTTCACTGTCACTACTGTAAATACATACCACACTGCACACTTAATCACATGTTCACTGTCACTACTGTAAATACATACCACACTGCACACTTAATCACATGTTCACTGTCACTACTGTAAATACATACCACACTGCACACTTAATCACGTGTTCACCGTCACTACTGTAAATACATACCACACTGCACACTTAATCATGTGTTCAATGTCACTACTGTAAATACATACCACACTGCACACTTAATCATGTGTTCACAGTCACTACTGTAAATACATACCACACTGCACACTTAATCACGTGTTCACTGTCACTACTGTAAATACATACCACACTGCACACTTAATCACATGTTCACTGTCACTACTGTAAATACATACCACACTGCACACTTAATCACGTGTTCACTGTCACTACTGTAAATACATACCACACTGCACACTTAATCACATGTTCACTGTCACTACTGTAAATACATACCACACTGCACACTTAATCACATGTTCACTGTCACTACTGTAAATACATACCACACTGCACACTTAATCACGTGTTCACTCTCACTACTGTAATTACATACCACACTGCACACTTAATCACGTGTTCACTGTCACTACTATAGATACATACCACACTGCACACTTAATCACCTGTTCACAGTCACTACTGTAAATACATACCACACTGCACACTTAATCACTTGTTCACAGTCACTACTGTAAATACATACCACACTGCACACTTAATCACGTGTTCACTCTCACTACTGTAATTACATACCACACTGCACACTTAATCACGTGTTCACTCTCACTACTGTAATTACATACCACACTGCACACTTAATCACGTGTTCACTGTCACTACTGTAGATACATACCACACTGCACACTTAATCACATGTTCACTGTCACTACTGTAAATACATACCACACTGCACACTTAATCACGTGTTCACTGTCACTACTGTAAATACATACCACACTGCACACTTAATCACGTGTTCACTGTCACTACTGTAAATACATACCACACTGCACACTTAATCATGTGTTCAATGTCACTACTGTAAATACATACCACACTGCACACTTAATCACGTGTTCTCTGTCACTACTGTAAATACATACCACACTGCACACTTAATCACGTGTTCACTGTCACTACTGTAAATACATACCACACTGCACACTTAATCACATGTTCACTGTCACTACTGTAAATACATACCACACTGCACACTTAATCACCTGTTCACTGTCACTACTGTAAATACATACCATACTGCACACTTAATCACCTGTTCACTGTCACTACTGTAAATACATACCACACTGCACACTTAATCACATGTTCACTGTCACTACTGTAAATACATACCACACTGCACACTTAATCACATGTTCACTGTCACTACTGTAAATACATACCACACTGCACACTTAATCACATGTTCACTGTCACTACTGTAAATACATACCACACTGCCCACTTAATCACGTGTTCACCGTCACTACTGTAAATACATACCACCCTGCACACTTAATCATGTGTTCAATGTCACTACTGTAAATACATACCACACTGCACACTTAATCATGTGTTCACAGTCACTACTGTAAATACATACCACACTGCACACTTAATCACGTGTTCACTGTCACTACTGTAAATACATACCACACTGCACACTTAATCACATGTTCACTGTCACTACTGTAAATACATACCACACTGCACACTTAATCACGTGTTCACTGTCACTACTGTAAATACATACCACACTGCACACTTAATCACGTGTTCACTCTCACTACTGTAATTACATACCACACTGCACACTTAATCACGTGTTCACTGTCACTACTATAGATACATACCACACTGCACACTTAATCACCTGTTCACAGTCACTACTGTAAATACATACCACACTGCACACTTAATCACCTGTTCACAGTCACTACTGTAAATACATACCACACTGCACACTTAATCACGTGTTCACTGTCACTACTGTAAATACATACCACACTGCACACTTAATCACGTGTTCACTGTCACTACTGTAGATACATACCACACTGCACACTTAATCACGTGTTCACTGTCACTACTGTAAATACATACCACACTGCACACTTAATCACGTGTTCACTGTCACTACTGTAGATACATACCACACTGCACACTTAATCACGTGTTCACTGTCACTACTGTAAATACATACCACACTGCACACTTAATCACCTGTTCACTCTCACTACTGTAATTACATACCACACTGCACACTTAATCACGTGTTCACTGTCACTACTGTAGATACATACCACACTGCACACTTAATCACATGTTCACTGTCACTACTGTAAATACATACCACACTGCACACTTAATCACGTGTTCACTCTCACTACTGTAATTACATACCACACTGCACACTTAATCACGTGTTCACTGTCACTACTGTAGATACATACCACACTGCACACTTAATCACGTGTTCACTCTCACTACTGTAATTACATACCACACTGCACACTTAATCACGTGTTCACTGTCACTACTGTAAATACATACCACACTGCACACTTAATCACGTGTTCACTCTCACTACTGTAATTACATACCACACTGCACACTTAATCACGTGTTCACTGTCACTACTGTAGATACATACCACACTGCACACTTAATCACATGTTCACTGTCACTACTGTAAATACATACCACACTGCACACTTAATCATGTGTTCAATGTCACTACTGTAAATACATACCACACTGCACACTTAATCATGTGTTCAATGTCACTACTGTAAATACATACCACACTGCACACTTAATCACGTGTTCTCTGTCACTACTGTAAATACATACCACACTGCACACTTAATCACGTGTTCACTGTCACTACTGTAAATACATACCACACTGCACACTTAATCATGTGTTCAATGTCACTACTGTAAATACATACCACACTGCACACTTAATCATGTGTTCAATGTCACTACTGTAAATACATACCACACTGCACACTTAATCATGTGTTCACAGTCACTACTGTAAATACATACCACACTGCACACTTAATCACGTGTTCACTGTCACTACTGTAGATACATACCACACTGCACACTTAATCACATGTTCACTGTCACTACTGTAAATACATACCACACTGCACACTTAATCACGTGTTCACTCTCACTACTGTAATTACATACCACACTGCACACTTAATCACGTGTTCACTGTCACTACTGTAGATACATACCACACTGCACACTTAATCACATGTTCACTGTCACTACTGTAAATACATACCACACTGCACACTTAATCATGTGTTCAATGTCACTACTGTAAATACATACCACACTGCACACTTAATCATGTGTTCAATGTCACTACTGTAAATACATACCACACTGCACACTTAATCACGTGTTCTCTGTCACTACTGTAAATACATACCACACTGCACACTTAATCACGTGTTCACTGTCACTACTGTAAATACATACCACACTGCACACTTAATCATGTGTTCAATGTCACTACTGTAAATACATACCACACTGCACACTTAATCATGTGTTCAATGTCACTACTGTAAATACATACCACACTGCACACTTAATCATGTGTTCACAGTCACTACTGTAAATACATACCACACTGCACACTTAATCACGTGTTCACTGTCACTACTGTAAATACATACCACACTGCACACATAATCACATGTTCACTGTCACTACTGTAAATGCATACCACACTGCACACTTAATCACATGTTCACTGTCACTACTGTAAATACATACCACACTGCACACTTAATCACATGTTCACTGTCACTACTGTAAATACATACCACACTGCACACTTAATCACATGTTCACAGTCACTACTGTAAATACATACCACACTGCACACTTAATCACCTGTTCACTGTCACTACTGTAAATACATACCACACTGCACACTTAATCACGTGTTCACTGTCACTACTGTAAATACATACCACACTGCACACTTAATCACGTGTTCACTGTCACTACTGTAAATACATACCACACTGCACACTTAATCACGTGTTCACTGTCACTACTGTAAATACATACCACACTGCACACTTAATCACGTGTTCACTCTCACTACTGTAAATACATACCACACTGCACACTTAATCACGTGTTCACTGTCACTACTGTAAATACATAGCACACTGCACACTTAATCACGTGTTCACTGTCACTACTGTAAATACATACCACACTGCACACTTAATCACGTGTTCACTGTCACTACTGTAAATACATACCACACTGCACACTTAATCACGTGTTCACTGTCACTACTGTAAATACATACCACACTGCACACTTAATCACGTGTTCACTGTCACTACTGTAATTACATAGCACACTGCACACTTAATCACGTGTTCACTCTCACTACTGTAAATACATACCACACTGCACACTTAATCACGTTTTCACCATCACTACTGTAAATACATACCACACTGCACACTTAATCACGTGTTCACTGTCACTACTGTAAATACATACCACACTGCACACTTAATCACGTGTTCACTGTCACTACTGTAATTACATAGCACACTGCACACTTAATCACGTGTTCACTGTCACTACTGTAAATACATAGCACACTGCACACTTAATCACGTGTTCACTGTCACTACTGTAAATACATACCACACTGCACACTTAATCACGTGTTCACTGTCACTACTGTAAATACATACCACACTGCACACTTAATCACATGTTCACTGTCACTACTGTAAATACATACCACACTGCACACTTAATCATGTGTTCAATGTCACTACTGTAAATACATACCACACTGCACACTTAATCACGTGTTCACTATTGTACTATTGTAAATAAAAACAACACACTTCCAGTTGTTACTCTCATACTGTCCCATCGTTCCTTTACATCAAAATGGTTGTTGTGTTGCCACCCCTACTTATCCCAAGACTACAATGGGGTCATAACAGTAGTATAACTGTATACCAGCCACATGCAAGGACTTTCTATGACCGACCGAACCTGATGTTTTATTCCGAACAAAGACTTGATTTAACGTACAAGGCAAAAAAAATAAAAAATCTGCGTGCTTTGGGAAGGCTTGTATCACATCAGGTTTGTGAGCAATGAATATTTATAGGGTGTGATGGTCAGAGCTGATGTCTTTGTGTTGAATCATCACCATTTGCTTTTAGATTTTAGACTACAGCTCTTTCCCCAGCTCTAAAGCTTGTCATTAAAATGAAATGGCATACCTCTGATCTTTCTCCTTCAGCGTTACTGTACAAACCTTGGATAATAGTCTTTGATAACAATTTTTTTAACAATTTCATAACATGTATTTATTTTTTGTCAGTTCTATTATTTTTCAGCAGCAGGATAAACATCCAATTTACACATCTACACTTAGTGTTTTTACACATTTTAATTCAGCTATTTAAAATAAACGATATGCCTGGGAGAATCATATATTCTAAACATGCTAAATGAGAAACAAATACACTATACCCCTCTAAATCATCAAAGTTTCAACAAAAAAGAGAAAAGTTTTTTTTCGTTTTTTTTTTAAATAAAGTGGAGCGGTAGCAGCACAGCTCAAACATTTAACAGCGACAGAGCGAGGCCTCTCCTGGGTCAGTGCTTCCATGCCTGTGTGACAGACAGGGCTAACAACGTTATGTTCACTTTACCAACAATCAGAAGAAAAAAAACACCCACTGTCTTTTCCCTCCAATCCCCATGGTTTTTTTCTCTTCTCTACATGTCATTTAGTTTCACCCTTGAAACCTTCTGCAAACCTCCCTCCTGTCAGATGGGCCTTCGCCAAAAGTATCGTGTTCCCCGACCGGGAAAATAAATACATTGAAGTTGTCAGATATGAAATTCTGGGAAGCAGAAAATATGTTTAGAGGAAGGTGGGCTTGTGGGGAGAAAAATGAGAGGTTTGACTTTGACTCGATTTTCGAGGAGCAAAATGCACGTCCGTGCTTAAAGCATCTCTCTCACAGCAGAGTGGCTTGTTTTCTCCATCAGGATTTCCCCTCTGGTCAGCCCATACCTTCCCTTGATCCTCTGCACAGTGGCTTTGATTTTGAAAGACATTTATCACATCTGAAAGGTCCGGGAATCTAATTACCCATTTCATGTCAAACGGGTATCCGGCCAGACGGTCGCCTTGGGACGATCGCTCCGGCTCGTCTAAGTCACCCTCAGCCACTCGCGACAGGTGGCTCAGTTCGTGCCCCGCTCATTCCCGCGATGTCTTTGCCTGTCTCCTGAACGGAACAACCTCATTCCGTTGGCTTGCCATAATTCTTTTACCCAAATCTCCGCTGTCTCCTCTGATAGCCGGGATGATTGAGGAGATAACCGCTGCTTCAGTCGCGCGGTAATGAATTCTTTCCCTGCCTTTATCGGCGTAATGACACAGGTTTGTGTGATTCTGCAGACCAGGGGATAAATCTGCCAAATCAAATGCGAGACAGAAGGGCAGAGCTTCGCGATTGCCAATGAGTGCCACGGCACCCTTAATACGGTGCATATGAAAATGTCAGAGTGCAAAATGATAGCGTATATCACCATTTCATTATTGCTCATCATACACACAGAACGCTGTGTTTTTCTCAGCGGCTCCGCTCTTTTTACCTGCCGGGGTAAAGTACAACATAATGAGAGAATGAACGATTGCACCATAGAAAGACGAGCTGTCACTAATCACAAATCCATGCACTGTGACTGGCTTTACATATTGGGCATCTATTGTCTTCCGTGCATTCAGATTTGTGGTGACACCCCTCTCAGCTGATCTTGGCTGTAGCCAATGCAGTTCTTCTGGCGTACAATGACATTCGAAAAGGAAATGAGGAGTAGTTAAATACCTGTGTGTGTGTGTGTGTGTGTGTGGTGTTGAAAATAGATACGCGCTGGAAATTGGGTGGAAAAATCTGAATTTTAGGTCAGTTTTGGTAATAAATGCTGCCCTTCGGTCTCAAGGGGAATGCTGACGTTGAACTCTCAAGGTAGCGTCACAAGCTCATAGGAATGTTCCAGAAATATTAAAGTTCCTCACAATAGCCGAAAAATAACAACAACAGTTAAAAGTGGAGAGCGGGACTTTTGCTTGACCCCAAACTTGTGAAATCCTCGCAGGCTTGTTAACGACGCACTGACGGATGCGCTCGCTGCGATCCGTCAGGGAGCAACAAGGCTCTCACGCTGACAGGAAAGGCCTCTAATAACGGACACCCATCCTTCTCCCTCTGCCACGTCCCCCATGTTGTCACGGTTACCTTCTGGAAATGGCCTGGGCTTTCAGGAGTTACACTATATCCATGCCATTCTGAGGCTCACTTTCCAATTTAAAATAAAATTATCTCTAAGATGCTCCGCTTAAATTTAAAATGACATGTTTAATGAAAAGCGAAGCATGACCATCTAAAGACCCCTGAACTACGGAGGTCGCTTTAATGTGGACAGAGCATGCTGCATGACAACGGGTAGGTTTAAACAAAAACAAAAAAAACACATCATCAACACGTCCGACAACGCAGAGACCATCTGTGCTTTCGGAAGGAGAGCGTTTAGCACTGAAGGTGATGGGCTATAGTTTCTGTGATCTGGGGTGACCATGTTCATCACTTAATTTTCCTGAAGAAGAATCTTGAGAAGTGCAAGTGTGCATAAGATGCGCTGAACTTTTCCTGTCAAAGAAGAGACAACGGGGGACTCGCCGCTGAGACAAATTGCACTGCATTGCAATAATGTAATATATAAACACGATGACTCATGTCTTTTTGGAATTATATGTTTGTCTTCAATTTTCCTGTACCTATTGTACTTCGCTTGGCTTTTAAGAAACAAGTGCTTGGAGGCACAGACTTGGTTTATTTTCATTTAGAATGGAAAATTAATGTGTGCATACAACATACGTTATGTTGTACTGAATCATATTGAGTCACAGCACATCAAACTTAACCAAATTGCATTGAATCGTTCCAGCTCATGCATCTGGATACATATCAAATCATCTTAACGGGGAGAGATGCACCCCTCTTGCCACAGGGTGCAGTTAGCTTCCCTTTCTCCAAACTGAGGGCAGGATGGCAGCCCTATGCTGGGAGTGCTGTGGACCAGGGGGTGTTGAAAGAGATGCTTGTAGCCCCCAGAGCTCCGCTAGAACCGAACCCCCCCCCCCCCCCCCCCCCCCCAGAAGTTCCCATCTCCTTCAAGAGAGCCAAGTGACTGACCTTCTTTTAGCAGCAACCAGCGATGCACTGGCATACACACACACACACACACACACACGCACACATGCATCTGTGCTCACAGATGCCAGCACACACTCAGACATACACACAAAAACACAACCTCACACTTACACATGCAAACCCATCTTACACACACACACACAACACACACACAAAGGTACATACACATATTTGTGTACACATACACCCCCTAAACCCCCCAACCCCCTTCACACAGGCACGCACACACATACTTGTGCATACACACACTCTCGAACATACATACACCCATCCGCACTCAGGCACATGAATGAACGCACACACCCCCCCCCCAACCATAGAAATTGTGACATAGAAATATACTACAGGCCAGACATCCCCCCCCCCCCCAACACTAACCCTCCCTGCAGTAACTTCCACTGGAGTTTCCAGGCTGGGTGGAGTGCCAGAGCAGGGCCTGGCATGCCCTTGTGGCGAGCCATGCTGCCAGATACCCGCTTACCAGCGCAGTCACTTAGTGAACAGGGAACGTTAAAAACAAACTACAGGTAAATCGTAGCTGCAGTGCTGTTAATACACTTCTGACCTGAGCTGGCACATATACAGTGTGGGTACATGACCGACCTGCAGTGCATGTAGGGATGTGTTACATAAGAGGGGCCGCTCCATAGCTGTACAGTTGGGAGATAATGCCATAGAAGCAGCCAGAATGCCCTGAGCATGGAGCGTGGGCCGTCCGCTCAGCTGCCCGAGAGAAAATGGAGCGCTGCGCCTCTCTCGGGGTCCTCCAAGAGCCGTGCATGGCTGCCACATGGGGCTTTTAAATATTCATGACCGTGCTGCACAGGAGGGTTGTCTTGTGTGCTGCAGAAGCACGTGTGAGAGTGGGCGTGCGCGTGGGGGAGGGAGGGAGGGGGGGCAGCCTGGCACACAAATCGGCACTCACAGAAAATGCACACGCATGCGCACACGCACACGCACACACGCAAGCACACACACACACACACACACACACACACAGTCTGGAGGAGACAGAGAAGACGGCTCTTAAGCAGGGCATACACTGTGCGTCTTGTCAATAGATGACAGCTCATACCGCACAATTTAATTTCCCATTGTGTACGTGCAAAGCCCACAATTTAGGTGCTCACGCTGCACTACAGTAATCAGTCGGATCAAGCTCACGACCTGCTGCTCACATTGTGCGACAATAATCGGTCGAATATTGCGGTCACGTGCCCAAGCTGCCACTGAAAGGCGAAAATGTTATCAGGAGAGATGAGTGCGGCTTTGGGCATATGTGCCCTATTGTGCGCAGAAACATCAAAAAAAAAAGGGGCCGATGTGTATGCCGCTGTGCTTCCTTCCCAACATGCACTGCAGCCCCTGTCATATGAGAAGCCTAAACCTTCATCTCTTTTTCTCACAAAGAATCTGTGGAAAAGTTGCGTAACACTAAAAAAGGTATTTGCAACTGTAATCTGATCTGTGCTCCTTCATGGTCTTTTTGTTCTTTCTCCAAAACACACAGATGTAGCTGGCAAGGATCCAAAGGGAGAGACTGTTGTTATGGAACGGCAAGCTGCAAGTACAGGAGCGAACAGGTCACAGGCTCTGGATGCGAGTGAAGAGCAGAGGTTTTGTAGCACATGCAGCTTCGCAAAGCCGGTGATTTTATTGTGCAATCCAAAGAGCCACGCTGTTTAAAATCAGGTGATTTTATTGTGCAATCCAAAGAGCCACGCTGTTTAAAATCTGGTGATGTTATTGTGCAATCTAAAGTGCCACACTGTTTACAATCCGGTGATTTTATTGTGCAATCCAAAGAGCCACGCTGTTTAAAATCTGGTGATTTTATTGTGCAATCTAAAGAGCAGAGCTGTTTCAAATCTGGTGATTTTATTGTGCAATCTAAAGAGCCATGCTGTTTACAATCCAGTGATTTTATTGTGCAATCTAAAGAGCCATGCTGTTTACATTATTGTGCAATCCAAAGAGCCACGCTGTTTAAAATCTGGTGATTTTATTGTGCAATCTAAAGAGCCACACTGTTTACAATCCGGTGATTTTATTGTGCAATCTAAAGAGCCACGCTGTTTACAATCTGGTGATTTTATTGTGCAATCCAAAGAGCCACGCTGTTTACAATCTGGTGATTTTATTGTGCAATCTAAAGAGCAGAGCTGTTTACAATCCGGTGATTGTATTGTGCAATCTAAAGAGCCTCTCTGTTTAAAATCCAGTGATTTTATTGTGCAATCTAAAGAGCCTCTCTGTTTAAAATCCAGTGATTTTACTGTGCAATCTAAGGACCTGCTCTGTTTCGACCACGCAGGGCCTCCCCAGATTGCCTGCGGTCAAAGCGTGGCCATTTTGATTGCATAGGATTGTTGCATTCAGAAGCAGCGGCATTGTGTGGGTACGGTTTCTCCTCATCGTTTACATGATCTTTATCCTTCTCCTCTAATTATGTTGTCCTTACATCTTGCTTTGTTCTGAAGACTTCAGCTTAACTACAACCCCAGAGACTATGGAAAACGAGAATAAGCCTCAAGTAACCTAGACCACGTTTGCATGAGGAATCGGCCAAAAAAACTTTTTTTATGTTATTTTTTCTGTCTACTTCCTGGATATATCACACTGTGCTACTGTGCTTTTATTGACTAATGTTGGCGGAATTGCTTCGCTCAATGGTGTATTTGCAGCCATGTTGGCTCCCACCTGCAGTGTCACCAGAGTGTACATTTACGCACAGCAGTGGAGCACAAAATTGTCATTAAAACCACTCCATGCTGGGAGTGCAATAGACATGTATCCTATAGGACAGAGAGGGAAGAAACAGGGCCGTGCGGCTCAGTCAGCAAAGGCGCTAACCGCGAGCACAGGCTGGGCCCTGCAGACACCAGTCGACTTGGACAAAGGAGTCCACAGTTTGGGGGCAGAACTGGCCTCATCCGGGCGTGTTTTTAAGATGACTAGGGGCCAGGCACCTGCAGACTGTCATCAGTTAGAGAAGCCATTAGCCATTAGCATAGTCCTGCAACCTGTGTGGACTGTAGGGTGTAAAAGCAGTGGCTCACAGTCAGAGAAGCCATTAGCCGTTAGCATAGTCCTGCAACCTGTGTGGACTGTAGCGTGCAAAAGCAGTGGCTCACAGTCAGAGAAGCCATTAGCCGTTAGCATAGTCCTGTATCCTGTGTGGACTGTAGCGTGTAAAAGCAGTGGCTCACGGTTAGAGAAGTCATTAGCCGTTAGCATAGTCCTGTATCCTGTGTGGACTGTAGGGTGTAAAAGCAGTGGCTCACAGTTAGAGAAGCCATTAGCCGTTAGCATAGTCCTGTATCCTGTGTGGACTGTAGGGTGTAAAAGCAGTGGCTCACAGTTAGAGAAGCCATTAGCCATTAGCATAGTCCTGTATCCTGTGTGGACTGTAGGGTGTAAAAGCAGTGGCTCACAGTTAGAGAAGCCATTAGCATAGTCCTGTAACCTGTGTGGACTGTAGCGTGTAAAAGCAGTGGCTCACGGTTAGAGAAGTCATTAGCCGTTAGCATAGTCCTGTATCCTGTGTGGACTGTAGGGTGTAAAAGCAGTGGCTCACAGGCTAGTGCACAGCAAAAATGCAGGTGTAAATCTAAAACTACTATTTAGTAGTTTTGCTGTGTTCATTGGCTTCAGAATCAGTGTGCCACATTTATTTTTTCAGGAGGTATATTGGCAATTTTGTTTTTTTTTAATGGAGCTTTGAAAAGCCCTTTAGAGCTGTGGCCTCCACACCTGGTCGAGATCCACAACAGGCTGAGCAGGACCCCCCACGCCCCAATTTTCAAAAAGCTGACTGACACATGAGAACTTGTTGGAGAAACCACCGCCTGGTGTTATTAGAGCACAGCTGATCTCAGATCAGCCATCAGAGCCAGAGGAAAGGAAACACGCTGTTCCCTCCTGCTGAAGGCTGAACTGGAGCGACGCAGCAGCTGGCCTGTGGGAAGCGGGAGCGTTCTGATACCACAGAGCTTGGAAAAGTTAACAGAGATAACAGCCATCTGCCAAAAAATGGCTGTCAGACTTTTTTCTTTTTTTTTTACCGCAAACGGCAAACACATGGGATTTTTATAGAACGATTCTGTACGTGTTGCATCCATTTTTACCACTTTCACACCCCTAAATCCAGCCTGTTTACATCTGTCCTGTTAGCTGCAGCATCTGATTTGTACATAATTTGTATTAGTCACCCCTCCCCCCCCCGTCATAATTCCACACATTACATGAGTGTACTTCCCCGAAAAGGAAACCAGGAAAACAACTGTGTTGAGCATGTAATTATGTCCCTGATGGCATCTAACACGCTTGTCCCATTAATAAGGCATGCAGACCGAAGCAGGCGAAACCGCAGCTCGCGCAGCGCCAACGCCGTCGTCGATGGCGACCGAGGCTTCTCACAGCAGCGCTCCCAAAACAACAAAAAAAAGCCGGTTTCAGCGGGTCCAAACAAGTCTTTAAAAGCTTTGCACGTCAGACAATGACTCGCACTTTTGTAGATGAGGTGGGGGGGGGAAAAAACAATGGATTATATTGTTCGGTTCATCGTTTGTGAAAATCTGTTGCTCAGGTTTTCCCAGGTTGTTTTGCTGCTGTTTGTCGGATGGGATACAGGAACGCTGTTTTTGGGTAAAGTCACCACGTTGCACACCTGACCCACTTCGTACCGGATCAGAAAAACCATGACCACCAGGTCCAACACAGATCACGCACTAACAGCACTAGTTCAAAAATGCAGTGACCAGTAAAAAAAAATTATAAAAATCCCACTGTTTGCCAGATTGTAACATGACATAACATGAGTGTGACCGTGAGTGTTTGTCCAGTGATGATTGTCCTGTTACACTCTGGTCATGTTACGGTCTGGCCAACACTCTGGTCATGTTACGGTCTGGCCAAATAATCTTTATGTGTAGTTTACAATGTTGAGGTAAATCATACAGGATGAAGAGAGGGAAATTCATAAAGAACCAACATAATTTCCTAACCTGTTTCTGTCTCTGCAAAATGACTTACCCAATCATGTCTTTGCGTACTAGTCATGTTGCCCTTCAAGCAAATGTTTCAATCACACACATTTCTCTCTGTCACACACACACACACACACACACACACACACACACACACACACACACACACACACACACACACACACACACACACATTTATTATGTAAAGTCGATGCCTCTTTGGGGCTTTGCATTTAGCCCACTATAATGTGGTTGGCCATAAAACTCCGGAAGTGCCAGTTTTGCATCAAATTACCTTTCTTTCCCATCAAATTAATCTCCAGAGTGGATTTTGTTATTTTGTTTTATGAGGGTCTGGGGGGGTGGAAGCGATAAAACTTTTGCAACAGAAGAAAATACTCTTGTAATCAGTGGGCTCTGTCTAGATTGACATCTTCACAATCTGAGGAAAAAGCTGAGAAATGTGTGAAATAGACACTTTCACAAAATGACAAAATGCACCTGCTACATTGTATTGTGAGAACAGGGTGGAAATACCAGAATAAATAACAAAGACAGAAATAGCTCAGTGAGTGCAATTATCAAGCTAGCACATTCACACACATACATACAGTACATACATACATACACAAAAAAGCACACACACACACAGAAACACACGCACACACGCACGCATACACAAAAACGAATGCAAGCACGCACAGCCACGCACGCATGCACACACACACACACACACACATCCTCAGACACAGCAGCGATAAGAATCCTGTTGCAGGTTTTTGTTGCAGTCTCCGGAGTGTGTCGCCCCGCATGGCTGCCATGTTCTGAGTTATGCTGCATCAAAGAGGAAGAGGAGCAGGGAGAAAAGAAAACGGAATGTAAAGCATCTTCATCTTTAGTGAGAGAGGGAGGGTCTCCCCTGCTGAGAGCCCTCCCTTCTGCCTCCACACAGAATCTTCACTATTTATTTTTTGCCTATTTTTAAGTCAAATATTTATTTTGTAGACAGGTTTTTTTTTTTTTTTTAAAGATGGATTTAAATGTGAATATCACCGAAACTTATCCATGCAATGAGTGGTGTAAATGGTTGAGGTCACCTCCAGCTGTGGACAGGCACACGTTTCCTCATACCCCTCCACTCGCGCTATGCTAGCCCTCTCTCAAAATGCCCCTCCACTCACGCTATGCTAGCCCTCTCTCTAAATGCCCCTCCACTCACGCTATGCTAGCCCTCTCTCTAAATGCCCCTCCACTCGCGCTATGCTAGCCCTCTCTCTAAAGGCCCCTCCACTCGCGCTATGCTAGCCCTCTCTCTAAATGCCCCTTGACTCGCGCTATGCTAGCCCTCTCTCTAAATGCCCCTCCACTCGCGCTACGCTAGCCCTCTCTCTAAATGCCCCTCCACTCGCGCTATGCTAGCCCTCTCTCTAAATGCCCCTCCACTCGCGCTATGCTAGCCCTCTCTCTAAATGCCCCTCCACTCGCGCTACGCTAGCCCTCTCTCTAAATGCCACTCCACTCGCGCTATGCTAGCCCTCTCTCTAAATGCCCCTCCACTCGCGCTATGCTAGCCCTCTCTCTAAATGCCCCTCCACTCGCGCTACGCTAGCCCTCTCTCTAAATGCCCCTCCACTCGCGCTATGCTAGCCCTCTCTCTAAATGCCCCTCCACTCGCGCTACGCTAGCCCTCTCTCTAAATGCCCCTCCACTCGCGCTACGCTAGCCCTCTCTCTAAATGCCCCTCCACTCGCGCTATGCTAGCCCTCTCTCTAAATGCCCCTCCACTCGCGCTATGCTAGCCCTCTCTCTAAATGCCCCTCCACTCGCGCTACGCTAGCCCTCTCTCTAAATGCCCCTCCACTCGTGCTACGCTAGCCCTCTCTCTAAATGCCCCTCCACTCGCGCTATGCTAGCCCTCTCTCTAAATGCCCCTCCACTCGCGCTACGCTAGCCCTCTCTCTAAATGCCCCTCCACTCGCGCTATGCTAGCCCTCTCTCTAAATGCCCCTCCACTCGCGCTATGCTAGCCCTCTCTCTAAATGCCCCTTGACTCGCGCTATGCTAGCCCTCTCTCTAAATGCCCCTCCACTCGCGCTACGCTAGCCCTCTCTCTAAATGCCCCTCCACTCGCGCTACGCTAGCCCTCTCTCTAAATGCCCCTCCACTCGCGCTATGCTAGCCCTCTCTCTAAATGCCCCTCCACTCGCGCTACGCTAGCCCTCTCTCAAAATGCCCCTCCACTCGCGCTACGCTAGCCCTCTCTCTAAATGCCCCTCCACTCGCGCTATGCTAGCCCTCTCTCTAAATGCCCCTCCACTCGCGCTACGCTAGCCCTCTCTCTAAATGCCCCTCCACTCGCGCTATGCTAGCCCTCTCTCTAAATGCCCCTCCACTCGCGCTACGCTAGCCCTCTCTCTAAATGCCCCTCCACTCGTGCTACGCTAGCCCTCTCTCTAAATGCCCCTCCACTCGAGGTACGCTAGCCCTCTCTCTAAATGCCCCTCCACTCGCGCTATGCTAGCCCTCTCTCTAAATGCCCCTCCACTCGCGCTACGCTAGCCCTCTCTCTAAATGCCCCTCCACTCGCGCTACGCTAGCCCTCTCTCTAAATGCCCCTCCACTCGCGCTATGCTAGCCCTCTCTCTAAATGCCCCTCCACTCGCGCTACGCTAGCCCTCTCTCTAAATGCCCCTCCACTCGCGCTATGCTAGCCCTCTCTCTAAATGCCCCTCCACTCGCGCTATGCTAGCCCACTCTCTAAATGCCCCTCCACTCACGCTATGCTAGCCCTCTCTCTAAATGCCCCTCCACTTGCGCTATGCTAGCCCTCTCTCTAAATGCCCCTCCACTCGCGCTACGCTAGCCCTCTCTCTAAATGCCCCTCCACTCGCGCTATGCTAGCCCTCTCTCTAAATGCCCCTCCACTCGCGCTATGCTAGCCCTCTCTCTAAATGCCCCTCCACTCGCGCTATGCTAGCCCTCTCTCTAAATGCCCCTCCACTCACGCTATGCTAGCCCTCTCTCTAAATGCCCCTCCACTCGCGCTATGCTAGCCCCTCTCTAAATGCCCCTCCACTCGCGCTACGCTAGCCCTCTCTCTAAGAGGAGCTGTATGCTAATTAATTAATAATAAGCACAGTCTGGGCATGCAGTGGTCTGTGGCAGTAGCAGTAGCAGTGAGTGACTAGCAAACACGCTTCTCTCACTGTAACCTCACCATGCTGTTACCCGCTATTACTGAATAACAGACCACCGCCATCGAGGAACCTACGTCAGCGTGTTACCTGACATTTCAAATCTTATAACAGGCAATGATGATGCATTATTTATGAAAATGGAGAGGGAGGGAGAGAGAGAGAGAGAGCAGGGGGGGGCACTTTCACATTTAATTTCTCACCTTTACAATGCAAGTGTTATGTGAATGTTTTTAGCTAGGCAGATGAAAATGCATTTTTTTCTTAACCTATTGACATGTTGAACCTACGACAGGAGTGGTTGCTAACACATCCGCCAGCCAGGCAGGCCAAAGAATGACAGAGGCCTCCTTGTGCCTCCACTGTCACTCATACCTGTCCAGTACTGCTGTTACGTTGCTTTACTTTACATTTACATGTAAATGTCATCTGGCTGCATGTCTGAGCATTGCCATGGAAACAATAAACATATTCCGTAGCCAGAAAACAAGATGGATTTGCTTGTAATAGGGGAGAAGAGTAGGGTTCACGAAAAATGGGCACATGGGCATACAGCCCAATTAGTGGCACACGTGGCGGTATCTCTCTGTGGTGTGAGTTAGTGTGACCATGTTGATTGAGTGACTGACACAGGGAAATGCAGAACTGGGGGACTCTCAGGTGAGCCCGCATGCAAAGGCCACGGAAGGGCTTTGGACTTTTATGCAGATTTGTTACCTGGACGGCATCATATTCATAACTGATAAAAATGTATTAAAATTACATGCTGAATGCTGATGTCTAAACTGAAAACCGGGTACAGTTGCTACCCTAAAGATGTATGTCCATTTGCAATTAGAACAGAAGCATTCACTGAACATGAGCATGCTTACAGAGCAATACTGGCATCAGTTCAAGGAATCTTTAATTTTCATTTGTCTGTTCAGACCAAGGTGATGATTTATATTTTATTACATCATGTTGCTAAATAGACACACACACACACACACACACACACACACACACACACACACACACACACACACACACACACACATTCTAATAATGGAGATTGTATACTTCACACTTTTGATTGAAGGGCACAGAATATGCTGCACTTTGCTTGTCTGCCAGCATTGTGTTTGCTGTTACCCCCCTCACCTCCTGCCTGCACACATCATGCCTTACTCCCACGGTCTGCCTGCCTGGGAGCACTTCCTGCTTCCTTCACTCTGCCTGTTAGCTGTGATGTATGTTAGCTGGGTGGGCTGTGTGTGTGTTAGCTGTGATGTGTGTGTTAGCAGTGATGTGTGTGCTAGCTGTTATGTGTGTGTTAGCTGGGTGGGCTGTGTGTGTGTGTTAGCTGCGATGTGTGTGCTAGCTGGGCGGTGCCTCTTAGCTGTGCTGTGTGACTGAATGCCATTATTGCACCGTAGGGAATGTTTTGCTCAAGGTTGAGAGTCCGACATTCAATATTAGATATATACATAGATTTAAAAAGGATAGTCTAGACTCTAAATGAAAATGATCTATACCAGTGGTTCAAAAACCTCTCCTGGGGTACCCCCAGGCCCAGCTGGATCCAGGTATTTGATGTGTTCTACCTCAAGCACACCTGATGCAAGGGCTTGATTAGATGTATCAGGTGTGTTTGAGGTGGAACACCTCAAACACCTGGATCCAGCTGGGGCTGGTTGTACCTGCATGAGGAGAGGCTTGGGAACTACTGATCAATACAATAACAATGTATGCAATACATGGCCGTGCTGTACCTGTTAGCAGTGCTGTGTGTTAGCTGTGACTCTGCCTGTTAGCAGTGCTGGTGTGTTAGCTGTGACTCTGCCTGTTAGCAGTGTTATGTGTAAGCTGTGATTCTGACTCTGCCTGTTAGCAGTACTGTATGTTAGCTGTGACTCTACCTGTTAGCAGTGCTGTGTGTTAGCTGTGACTCTACCTGTTAGCAGTGCTGTGTGTTAGCTGTGACTCTGCCTGTTAGCAGTGCTATATGTTAGCTCTGACTCTGCCTGTTAGCAGTGCTGTATGTTAGCTGTGACTCTACCTGTTAGCAGTGCTGTGTGTTAGCTGTGACTCTGCCTGTTAGCAGTGCTGTGTGTTAGCTGTGACTCTGCCTGTTAGCAGTGCTGTGTGTTAAGCTGTGACTCTGCCTGTTAGCAGTGCTGTGTGTTAAGCTGTGACTCTGCCTGTTAGCAGTGCTGTGTGTTAAGCTGTGACTCTGCCTGTTAGCAGTGCTGTGTGTGATAGCCGTGATTCTGCCTGTTAGCAGTGCTGTGTGTTAGCTGTGGCTCTGCCTGTTAGCAGTGCTGTGTGTTAGCTGTGGCTCTACCTGTTAGCAGTGCTGTGTGTTAGCTGTGACTCTACCTGTTAGCAGTGCTGTGTGTTAGCTGTGACTCTGCCTGTTAGCAGTGCTGTGTGTTAGCTGTGACTCTACCTGTTAGCAGTGCTGTGTGTTAGCTGTGACTCTACCTGTTAGCAGTGCTGTGTGTTAGCTGTGACTCTACCTGTTAGCAGTGCTGTGTCTTAGCTGTGACTCTACCTGTTAGCAGTGCTGTGTCTTAGCTGTGACTCTACCTGTTAGCAGTGCTGTGTGTTAGCTGTGACTCTGCCTGTTAGCAGTGCTGTGTGTGATAGCCGTGATTCTGCCTGTTAGCAGTGCTGTGTGTTAGCTGTGGCTCTGCCTGTTAGCAGTGCTGTGTGTTAGCTGTGGCTCTGCCTGTTAGCAGTGCTGTGTGTTAGCTGTGACTCTACCTGTTGGCAGTGCTGTGTCTTAGCTGTGACTCTACCTGTTAGCAGTGCTGTGTGTTAGCTGTGACTCTACCTGTTAGCAGTGCTGTGTGTTAGCTGTGACTCTGCCTGTTAGCAGTGCTGTGTGTTAGCTGTGACTCTACCTGTTAGCAGTGCTGTGTGTTAGCTGTGACTCTACCTGTTAGCAGTGCTGTGTGTTAGCTGTGACTCTACCTGTTAGCAGTGCTGTGTCTTAGCTGTGACTCTACCTGTTAGCAGTGCTGTGTCTTAGCTGTGACTCTACCTGTTAGCAGTGCTGTGTGTTAGCTGTGACTCTGCCTGTTAGCAGTGCTGTGTGTTAGCTGTGACTCTACCTGTTAGCAGTGCAGGGGTGTGGTTTCTTTTATTGTGAAATATCTAAAAATGTTCAGGAAGGCAAAGGTGCTATTATGTCTCAGAAAACATGCACCTCCATGACCACGGCATTAGTGCTATGACTGCTTGAGGACGTTTAATAAAGTAGTAATGTCGTGCCCGTGAAGACATTATGCTGTATATGAGTTTTGCTGACTTATTTTTAAGTATGAGGGGATTGATGGATTCTGTGTTTTTGGGGATGCTTACTTTTGGATCGCGCTGACATCTCTCTCACTGACTATTGCCAAACATCAGCAGTCTTATCAGACAAGGTGCGCAGCAGCCGTTCTGTTTGTTCGATTGTTTACCGTTCATTCACCCTGGGAGGGGGGAGTTTATTGATCTGTACTTGTTCAGAACTAAGTTGACAATGGGCTCACCGATACCTCCACAGCAGATAAATGCTTCCTGTCTGGTCTTACCTGTTGCCGTGGAAATTGGCAGAGTATCAACAAGGTGATGTAATGCCAGAGAAGGTGTAAACCTGGCCTCTCTGTATCCCCCAGCTGGCGCCGTCATTAAGAATATGTAGCCCTGTGATAGTAATGCACTGCTGCTGGACTAGCCAAAGGACAGATGGTGGGGCACAGGACCTCACACATTAGTCTATACAGAGGGTCTTCACATGCGAAAAATCTAAGGTTTACGGAAATGATGGCATGTCTCCTGTGATTTTGGATTCTCTAACAGCATATTTGCTAATGGGTTCGAGGCATTCTGAATAGAAGATCATTTGGATTTACAAACCAATGCACAACTTGAATAATGGGTTAGTATATATTTCTAGGCCTCTGCACATGCTCGGTTCATACATCCAGACTTCTGCACATGCTCAGTACATACTTCCAGGCCTCTTCACATGCTCAGTAGTAGGGATGCTCTGATCAGGATTTTTGGGGGGCTATACCGATCAACAATCTTTTTTTTAAAGATCGGCCAATGCCGATTTCTATTATTATTATTATTATTATTATTATTATTATATAATAATAAAATATAGGAGTGTGTTAGTGAGTGTGATTACACACATGTAAAACACCTGCAAAGCTTTTAACACAAGAAAATGAGCAAAAACATAAATATTTCCAGACGGGTGAAGACATTGCTAGCGTAGTTGCGCCTAATTTCGCCACCTGATCTCAAACTCGCACTCCATTAGAACCACCATTTCCGTATATATAAAGAGCATGTTAAAGTTCGGTTAAGAGTATCGGTGACTTTCAGGGACTGCCGATCGAGTCACATGGAAGGGAAGATACCGATCTGGGCTGATCGATAGGCTCCATCCCTACTCAGTAGCTACACATTTCCAGGCCTCTGCACATGCCCAGTACATATTTATTTTATTTGTAGAAGAGTAGCTGTCTCCTGATTAAAATGAGCTCTCAGCCAACTCTCTACATGTACTGACTACAGTGATACAGCCCCAAACCTCTGCATGCTCCAGTGTCCTGCTTTACTATGGACTACAACAGGGCGGAGCGCTTACAGTCTATGGGCAGGCGTCAGACACAACGGCAGTCACAGGTTGCCACTCCAACTGAATACAAAAAGAAGGGCTGGGCATTACTACTTGGTCTGGGAGCCATTCTTAGAGAGAGGCTAATGCTACTCACTAGCAAGCTAGCCACTAAAAAAAAGAAAATCTAGGTTTATGGTGTTCAGTTCAGTTATGTGCTTAAAGGGTAAGTTCGCTATTTTGGACCTTGGACCCTATTTGCGGTCCGCCTTCCATGAACCTGACCCATGAAGTCCATTTTTTCGCTGATCGGTCCAGTATTGAGTTCGGTACAGATTTCCTGTAGGCTCTCACTGGGCTACAATGGAAGTGAACGGGGCAATCAGAAATGTTATGGAAAAACAACGATAAATGTGCTTTTATAGCTCAGTGTGTATTCTTACGGTCTCAGTATGCTCTCCTGTGAAATGTAGGCTATCGCAAACGCAAAAAACTATTTCTCCTACCGCACTACCTCGCACTGTAAACTTCCGCAGTCTAGCTACGTTGTAGAGAGGGGGGGGGGGCCGCTTGAAAAGCAGTTGATCACAAATCCTGACCTCCCGTTGGAGTTTACTAGCTAGTAGCCTACAGCAGAAATATTTGTAACGCAGTTTTTGTAATCATCATTTGTAATAATTCATCACAGCAATGGTGCGCGAATGTGCAGTCCCCGGTTGTGGGAATAAAATGTCTGGACGCTCAAATACCAGTTTTCACAGGCTTCCGTTCTCTGACCCAGAAAGATTGAGACTTTGGCTGGTTGTCTTACGGATCGACATAAACACTCCAGTCAATCAACTCCGTTTGGCAGACTTGCGAGTTTGTGGAGCGCATTTCGACGCTACTGATTTCTGTAACCGCAAATCAGAAGCAAAACACTGGTTTCTAAAGAACACAGCTGTTCCTCGTGTCGGACCTGCAGCACTATTAAGCACCGGAGCGGAGGTAAGTTATATTTAGCTATAACGTTACTAACATTTTTATTTTTTTTGAGCGCGTCCTCTGACCCAGCACTCAATACCAACTAACAAAATCCGAGCTTGACATAAGTTGTTTTCTTGTAACAAAACTGTCGGAAACGTTCATCAACCAGGGGCGGATTGGCCATCGGGAGCACCGGGAGTTTTCCCGGTGGGCCGGTGCTGTGCGTGGGCCGGTAGGCTGGTAGGATTTTGAAAAAAAAAAAAAAAAAATTTTTTTTCCTTCTTTTTTTCAAATCCTACCGGCCCACATTTGTAAGTTTTCCAGCCCCTCAAGGCAGCCCAACGCAGCCCATAGGATTTATTTTATTTTATTTTTTAAAAAAAGCCATCAGTAGCCTAAACCAATCACAACAGTTTCTGCCCTGAGAGTGAGAGCGGCTGCCATCATTCTTCCCAGTCTCGGCAAGTCAGCACAAACACACATAAAAAATGGATCAGAAAAAGCGTAAAGGAGGGGCGGAAAAGATAAGAGTTAAAAAAATGAAAGCTTTAGAAACGGATGCTGCTAAATGCGTTAAAATCACCGATTTATTCGCCCCTGCAATGGCCCCAAACCCAACTGCTGTAGCTGCTACTGCTAGCATTGGTGAGGGCCGGCGTGAGGAGGAGCACATGCTAGTAACAGATCGAGAGCAGGAGGAAGAAGTGCCGACAACAAGCAGTGCCAGTAGTGAGATACCGCCAGTTACCCCCCCCCCCCCGCAGCCAGTTACCCCAGGCCCAGCAGAGCAGGCTGACACCGGCGCCGAGGTGTTGGCCGTAGTAGTCGAAAGGGAGTCAGATGAGCAGGTAACCGAATCAGTATCACACAGCAGCTCGTCTTTTTCTCTCTTTTCGCAGCCTCGCTCAGATGAGCTTGATTTTTTTTTCAAACACCAGCCATGCCAAACTTCTCAAAATAAACTTGTAAACCGGACTTTTTTCTGCAAGAATGGGACGAACAGAAAGTGGCTAACATACTGTGAGAAAGAACATGCCCTCTATTGCTCTGTGTGTTTGGCCTTTTCCAAGAGCGACAGCACATTTGTAACCGGAATGAAGGACTGGAAACATGTACATACTAGAATAGAGGAACACGAGAAAAGCAGTGCACACGGAGGTTGTGTTGATGCATTCCTCCTGTGGTCAAGCAAGTCAGGGATAGCCGGTTTGCTAAAAGACACCCAAATGTCAGCTCGTCGGGAGCAAGTGAAGAAGAGGCGGCAGGTGTTAGAACGAGTTATTGAAATCGTTAAAGTGATCGGTAAACAAGGACTCAGCTATAGGGGAACGTCCAGCTCCGAGGCTGCGTATACACTTGAAGACATTGCAGCAGACCATGGCACCTTTCTAGAGTTAATTCTGCTGCTTAGCAAATACGACATGTGCCTGAATCAACATTTGAATGATTGCATCGAGAAAAGTAAAAAGATGCACGAATCAGGAGGAAAAGGCAGGGGCTCGCTGGTCACTTTTTTCTCCAAAACTACCGTTAACATGATCATTGATACTATTCGTCGTATCATTCAGGAGTCTATTGCCAGTGAGGTACAGGAGGCGGGGATGTACTCCGTTCAAATTGATACGACTACAGACATAACATCAAAAGACCAGTGCTCCATTATCCTGCGATATGTCAATGACTGTGTTCACGAGAGACTGATTGCACTAGTGGATTGCCAGTCATCCACTGGTCAATACTTCGCAGAGATGCTCATGCAGACCTTTGAAACGCTGAACATTGATAAAGATAAATGCATTGGAAATGCAACCGACGGAGCAGCGAATATGCAAGGAACGTACAACGGGTTCGCTACCCTGCTCTCACAGTCTGGCAACAGTAATCAGATTCACGTCTGGTGTTATTCTCACATTCTTAATCTGGTGCTCTCTGACACTACAGGCGTTGTGATCGAGAGTGCATCACTCTTTAGCCTACTGAATGACACGGCCGTGTTCATTCGAGAGTCCTATAAGAGAATGAATATGTGGGAATCTACGAGTAAAGACAACACTCGTAACAAGCGGCTCGCACCTATAGGTGAAACGCGGTGGTGGGCAAAAGATGCAGCGCTTCGAAAAGTGTTTGGGTCATTTGACAAACCAGAGAGTGCATTGTATGTTGACCTGATTTTGACACTAGCTAAAATCGAAGAACAGTCGAACAACAAACCAGCCGTGCGCGTCAAGGCCAAGGCATACATGGATGCTCTGCTGAAGCACGAAACCATCCTTACTGCACAATTATTCATGCGCATATTTCAGCATACAACGCCACTGTCCAAATACCTTCAAACGGATGGTATGGACATGTTAACAGCTCATCGTTTAGTAATTGGAACACAGGAGGATCTTAAAACGTGTGAGAGAGATTTTGATGCTGTAAAGCAAGCAGCTAATCATTTTGTGGAATGGGCTAACGAGAAGCTGGATGATAACGATGACTGTGAGGTGCAGGCCCAAGCCGCTCTGCCACAAAAAAGAAAGAGAAAAAAGAAGACACTGCCGGGTGAGTCAGCTGACGACGAGACGTTTTCAGACGCTGACACAGCTTTCAAAGTTAACGTACACAATGTTATCTTTGACACAATCACTGGTAGCATCCATCGCCGTTTTTTGGCAAACGGAACACTCTACTCCGACTTTGCCTGTCTCGATCCCAGGCATTTCCCAGAAATACGGAGTAACGGACTGGATTCATCATCACTTGGTGAGTTAAGCAAGCGATTGATAACAATTGACAGCCGGGCTACTATTGAGAATCTACAGGGAGAGTTGACCAGTCTAGCCTCTCACTGGGACAGGCTGAAGACCTCTCTAGGAGACACTCACACTGCGAGGATAGCCACTGAAACTGAGACAGAGAGTGGGGAAAAGGAGCTGGATCTGATCCATAAAAGCTGCGCATCATGCAAAAACTGCACATTTTGTTGTTACCAAGCTCTACTCAAGTACAACTTATTCACGGATGCGTATCACGTTATTGGTCTCGCCTACAAATTCATCTTGACTTTGTCGGTTACCCAAGTGGCCTGCGAGAGGAGCTTTTCCACTCTGAAGTTCATAAAAAATAGACTGAGGAGCACATTGTCCCAAGAACATCTGGAGGCCTTTATGTTGATGTCCACGGAAAAGGACATTCTCGTGACTCTGGACGCTGATGCTGTCATTGACAAGCTAGCTGAGAGAAGCGACCTCCTGCGACGCCTGCTGACAGTGTAATAAGGTAGGACACACTTGTTTTTTTGTGCCCGCCGTGGCATTTATTATTGCAAATTGCAAAAGTAGGCTATTATGTGTGTTTAGTTTTGTGTTGTTGGAAGTGGATCATTCAGCGCAATGTGTTGTTTCGTGCCCGCCGTGGGCCCGTGGCCGTTATTGCAAGTATCGTTTTCATGCCACCGTGGGTGTGTCTGATTGCGAGTACAACTAGGCCTACATGTACGCTCTCGTCATCGTGTAACAACAACAACAGCAGCAGCAGCAGCAGCAGCAGCACAATAACTTAATACGATATGTAGGGCCTATACAATAATAGTAATAATAATTATAATGTTGCTGGGCCGCCATGGTTTTGAAACTCCCGGTTAGATTTATAGTCCCAATCCGCCCCTGTCATCAACTATAACTTTTTACAATTCTATAATGTTTTATTTACAAATGCTTGACGCATGGTGTCCTGTCCAAAGTTCTCATCTATCACATATCTGTTGGCAGTCATAGTGTAATGGTAATCAATGAAGATGATCCAGTGTCATCCACGGATACATCCAGGTTTTCAATGGCATTCGGTAACAACATATCCCACTCCCTACAACACAAACTTTCCTCCTCTCTGGGCATCTGCTTGCACCTCTTGCAAGAACACCAAAAGTCCCCCGAAATTCTTGGTCTAGCCTCGGCAGCGACTTCGGATAACATTACCTGCGCAACTTCAGCCTCTCTCTCTTCTCTTGCTCTCTTATCATCCATCTCTTGTAGTTCCGTGTCCGTGTATTCTGGCTCAAATCTGTAGCCAGTAATGTCAAAGTCAAAATCGAATTCTTCGTCTTCGTAATCATTATAGTCATCCATCATCCAAGTTTTTTTGTGGAAATTGTAGCCTACGTTGCTGCAGGTAAACAAACGCAGACTGCTCAGCTAGATAGTTTCGTAAACGGCCGGCACACCTTCCCGCTCCCCTACCCCCGACACATAGTACTCCGCGGGAGCAGCGAAAACAAGCAACAGAGAAATGCTTACTTCCAAGCCATGCCAAGCACGTAAAAATGTTCGGATTGAGATACATTTCACAGGAGAGCATACTGAGACCGGTAACAATACACCCTGAGCTTCCCGTCTCATTTATTGTACATGAAAGCACATTTATCGAACATTTCTGATTGCCCCGTTCACTTCCATTGTAGCCCAGTGAGAGCCTACAGGAAATCTGTACCGAACTCAATACTGGACCGATCAGCGAAAAAATGGACTTCATGGGTCAGGTTCATGGAAGACGGACCGCAAATAGGGTCCAAGGTCCAAAATAGCGAACTTACCCTTTAAGTTCTACTTAAAAAAATAATAATGTTGCTTCAATGTAGTGTGGCAAATTGCATGGGTTTAATGTCAATGAAGGAAGCAATTTATTTTAACCAGCTATCACAAAATGAAGGTGAGAGAAAACAATGTCTTACTGCAATTGGGAACGCTAAATATCCTCCAGATACACCACAGACACGGCTAAAGAATTTGTGTGTGTAGCAGCCACTTTCGCACAGATAATTTTGAGGAGAACATTCGGGCGAGACTACTGAACATGCTGAGCGACTGTCTGTCAGCTCGGCCAACGTCCCCTTCGCCTAGTATGGGAGGTAAGGGGGAGGTTATCTCCAAATTCTAATTACCCACCCATTGCCCAGAAATGAGGATACGAGGTGTACATCATTATGACCCTATGGGCCAACCTCTACCAAATTCCCTCCTGCTGCTGCCGCCATTTCTGTGCAGAGATTGCTTTGGCCAGCCACTAAGAGAGACTTAATCAAATTGGCCTTGATCGGTTAAATGAGGTTACTGTTGTTTTGCAGTGGAATTTCACTTTAAGGTGGTAGCGCAGTGCGGCACACTTGACTCAGCCCACCATCACCACGGTGACGGCAGTTTTCTTCGCGTCGCGCTGAATGACGAGGCCCGCCCAAGGACAGCGCACATTTCCACTGGCGATGTCCTTGGACGCGGCCATGCTTTTGTCTTTTGTTGAGCTGTATTTATTTGTGTTGCTTTTCCATTTAGACATTATGTTTTATTGTCTCTGTTTGAGTTACCACTCCCATGTCCTGTTTGTATTCTGCTTTAAAATCACCCTCTTCTTCTGCCTCCTTGTTTATAGCCCAAAAACCAACTGTACTTAAAGATACTGAGGAAACC
The DNA here is from genome assembly GCA_029718625.1 of Synaphobranchus kaupii. Lineage (NCBI taxonomy): Eukaryota > Metazoa > Chordata > Actinopteri > Anguilliformes > Synaphobranchidae > Synaphobranchus > Synaphobranchus kaupii. Next base: position 5,712 of record CM056389.1, on the reverse strand, counting down.
TGGACAGCTACACTTTGAATCAAAGAAATTAAACTCACAACTGATCACTAAACTCAGGATGAGAATGCAGTACTCAGTATTCAAGGAGCTTGAGTAGTCTTTATCAGGGAGTAGCCCAATAATCCAGCTATATACAGGATATGATGCATATGAAAAAAATTATCCAATCATTAACTCATATAATATCATTTTAGTCATAATGTCTCTTTGATATCTAACATAATGCCCTTGACAGAGAATGAGAGCACATTAGACGTAACAACAGTTACCGGATTAAATATATTACTATTATCTCCTATCTTGTAGACGCGGCCACGTGCTGCACTGTACTCCCACAGGATATTAATGTGATTGGTCACAGGAAGCGAACGTGATTGGTCTGACTGATAAGTGCCTGCCAGCGAGAGGGCTGAGATGCCTCATGGCTGGTTATCATCATGCACATCGATTCCCATCCGTTTAAATGGAAATCAATGCAAGGGCATTGCGCATACATGCATAATGATCTCATAATGAAGTTTCCTGTGCTTTTAAATATTACTCACTCCTACAGATGCTCCCAGCCGCTTCCAAGCGCTGAATATACAGTGCTCTCCACAATTATTGGCACCCCTGGTAAAGATGAGTAAAAAGGGTTATAGAAAATTCACCTTTTGGTGAATTAGCTTAATCTCACACTGAAAAAATTAGAAAAATCCAACCTTTTAATTGA
>CM056388.1:38780858-39093110 GCA_029718625.1 Synaphobranchus kaupii | reverse complement strand
AGCATTAAGCTACCAGTAAAAACGCGTTTGTCATATTTCCATAAGCAGGGCAATTTAAAACGAGGGAAAATATGCATAATCTTATGGATTCCCAACCTAACAGCTTTATTGTATTTAGTGTCATGATTAAAATAATGCCATTTACGTTATCAATATTAGAATGCACGTAATATGAACGTTGAATGAAGCTTGATTTTCGCTAGGCGAAATGCATTGCCTATGATCTGACTGCTGTGAGAACAGCCTCATGGAATTGATGTTTGACAATGCTTCGTTGTTCATTGTATAATCAAACAAAATTTGTTAAACAAGCAGGCTATTTCAAGCTTCACAAGCCACTTCTCTGTGGGGAGAATACCACATCATCACTACTGTTCAGTTATTTTAAATAAAGTGTGGAGGTCGCATCTGTTATAACAGAGGCACAGGGGGTTTAGAGGTAAAGAGAGGCAGCTGTGGCTCGTTGAAACGCACGCACGCACGCACAAAAAAAAAATAAAAGTCAGTCCCAGATGATCCTAGCAAGGACGAAGCCAGGGGCCAGTAAGCGTTGTCAGGATAATCAAATGACGGCATAATCACGCTGTTAGCAATCATCTTCTTGGCTCACAGCAAGGCGGGGGGGGGGGGTCGTTTCTCCAGATGGTGTCGAACCCGCATTGATCACAACGCTCAAACGAGCTGGGTACGATGTCACTGCAGTGACGCTCAAAATCTAGGCTCCAATACCAATTATGGAAACATAATTTATTTTAACAGGACCATTGCCAGCAGAAAAACATTATGTTACATGGATATGATAAATGGGGGGTGGACAGGGGGGTGATTCAGCTTCATCAACATGTGACATCAGAAGAAATGACAGAGAACGAGGAGAATGGGAGCCACTAAATGCATTTCCTCAAAATCTTCTCCCGCTTCCACAAGGGTGTGTGTCCAATCCTGAGAGAGTAATACAACCTGGAAACAGGAGTAGGGCCATCTATAGGGAACAGGATGCACCCACACACTGTTTAATGGCACCCAGTGATTCATTTACAAACCAGTAAGTCTAAATATAAAAGGCTTCCATCAAGCTACCACAGTACTGCACTGGAAATGCTTTAACAGGCACATAAATGTGTATTTTATAGGAAATATAGTGAGAATGTATTTCACAGAAAAGTATTTAATAAAATATTGAAATATCTGAAAGAGGCAATCATTTGTACACTTACCATATTGCGCAGTATTGCTAAATGTTCACATCTTACTCATATATTGAATGTTAATCTATTTCAGTATATTCCATTTTAACAAGTGTCCACGTGGAGAAAAGACTGACACTTAAATGTGAAGCTACAATCAGTACAAAACTCATTTTGTACTCAATTTTTGCGATTTTTGCATTTATAACAAACCTCCCCCATTTGATCCAACCGCAATGCAGCTTGCCTTCAACCTTGTACACTGAACTTAATCACCTTCCTTTTTATAGCAAGTTGCATTATAGGTTGGGAGTAGCTGAAAGGAACAACAAGGTGCAAGTACCAAAAAAAACAACATGACTGTCCTAACACGGTTATGCACAAAGTGCACTGTGGTCAGGTTGATTCTGGCCCTATGTTTTTCAGAGGAAAACTGTCCCAACAGTACCTAAATATACCATTTTCAAGAGCAGAGAACATAGCAAGGATCAGACAAGCTTCTCTGGCAAAGAGCTTGTGAACTATGCTTTCACTGCGTGATATATTGCTGGTTTACACGGCAGTCCCGTACGGTTAAATCAGCACTCCTGTCTTTATACTGGCCAAAAAAGCGGCTGAGATGTGCATTTAAAACATGGTCTGCTCCTTTTGTTCAGTTCCTTTTGCACAATCTGCAGGCTCCGCGCTCAGTGAGAGGCAGGCGGCTCTCACTCGGTCCTCTCCAAACGGGCCGTAAAGTATCCCAACGCTTGCCCGGTTTGTCTCTGTCAGCCACGCCGCTCAGCAGTCAGGACGACTTCGCCACGCCATCAATTTTCGGCGGGAGAAATACGGGACCGCTGCACGGCGCTGACAGCGACGGCGAACGGCACATTCGAGCTCGTACACACCTCCGCGAGGTTGCCTGAGCGCGGTGCAGGTGGGTACTGGGGTCAGTACACTTTTGGAGGGAGGCAATGAGCCAGACAGAAAGGGTTAGAAAGAGTGAGAGAGGGGAAAGAGAGAGGGGAAAGAGAGAGAGAGGGGGGGGGGGGGGGGGGGGGGAATAGCACACGAGACAAAGAAAAGTAGAAAAAGTGACAGAAAATGTCAAATATAAATTGCCAGAGAATGAAAGAGGACATGAAAAATTAGGTCACCCAAAGGTCAATTCAATTACTTTTGGTTTACAAGGAGCAGGGATGCCACCTGTGATTAATCAACTACCACCACACTCAGCACTTTCGTCTCTAGTGCCTAGAGTTCAAAATGACCCACAATTCAGCAGCAGGGACCAACGCATATTCAACTTCTACAAAGTTCTATCAAAATCTATAACAATATTAATGCTTGTAAGACCTTAATTACTCACTTTAATGAACCAAATTATCATTCTATTCAAATGACAAATTGAAAATGTAATGGATATAACAAACTAAATGTCTGTATGCTGTTGAGTCAGAGGTAGGGTAGGTTTCATTTTAGTTGACTGAGGGCAATCTTTCAGGCTAAGCATTACATAATCTGTGCCTTTATTTTGTGTGTGTGTGTGTGTGTGTGTGTGTGTGTGTGTGTGTGTGTGTGTGTGTGTGTGTGTGTGTGTGTGTGTGTGTGTGTGTGTGTGTGTGTGTGTGTGTGTGTGTGTGTGTGTGTGTGTGTGTGTGTGTGTGTGTGTGTGTGTGTGTGTGTGTGTGTGTGTGTGTGTGTGTGTGTGTGTGTGTGTGTGTGTGTGTGTGTGTGTGTGTGTGTGTGTGTGTGTGTGTGTGTGTGTGTGTGTGTGTGTGTGTGTGTGTGTGTGTGTGTGTGTGTGTGTGTGTGTGTGTGTGTGTGTGTGTGTGTGTGCAAAGTTTCCAGTCTATCCCGTTATCTGATCAAGCTATTGATAACTGCTGCCCACACCTTTGCAAAGACTTATCCAGCTGCCACTGTAAAATACTGTACGTATATCTCATTCAATAAATCATCGGTCTCCTCCATTTAAAAAAAAATAAAATATAATTCTTCACCTTATTTCTTGATATTTTATAATACATAACTTATTATAAAGATATTCCAGTGTGCAAACTGGAAGAGAAAGTCTTCAAACAAGTCCTGAGACTACCCTGAAGTCTATTGCAGAAAGAGAATTATGACCATGCAGACTTGATGCAATTGGACAACTCATTTTTTAATCACATCATAAATTACACTAGCCAACAGACAACTTATGACCAAGCAAATTCTATCATTCGAGTACTTAAACGCTTGTCATTTCTAAATGTATTGGGAAGAGATAATGTATTCCGCTCTGGATACACTTCATGTCTTAAATTTCCCCAAATGCTGTTCTCTGAATGATGGCCTGCAGTTCATCCAACAGTAAACCTGTTTTTAAAATTAGAGCTAAAAGCATTCCGGAAGTCAAGATGTATTTGAGAATAAACACCTGAGGAAAGTAATTTTGCACACGAAAGCCAGATCAATGACCCCTCCAGAGGGAGACTTGCAAATGCTCTTAACATCCAAGCAAACACTTACCCTGGGTTTATTCTCACAGACAGAGTCACCTTGTGTGTGGTCTTAAATGTCCTTATCGTAAAAGAAATCTTGTTCGACCGCGTGCAACTGTGACAGCGGACCACAGGGCTCTATATTCATTCCCTGAGAAGCTGCCACTAACGCTCTGAACAGGGAGAAAGAAAAAAATGAGCAAAGCCCAAGGTGTGCAGTTTCAAAATTAACTTATGGTTCCCCCCGCAACACATCTGAGGGGGGGGGGGGGCAGGAAGATTAAAGCATCCAGCCGATCAATGACAACCACGAACAGGAAGCGTGGCGCCAAACACGGCCCTCAACTACCCTTACCCCTCCCACCTCGGGGCGGAGGAGAGGAGAGGGACAGGGGGAGGGGATAGGAGAGGGACAGGGGGAGGGGATGGCAGAGGAGGAAAGTGAAGGAAAGGAGAGATATGGGGAAATAAGGGATGGCAGAGGACGGTGGAGGTGAAGAAAGGAGAGGATACCAGGGGTACCATAGAAAACTGGGGTCTGCTTTCTGAACAGAAAGCTATAAGCTAATGTACATTAAGTCTGCCGTGAAACGCATCCGAACACAAGGTTCAGGCTCATCTGGAGCGCCGCTGCCGCCTCCAGGAACCGACGATTTTTGAGGGAAACCGCTCACAGCGGGAAAGGTGTAATTCAATACTCAGCAGTCGGCGCCGCAAAGTACGCATTTAATCTTTGACCGGCAGTAATCCTTCTCACTGTGAGGAAAAAAAAAAAAAAAACATTTCCTTATTTTCGAAGCAACGCGAATGGGGAAAACAAAAATAACAAATATGAAATAGGAAATGAGAACATAACAGGAAGTTCAGTCTGCCTGGATCATTGACCCAGGCCTCTGACTGATGGCTCTATTACACCTTTACACAAGGCTGAGTCTGGCTTCTGAAGAAAAAAAAAAAAAAAACTATGAAATGCAGTAGTAATCAAAGCTTTGGCAGAACTTCGCCGTTACTGTCGATTCGAAAACTCAAGTTGGTGCATGAGATTTTTGACAGCCCCCGTTAAGCTCCCCGCCCAACTTGAAGACAGGGGTAACTCGACTCGGACCGTAGACCAGGTGTTTCTAAACTGAGGTGACCCATGGGGAGTCCCGTGAAGGAGTCCCACGCCACAGTCAGCAAAATGGATAAAAGATGTTCTCCCATATAATGGCGTGTTCCTTTCCTCCAGAGAAACAGAGGGCGTGCATTAGGGCCATACTCAGTTTAAATTCACTGCCTGTTCCCCAAGTACCAAATCCCCATTCTTAAATGTAACAAGACATATAGGTATAGGTACAACTTAATGTAAAGCGTCACCCAAATATTAATCACCAGCCATTGGGACGGTATAAACCACCCGGGTACTAGAAACTCCCTTCTCCCACTTAGACACTGCTGGTGAAAGAAAATAATTAAATCAGACACATATTAACCAGCAGTCAGCTGGATGGTAGCCTGTAAGCCACCCGGATCTCAGTGCTGTGGTAGTCTCTCTATCAGTCACAACCTGTGGCCAAACCATCACTCACGCAGAGTAGAGTGGGGGGAGCCGTCTCAGCAGAAAATATATGTTAAATGCTACTGACACGGTTAGATCGCAGGCAATTAATTTTGCATTTGACCACCTGTGCTACATCATTAATCACTGTCTTCTGAAAGGACACACTCTGTATGGGAACATGCAGCCCATCAGAGCACAGGCAAATTAAAACCTTAAGAATATTAAAGCTTTGGAAAGCCATTCTTTATGTATATGAGGTTAACTGCCTTGACTATAAAAAATTATTTTTACGCTGATATCCATTTTAACTTAGAATACCGCTCGCTCAAAGAGCAATTTGCCACATTGGGGTTCATTTTGTGTTCCCGGGTTGAGACAACCCCATTTTCTCGCTTATGCGTTCCCGAATTTATCAAATAGGAAAAGGCCCCATTTCCTTTTACCCATGCTTAGCTAGCACACAGCCGGCGGCTTACACTGTGTGTATGTTCTCGCTGTAATCCTGCGACTGTCGCCTCAGTGAATACCTTTAATGAGTGTCTGTATGAACACGTGGGCGGCCACTTGGTCTCACATGACAATGTGCCCAGAAAATAAGCCCCCGTAAGGATCCGGGGTGCGGGGTCCGCTTTCACGGTGCAGGGCATCGGAAGGTGAGGAAACCCGAGCAGGCAGTGACCTTTGCCTCCGTGGACGCTCCTAAATTCCGTGTGATGCAGAAAAAAACAACAACAAAACAACGACCTTGAGGCCGCCCTCATTTCCCCCCCCATGGAACCCACATAGGGAATATACCACCATTAATCTCCCCCTCCCTCTACTGCCTCCCCCCACCCTGTCCCACCCCGCCCCTGACACTAACCCCCACTGTGAGCTTCGGTGAACTTGGGGGAAGACTGTCCTTGTCAGCCCATCAGCTTGTGCAGATCATGAAGAGGAGATATGTTTCTCCTTGGGTAAATGTGTACTGGGATCTTCAGGGGATGTGTGTGTGTGTGTGTGTGTGTGTGTGTGTGTGTGTGTGCGCTCACTCACGTGTGTTTGTGTGTGTGCGCTCACTCACGTGTGTGTTTGTGTGTGAAAGAGAGAGGAAACGAAGTGAGAAGGTAGGAGAGAGATTGAGTGGGAGAAAAATAAAAATACTGGAGAGACAGATTATCCCCATCACAGAGGGCTCAGCTTTGCACTTGGCAACCACAGCTGAATGGTGAACCATCATTATAAGCTGTCAGCATTGGTAGATTTCACCCAGGGAAGGGTGGCATTTTCCAAGAACAAAACCATTTATTTCCAGAGAAACTTACTGTAGTGAGGCAAATAAATACAGAAATATAGAAGGTATAGTGTTATTAATAAAGGACCCGCTTAAAAAAGGCAAAGGGTGGCATTTTCCAAGAACAAAACCATTTATTTCCAGAGAAACTTACTGTAGTGAGGCAAATAAATACAGAAATATAGAAGGTATAGTGTAATTAATAAAGGACCCGCTTAAAAAAGGCAAAATGCTTCAAGCATGCATGATTCAATGCTACTGAAAGCTAAAAGACAACTAAAAAATTGTGATGGTATACATAAATAGTAATTGTATAGATTAAAGTCACAAAATAACAGAATATTATGTGGAATAGAACTACCATGTATTCTGCCCTTTAATGAAATACCAATAAGTTCTCACAAGATCCAGCTGTCAGCTCGTTGTCCACGTGCACTTTTCTCAGCAGTGCGGGGAAGAGATCGCTGCCAAAAAGAAGTTTGAAATTAAAGTTGTTCTTTGCTGACTAAATTGGCTTTTAATTGAGGGGGAAACAGAGATGGATCTTTCTCCATCTGTGGAGGATAGGAAAGTATGCGTTCTCAACACATTCTCCATCTGTGGAGGATAGGAAAGTATGCGTTCTCAACACATTCTCCATCTGTGGAGGATAGGAAAGTATGCGTTCTCAACACATTCTCCATCTGTGGAGGATAGGAAAGTATGCGTTCTCAACACATTCTCTTTGATCTTTCTCCATCTGTGGAGGATAGGAAAGTATGCTTTCTCAACACATTCTCTTTGCCGCATGCATATTTCTGGAAGACTTAGGACTTCCCCCCCCCCCCCCTGACAACCTTACATTTGCCCATCTGCCCATCTGCGGTGTGAAAATTAAATCACAGCACTAACAGCATATGACTGTCGAGTTGTTCTTACAACCTGAAACCACAATAAAGGGGACAATAATATAAGAGAAAAGAAACCTCATCATAATTAAGGAGAAGTAGGCCTTATCTTTCCAGAAGAGAAATCTAATCATAATAAAGTGGAGATAAGCCTCGTCTTCTCAGAAGAGAAGCCTAACCATAAATAAAAGCCAGGCAGACTAATCTCACAAGTGAAAAATGTGCATTCTCTGTACACAATAGTGAGAAGAAAAAAAACTAGAGAATAACATCTCATCAGACTCGGCCAACAGAATTGGTGACCCAGCAGATAACAAGCTACCCAGTGATTCCCAAGTCGCCCCCCAGACAACTTGTTCTGCACTCTAATTAAATAAGACAAAAGTGCTGTGTGCAGACCCGCGGTATCCGCCCCGGGGGAACGCGTAATTCCGCAAAGTGCTTTAAGGTTTGGCACTGCCCTGCTTTCCACTTGGAATTAAATTAAGCACATCTAAAAAGAACAGGCAGCCATCAACGCAATAATGGACCAGAGCGCGTGGTGTGGGGTGGGAGAGAGGGGTTCGGACGTAATTTACTTTGCTGGGACGGCGGAGGAGAAGTGGGCCGTTTCAGAGCATTTGCTCCTCGGTCCAAACACGGGCTGCAAGGCTCAGCTTCTCAACAGGGACACACCTCACAGAATCATGCGTTAGCATTAGAATAGTACATCTTCATACTCTTGTATAGAACACAATAGAATAACTTCTATTTTCCTGTAAAGGAACTTCAAACAAAGCCCCGCAGACACAGACAAACTCCGCCTCCGCACGCAGCGTCACCGTCCAGTCGAATCCACTCAGCCTCCCTAGCCATCGCCTCACTCCGTCCCCGACCTCCTCTCTCTTTTCCCGGATGGCCTTTCGAGGATTGCCCGCAATATATATGCATGTTTGTATGCATAACTATTGTACACAAATTGCCTGTTTTGCAGCAAAGGACTCTACCCCCACGCCCCCCAGGAGGAGTATATTAAGTTCCTTGAGAGGGAGGTGTGAGAGGGGTCAGATACCAGTAGATGGGGCACTCATGCAACCATCGGCTAAGTTAATATTAAGTTGTTTCCAGGTCTTTGCGAAAAACCCAAATGTAATGTCATGTAATAAGCCAACGCTTATAATTATTTTACTCAAAACATCATTCTGGTGCGCCATTGTTACATGTGTCAGACCACCTGACAATACTCACACCTCTCCTGATATCAGCTCGCAGCTGAAAAGTGCATCTCTGAATCACTCTGTAGCTGGGATTCAATCAAAATTTGTCCAACTCTGATGAACAATTAAAATAAATATAATTATTATTGTTTCTTCAGAAGCAGTTTGTCCAGTTCAGCAAGCAATGAAACAAACATGCCAAACTGAATTTGTGAAGAAAAAGTATAACATTAGCATTTTTCTTTTTCTTTGGAAGTCAAAGACAAATGTTGACTGAATAGAGGCCTATAAATTCCGGGCCAAAAAGTAGTGTTTCACTCACCTGGCTGCATGTTTAAAGGCTTAGATGAAGCAACTGTCCTTTTGGACTTGAGCCACAGCTGGTCACAAGCATAAACATGGGCCTGAATGCAGGTAGCCAGAACAAAAAGCCCAAGAATAGTTGGTTATGTCATTTGGTGTCCATTCATTTTCGAAAGCTCCGACTGGCCATTACCTGGTGGAAATAGCTTGAAGAATCAGTGGTCCTGAAAAAGCTACAATATCTTACAGGAAGCACTGGCTTCACAAGTTACTCATATAAATGTGCCTCTAGATTGGACAGGCATGCAGATGCATGTATCTGTTGCATTCCCACAGCACCATTTTTATACCCAGAAACTGACTGGAAAAAATCTCAGGCGGAGGGGGAAACGGGTGAAATAAACTACTTTAAGAATTAGGGAGTTGCACAACCTGAAACTATATGAAAGTGAAGATGACTGCAGATCAATATTATTTTACAAGATTTTGCCTATAGTGTAAAGCCCAGATTCAAGCTAACCACAACACAGTTTGTCATTGACGCTGTTAATTTCTTTATTCCCTTAATGTCATTGACTACAGAGCCCATGATGTTCTATAGGTATATATACATACAGTATATACAGTCACTTTTTAATAAATTAGCACAAATGTCTAAAAACCTGTTTTCAGTTTGTCATTATGGGCTATTTTGTGTAGAATTTTGAGACAGAAAATGAACTCAATCTATTGTAGAATATGTCTGTAACGTAATAAAATGTGGAGAAGGTGAAAGGAGTGTGCAGACTTTCCGGCTTGACTGTATAGTATGTTCTCAGTTCAATTTGACCCTCAAATTGAATGACAATGAACACTGCACAAATTAACCATCGTAAATATCAGATAGACGAACACACTAGTTTACACACTATTAGCATTCAGCAGTCTGTGGGAAACGCCTACAATTTGCCAAAGTAAAGTCATTGAAAGAAAACAACCATTAGCAACCAGGATGAAAATTCAAGCTGAAGATGCAAACTTTGGGTACTCCCTTTAATAAGGTGGTTGAATAGAACAGTGAACAGTGAATGCGGGGGGGTGGGGGGGGGGGGGGGGTAGTGTAATGGTAGGTCACCACAGAAAAATCCTAAATACAGTTATCTGAGGTACTCGGTATGAGATTGGTCGCTAGGAACCACCAGGTATAGTTACAAAGTGAGTATGGAATATTAAATCCTGATGACCTGCTTAATGCTATAGAAGGCACAAGAAAAAAATATATATGGGGGGCCCAGGCGTCTTCAGAAAGGAATGACTTTATTTCATACAGAGTTTGCTGTGATTTCCCACCCACAGCCAAGTGTTACTTAAACAAAAGATTTGTCTGTGGCCTAACTGCGTTTAACCACACCCGGACACTGCACAGCACATCCCACACTAAATAAAAAGCAAGTAAACGTGGGGTTCAACCGTCAGGATCCTCTGAACCAGTTGACCCAACAAACCAGCTCAGCCAAAGGAAAATACGGACATTACATGACATTACAATCATTTGGCAGACGCTTTTATCCAAAGCGATGTACAATAAGTGCATACCGAAGGTCATCGAAGCAACTACAAAACAGATCAGACAAACCACATCCATCTCATAACGTAGTAGGTATCCCTAGTAATTAATATTGAGTATAGTACACACAGTAAGCTATGGGTAAGTCAGCTATACTTTATCTAAACCATAACATCAAACAAGAGTTACAGGAAACAAGAAAAAAACAGAGAAAAGTACTATGAAAATGGTCCTAGATTGGTATGTCAGTCAAGGTGGAGTCTGAAGAGGTGTGTCTTCAGGCCACGACGGAAAGCAGGCAGTATTTGAGGGGAACGTAGAGGAATAGGGAGTTTGTTCCACCACTGGAGAGCTAGGGTTGAAAAGCTCCGCGGCCGGGACGAGCGAGAGCCGTTGACACGGAGGGAGGGAAGTGCTGCAGCAGAGCGAAGTGGTCGAGCTGGAGTGTAGTGCTGGATTAAGTCCTGCAGGTAGGAGGGGCCTGTCCTATTGGCTGCAGTGTAGGCCAGGGTCAGAACTTCGAACCTGATCCTGGACAAAAATGCGAGCCCTGCATGCCTTAAAACTTCCCTCCAAAATATTGGGGAAACTGGCGCACATGGTTCTCAGCATTGTGACAATGAACCCCCCCCCCCCCCCCCCCCCACCCAACAGACACATACAAACTCACACACTCATACAAACTCACGTGCACGCGCACGCGCACGCACACGCTCACACTCACACACCACCTCTAACGTCCTCCTCCTCCATCTTCAGTAGCTCTGGGAGAGTGACCCAGTTGAACCATCTGTCACTGTCAGCCATGCATCACCTGGCCTCCTCACATCGGTCACTCACACGCCGGAGCCATATGCTGCTGCTTCTCGCTTCCTGCCAGATGCATGCGCATCTAAGGGGGATGACATCATCACAGGCTGGGCCAGAACTTCATCGAAAATGAGGGGAGCGGTCCACGGAGCCTGGACGCCTCTCAACTCCAGAGCGTGTGAGAGTGCGTGTACGCGTGTGTGGGGGTCAAAGAACCATCTGACGCCTTCTGCGAATTCATCCTAATGCCACGACTTTAACATTGGAGATCCCACTCTATATACACACGGCTATATCTATACAAATAATCCGCCAACGACCGGAAACCTCCATCTGGTGAGCCTCCATCAAGCCAGACTCTGTACCCTGAATTAACAAGGAGGAAACCATTATTTCACCCCATTTGCATTTCACACTGTAACCGGCCACACTGCTCTGCTTGCCTCTATGCCCTAGACTAGAGCCAGGAATGAGAAATACTTTCTTGTCTCCGTACAGATGAAATGCATGCAGTAAGTCATGGGATGAGCGTGTAATGTTGTGGGAGGGGTCTTAGGTTTGCTCATGTAAAGAGCGGAGAGGGTAAAGGGTCAGCGAGGAGAGGATTGATGAGAGGATTCAATACACAGGATTGAGAGCATCAACGCATCTCCTTTCCCACCTCCATCTGCCCTCTCTGTGGAGGACTTTGCAGTCTCCTCTGAAGAGAAAGTCGCTGACATTAACAAGTCGAATCCCCCTGCCTCCCCATTTACCTTGTTGATCCACCCCTCCTCCTCTCTCCCCTTGTCCTCTCTGTCCACCCTTCCCCTGTACGACCAGCCTTCCTCTGGACTCGATCATCTCTCCTCCAGCCCATCACAACTGACATCCTTCCATTTATTTCCTCTCTGGTGAACTCCTGCGGCCTGCCTGTTTAAGCTCATCCTTGCGTCACCTCCTTGCTGAAGAAACCCGCTCTTGAACCATCTGCCATCCACATCTACTCTGCTCCCATTTCGAGCTAAGACGTTTGAGCACGCAGTCGCCACTAAACTCTACTTTCCTCCTTGACCTGTGGTCAACCGGCTTGATTCCCACCAGTTCGGCTTCAGGGTTAGCCACTCATCAGAAACTGTCCTCTTCTCTGTTAGTGAGGCCCTCCACTCTTCCCGGATGGCCTCCCTTTCCTTCGCACTGATTCCCTTTGAGCTCTTCACAGGCAACCGAGAACATTCCCTGCTTATGTGTGGAGGGCATCGTGTAGGAATGCGTGGCGTCATGTCACTTGGAGCCCCGCGCGATGTCGCAGTAAGCTGGGATAGCTGTGAACACACCTGAATCACAATGCATAATGTGGCCGCACGCACCGACATAACTTTCACAGCCTTAAGAATTCCAGTGCGTGCTTTCATTTTTGGCACTCTCTTCCATGGAACTGAAAATGATTGAGATGGTGATAAAGGCAGATTATGGGCCATAATTTAGTTTTACCTGCAATATGATGGGGCTAAAATCCCTGTCCTGTTCAACCTCACTCTCTTGTTCTGAGCCACACTATGAAAGAAGATCCAGCTCACAACCCCCCCCCCCCCCCCCAACCCTGACTGCATGAGGCGCCATTTTCTGAAACCAACACATCGCCACAGCAGCAGGCCCACAAATAACGCACTTGATTTCAAGCCTTTGTCCGCTTCGGTTCCACCGCAATGTTCAAGGCAATTTCTCATCCCGTGTCGCTGTAAATGCAAGCTTGTTTTGTGTTCCTCTTGCAAAGACAAGGGAAGCATTCCGGGAGAGGGAAACCAGAAAGTTGTGTATTTTTGATATTTACAGAAATAAATCATTTGGAGTGACAATGGTTGCCTTCAGAATGAAACAACAGCTGCAAATAATGGTAGGAAAACAGAAGTACTCCATCTAAGCAAACTTCATGGTTGTCATTTCATGTAAATGACCCTGAGGATGAAATATGAATCTGAGGGCATCTACTTGATATCCTTGCTGCGAGTTTGATGGAACATTCCAGGTATGCATTACAACAAATTCTATTCATTCCCATTGTTTCTTAATACATAGAATTTTAAATAGTTTAATTTAGTATTTGTTAATTCAGTTTAGTTGAAATACTTTTTATCTTTAGGAGAAACTACATCAATTCTACTTGTGGTGCGTTTTATTTTCCATAGATGAGGACTCCAGCTAACACACAGTATAGCGCATATAGTGTGTGTGTGTGTGTGTGTGTGTGTGCGCTCACTGTCAGGGCCACATAAGACACAATTTTCCAACCCCCCCGCTCACCCCCCCCCGTGCACCCTGCCTCCCCCAAACCTGGAATCGACCGGCAACAAATTAATGAAAGAAATAACCCATCCTGAAGTACATGCTGCGTTGGAAAGCCCCACGGCTCATAAACTTCATTGGAGCAGAGTAAAAAATTTAAAGCAGGAGGAACAAGGGGACTCTTATAACGCTTTCTTGCTGTTCATTTCCCCAAGTCGCCTATACTCCGCTGCATGATTAAAAGATGCAAATAAGGAGATTTGACCTCCAAAGACTTAGAGAGAGAAATTAAACACGCTTCCAGCCAGATACTGCTTGGACCAGAAAAGAGGCTCAAAAGTTGAAACGTTTTACTGCGCTATGGTAAGAGCTCTGTTTTGAGATGAGCAGCTGTTGACCACTGAGAATATAGTACACTGAGCCTGACATGACAGAACAGTTAAATACGACATATAACATAAGAGTTTAAATACAACAATTTAATCAATACTCTTCCCAACTCAGACTCAAAGAATGAATCGTAAAACAGTAGTGACCAATTGGCCTCAAATAACCTTTGTCTCTGAGGTGCAAATTGAGCAACCACAACTGCTGGTAAAACTGAAGGTTACAGACATACGCAAAGTGGTTCCATTTGAAAACTTGCCAAGAATCTTCTTCCGCGGATGGTATCGTCTTGATAGAAAGAAAATGGGTATGAGTTAGGCTTAATGAAATCTGGAGGTAGGTTCAGCTTTGTGCTATGGGGAAAAAAAGTTTTAGCATTAGCATTGAAACCTTTGCTGTGGATCTCTCAAGACGGAAAATGTGTCATTATCCTAAAATTATAGCTTCATACACTAAACCTATTGATCTAGCATTCCTCGAATGCCCCAGGTGTGACTCAGAGGCTAAAATGGAGCCTGTGAAATGCCTGTTGACACACATGGCATTTCCAACAAGGTGTTCTTCATGGAGCATCACAAAACTCCACACCCACGCGGCTTTACACAGAGAAACCGTCGTGATTGGCACTCATGAGAACAAGGTTGGGCAACCAGAGATTCTAATCTCTGTGGTGCGGTAAAACCAGCTGTATCTCCGCCTTCTTCCACGGAAGCGACGAAGCATTTATGTCTGTCTGTAGACACCCCCCCCCTTTCCTCAGACAAAGGGACTTTATTAGCAGTAGTTATCTCAATCGCGCAAGACACTCTTTCAATAAAGAACAAAAGAGAAGTAGAACAAAAATCGGTCAGCAGGTCCAACTCTCAAAGATCCGATGACCTCCGACCTGCTTAGTGCTGTGTGGCTTTGCCTGCTTTGAGAAACAGAAAGGGGGGCCGACAAATGGGTACGTGATCCCACATACATGAAACGTGCGAGACCCTAAAACATTTCATTTCTGTCGCAAGCCACACCCCGCCCATCTCCAAACTGAGGTAGCCCCCTGCTTTCTGGAAGAAAAATGTCGCAAGAGGAAATAAAATAAAAGTTGGCAAAACGAGGCCTGATTTTTGGCAATGAGCGGAAAGTTGGGAAGGTTTGCTGGATCGCGCAGTTAAGCTTATGTCGCTCGTCCCCATTCTTGGCGAAAGGGGCAGGACACGAGACACATTTTCCTGGACCGGACGCCTACGCCAGGATCGACGCCGTGGTGCCCCCCGAGAGAGGCGTGGTCAGCATGCAGAGCTGCAGTGTGTTTTGGTTAAAAAATTAAAAAATAAACATTTTTTTAATAAAAAAAAAAAAAAAAAGGCAATATGGCTTCAAAATACACTGTGGGTTGTGTCCAAAATGTACACCGTCTGCGCTCTCATTTTTATTTTTTTCTACCATCACACATTTGTGCAAATGCATGAAATGGGCACAGCATGTGGCATGTCAAATTATACCTTTAAAATGACAAATTGCCACCCTCTACCAATTAACCTCCAAAATGACCGACCGCTGTTTGAGAATGAAATGTGAATACACATAATTTAATATCATGTCATGTACAATTATGGCCCGTTAACTACCATCGAAGAGAGTGGAGGCTGAAGTATTCTTTGTCAGGACGCATTAAGGTTAACGTCTAGCACTGTGTTTGTTTGTGATGTAATTGTCCAGCAAAGAAAAAAAAAAAACAATAAATAAATTTTGCTGTAGAACAATTCGTGATGAAGTGTGGTTTTGGCTTAATCTTCAGTGGCCATCACACTGAGACCATCAGTCATTAATAATATTTAACGTTTTGAGGGTTTTACAGTTTCACTATTTTAATTTTACGGCATAAAATATAAAAACCATATATAAAATATATAAACCATCAGGGTTGTTATTTGCAGACTTGCATTTTAAATCTGTTAAGGCTTCAGACAAATTTGAAAGCATTACTAGAGAAAAGAAGTTTGTTAAAACAAACACCTAAGAGCAATCCGCATGACTGCAGGTGTCCAAAGGGTTAGCATTTGGCGGTAGTATATAATGAGTAACAAACGAGGCTTGTAAACGAAAGGTTGCAGGTTCTATTCCCTGGTAGGACACTGCCGTTGTACCTTTGGGCAAGGTATTTAGCCAGCATTGTAAAAATGCAAAAAAAAAAGCTTTGCAAGTCGCTCTGGATAAGAAAATCTACTAAATGCCTGTATTGTAATGTAAAGTAGTATTTCAAATAACTACTTGGTCCAGGTCAGGTTATTATTTATTATTTTTAATACCTTACACGGTACATTATGCAATGCTTTACGGCAAAGAACATTTTGCCCTACAGACAGATTGCGTACCAGACAAATTATGTCAGTCATTTAAAGAACATTCATTCTGAGGGTGAAATGGGGATACAACTGAGATTCCACTTATCAGTGGACAGCTGGGACCCACAGTGAACTCGCAGCCCTTTGTAGGGGGGGGGGTGGGGGGGAACAGAAATTTTAAAACCAACGCCACTAAGTCACAATCTGCGTTTTCTGCCACACGCCATGACGCACATTCTCCGAAAGACCTCTTAACCCCAGAAATCCTTAATCTGCCCAATGCCACGGAGGAAGGATGGTGAATCACAGCCCCATTTAAAGCGTCTCCAAATTCATTTGCCCTTAAACCACAAGTCAACAATCATCCTCAGTCAGTTTTTCTACCACTGTACTGCTATTGAGTTCAATTAAATAAATTGGTAAGAAAAAAGAAAAAAAAAGAAGTAGGCCAGGCTGGGGACAGTGGTGGGAGTTTGGAGCGGGCAGGGGCGGGATTGGACCCATAATTTCATCCTTTGGAAGGTGCCCTTGTGCAGAAAGACTTAGGACATTAGTGAAAGGCCATCATGCTTAGGCAGTGGTAAAAGCCAGGGCTACTGAGTGGCTCGCTCCCCAAAAGTAACCGCCGGGCCATCTTTGAGCTTGGGCCTTGGCAACGTCGCCAGGAGACTATGACTGTGAGCACACAACAGTGGAAGAGCAGCAGCCTCACCCTACTAGCAGTAGGAGGTTGATATTTTTTGACTCATTAGCCAGTGCGGCTAGTTGATTTCAGAGTTACTAGCCAAAAATATTTTTCCTTAAGATATAATAATAATTTCAAAAAATAAGTATAGCAGAGAGAGTAACTGCATCCATCATATTTATTAGTAATGATAACATATAATACATATAATAAGTTCTGTGGGCAGAATATTTTTTACCAGATTTCTTGTTAACATCAAGCATAATAGTGTGACCATGTGTGACGCACATCCACAACAGAAAAACACACTCCTACACTGTGAATTTAAGCCCGTCCGAATTGATGAATGAAATCACAGAGGAGCCATGCAAATGTATTATTACACACCTCCCCGGGTAAAACTAATCCAGTCCAAATAGGGCTTTGGACTACCTTTTTGTTGCCTAGACGATGTGCAAATGCTCATGGGAATTGTAGTATCAAGTCCTTAGTACTGTATATTAGATGCTTTGGAAAACTATAAGTATAGTTTTCATACAGAAACTAGGTCACAAAACATCACCTGTCAAAGTGGCTGGTGAATCGACAGAGTTACCCGACGCAGCCAATTTTTACCCACACTTGGCGGGTTGGCGGACGTAAATTTCAATCCCTGATTGCTACCATTAGTTCCTCTCAACGACAGCTACCACTTTGGTTTGTGGGAAACGGTCGACTGCGGGGTGTAAAACAGTCGCAGGCTCGCCGCGAGGTCGGATGCATCAGAGAAGCGCACGGGCATCAGCTGCGCGGGTGCAGGTGTCGTAGCGGTAACTCGAGAGACGCAAGTCCCCATTTAGAATTGCCGAGAAAAAGAAAAGGCGAGTGTGGGGAAAAGCAGCGGTGGGCCTACCCCTCTCTGGCGTCTTCTTCATCCAGGTTGGACAGGAGCTGGGAGCCGGCCAGGGAGAGGTCCAGGGCGGCCAGCGGCAGGTCCCTGTAGGTGAAGCCGACCAGCTGGACGGGAGCGATGCACTGGCTCTCCTCCTCCGCCTGCTGGGAGATGATCTCCAGGTCCGACACCCCAGCCTGCTGAGCGGCCCTGCAGGAGGCAAGGGATCGAGGATGACCCCGGTGAACACAACACCCGCAACCAGCCATCATCGACATCATCATTGCCATCACTGTCAACCGTCAATACGATCAATGGTTTTCGGCAAATAAAGTATGATAACAGTACAATGTCAAGGGCAACAAGCAAGCGAACACAGGCCACTTGAGCATTTCAATCCCTATCAAAAGTCCGTGTGACCAGCACACGGGGAAAAACAAGATTCCTACTGGCAAGACACTGTATACTGTACAGCAATAACTGAATAAATCCAAGCTCACAGCAGAGAAGCACTAGACTCAGTCCAGGGAGAAAAAAAACACATCAATTTATTTCAGCCCAATATGAATCACAGGTTATGAAAAAAATTACAAACAATGACTTTCAACCTTTCGCTGTGTTCATTTGGCGGACGAACCGACAGAGAAAAGCCTGTTATTTGAAATGCTCGCGCAGACTGCCTTCCGATTACCATGGATACTTCTGTTTTCGTGACATGAAAGATTTCCGTAATGATACGTACACTTCACTAAATGCCAGTTCCACCCGGACCTCATTTCTGCTTGAGGAGTGTGTGCCCATCACCCTATTGTACTGCTATTATAGAAAACAACACAAGAGAGGCATTTCATATATTTGAGATATTAAGTGAATGTGTGATTCTTGCCAAGGGAAAAACTGGTAAAATATTATGCGGCTGTTCCCTCCTACATAAATACTAAAGGAAGCTTTCATAAGTATTGAATCTCACCACTAATCACAGCATAAACACTGATATGTGCTTATAACAACTGACAGATTGTAACAGGATATGCAATGTCATCATCAATGTCATAAGTGACATTACCATAACGCACCATGGGAACGCAGCCAAGGGAACATTAGTTGCAATAATGATGGAGACATAGCGCAGTCTATGACAGTAGATGTCAGTTGGCACAAGTATGGTAGGGATGTTTATACCGTAGTTATGAGGGTATTATGTAGCAGTTAAAGGATTTATGTCACTTTTAAGTCTGCCCAACAAAAACATTATTACTTAATATTATAAATAAGTAAATGCAATCTATATGTACATATAAAAACAGCTAAATTATATACTTTTATGTCATTCGGATTTCAGTTACCGTGAGAAAACAAATCCCTGCACTGCCACAGACAGTATGCACTAGGTTTGAGAACACAGAAGAAAAATAGCTTTGAATTCACGGGCAGAGCTCTAGGCCTCCTTGGTTGACCAGAAGGGAATATCACAGGGGGTTCCATCTCTGCCAGTAGGAAAAACGTGCATGCACCCTTTTAAGAACATTTTTCAGTGGTCCAATACAGTGAGTGAACCAGAACTAGTGTATTCAGCTGTTTAGAAAACTAAACCAGGCTAATGGGTTAGAAAAGAAAAAAAACAGCATACACAGCGCAGCCCCTGGCCTAAAAGAAATCACATGAAGGTAAAATGCCCCAATTTACCAAAGGTTTACCTTTAACAGTTTCTAAATTTGTAACATCAGAGAACCAGCATTTGTCCATAAGGCCCAAGGTCTGTGCTGGTTTTGCTCTATGGCTGTCTGTCTGCCTGTCTGTCTGTCTGTACAAGACATCCTGCAGACATCTGCACAGGGCACTCCCCAGCAGAGCCCAGCTGCAGCGGTGACATCATATCACAATAGACTATGACGGGACAGCTGAAAGCCAATCAAAGGGCAGGCTGACTGCAGCTGCCAGGATATTGGGTCCTGTGCCACATATTTTTGAAGCATTGCAGAGGCTGGTATCACAACCCCCTAGATACGGTTACCACGGTCCTGGTACACCAACCCCCCCGCCCCCGCCCCTGTCCCCGTCCCAAAGTGTCCGTGTACCCTTGCCAGCGTACATACAGGAAAGCATAAGAGGCAAAGACAATGCAGGTCGTTCAGAGGAAGAGAGGCGCAACGATGAAGACGAATGTTGCGTATTGTACCCAGTTTCTGTGTGGAGTAACAGTGCGATGTCGCTGGATTAAACAAGCTCTGCGAGAGGGCTGGATATCCATTTTGAGAGAGGGAGGCGCAATCTCTCCCAAGCCTCAAAAGGGATGGTGCCATTAACAGAACCTATAAACAGGTCTGTAGGAGAGACAGACAGGGTTCCAAACTCATAAACCTCCCTGTAATAGAGACAAGGGCTCTAAACCTATAAATGCTCCCGTTATACAGACAGAGGTCCAAACCTATAAATGAATGCTCTCCCCAAATACACAGACTGCAATTGCGGGTATCACCGGGGGGCAGTGTGTTGTCACTCAACAAGACTGCAAAGGGCCAAGAGTGCTGTCACTGGGGCAAAGGAGAGAAGATTACTGGAGCACGGTAACCAAGGTTACTCGGGCTATCGGAGCCCAGCGGCCTCTCATGGAGCAGACGGCACCAGGCAATGACGGCCCGCACTCTTCGGCAACTCTGTGATCATCAATATTTATACCCCTTAAGTCCTTATCCTGGTAGGGCTTACAGAGCTTATAGTCCGTGTGCTATACATTTGGACAGCTGGATGCTTTACTGAAGCATTTAACCTAAAGCTAACGTGGGGGCCAGATCATGTACTATGTTAGCATAGCTAAATAGCTACTAGGCCATTTCTTACCAACAAGAAATATGATGGAAGAAAAAAACAGAGCTATAATATGTTTGATATAAAAGTGTTACACAATCAACAAAAGGTCCAACCCCCCCGTCCATAATAATGATGCAACAAATACAAAAAACCAAATCCAGACATTTAAGTCACTGCTATATCTCCTGTATTATGGTTATGAGTCTGAGTGCCTGACTAAGGTAATGCACCTTTGCTCAAGGGGCCCATGTGGGACTTGAACCTACAACGTCCCGTTGCCATCCCAAAAAGTCAAACCTTAAAGGGGATATGAAGCACTCTGGTAATGTGGCTCTGGTTCGGATATGACCGCGCGTTCAAATCTCAAATCGATCCGTATTTGCTGGAAAAAGAAGTTAGTTCGCCTTTTTTTGCACTAAGGCGCAGCCATTTGAATGAGCTCAACGATGTATCGTGAGGAAAAAAAATAAAACAAAAAATGCAGACGGTCCTTTTGTATTTCCCCGAGATGCTCAAATGAGTATTACTGAACAAAACTTAATTTCCACGAACTGCTTCTGACCATATGCTGTAGCAACTGCTGCGCCGCTGCGTGCCTCGATAAACTGTTTGGGAGCTAAAGTCGCTAAAGTAGTGTCTAGCTAATATTGCCTATAGAAAAATCAACGTTATCTTGTGATGCTAGGTTGCGGTAGGTAGCCACTTTACCGAGTGCTTCATGTCCCCTTTAAGGGTCGAGCCACCAATGTGAGGCCCAGTCCAGCCGGTGTACTGCACAGCACTGCTAACCAAAGCACACGTACATGCACACACACTTATGCAGAGGTTGCAGCAATGAGCGCTGGATATAAACACACACACACAAAATAAATAAAATGCATACGAGAGAGGGTTAAGAAAAAAAAACTCCTGAAAAAGAACAAAGGAACAAAGGAGGTTAAGTGCTGCGGAGAACTGGGGCGGATGGTGTAAGATCAGCCCCTGTGGGTTCGGCTGTAGGACCCTTCCGCTGACCCAGGGTCTGAAATGTTATTGCAGTCTGCGCTCCACGGAAAAACTTCCACCACTTTATTTTTAGCTTGTGACTAATCCCTGCTTAACATGTTCATTGCAAAGGGTGCTTTATCTCCCTCCCTCCACCCCCCCTACCCTGCAACCTCAAAAGACATATCAGATATTTATTCATTTTCTTCATGATACACAAGAGTCGAGATGTTTTTCTTAAGAGAGAAGAGTGCACTTTATTAATATAGTAAGTGCTTGCCAGCTTCTCAAACATCATTTTCTCCACCAATTAGCAATAGCCTCCGCTATAAGCCTTCCATTCCAGCTAAGCACAAGGCAAGGTTTGTTATGGTTTTTAAAACCAATTTACTTCTCCATTTTTATCTTTTTTGGAACCCCCTATCTTAAATTCCCATTTGGAGGAAACTGTAGAGGTAGTCATACAAGTTGATGAGGCAGGGAAAGCCAGCCACCTGAAACCATCCTTTTGTGGATGACACCGTGCTCCACACTTATCTACTGCCACACAGGACTGTGGGGCAAAGTCAGCACCAGCTCAACAGGATTCAGTACCAGACCATGGTAGACCACAATAGCATCACTATGCCAAGTATTTTAGTAGAGTGAGCCATCCACCTGCCTCCCTAGTGTGTTATTCTGTCAAATGGATAAAGTAGAGAAGCAATGCTACCTCAAACACACGCGCGCACGCACGCACGCACGCACACACACACACACACACACACACGCACACACACACAAGCACACACATACGGCGTAATGCTGTGTGAGTATTAACGATATGCCTGTACAATCCGCCCCACGTCCCGTCCCACTCGATGTTACTTGCAGATTTGGCACCTTCCCTGCTAATCAGAACATGGCATCTAATCAGTCATGGCAGATGCAGACTGTTTAGAGCGTCAAAACATCTCAAAACAATCGTATGCAAAGCCGAAGACCGCTTGCGTTCGGGAGCCCGGCTCGGCACCTCACTGCCGCCGTGAGAAAGGGACCTGCTCTTAGATGCAAGCCATTAATTCCACAGAACTGCTCTGGAGCACTGTGCAGGCACAAGACTGAAGCTGAAGTGGAGCAGAGGCCTTTCACACCGGAACGGGTAAAGTCATCCGTCCCCCACAACAGCGAAGCACATTAACAAATAATGGGATCACGCATTTTGCACTACACGCATAAAGGTCACCATGGGGCTTAGGGCAGTCTGCCAGCTGCAGAGAGGGTCACGCCACTGAGGACAAGCCGCGCGACGAGGACACGTCAAAGCTGACAGCAGAGTAAGCCTCCCTCCCGTCTGATCTCTGCGTATGAACTTATGCCCCACACTAGCTTCTTCCAAGAAGAGATATCAATACTGGCTTTTCATACAGAATGTCCCCCTGCTTCAAGCACACCCATCAGGCTCCATAGGCTTTAGGCTGATTAGTAAGACCCTACGTCGAGGCTTTATATTCTAAAGAGGTCAGTGATAGGGCTGCATTAGTTGCCATTAGCGTTACGTTGTTGTGTCCTCTGACCGTGTGCGAATTCGACTGACCTTGTGCAAGCAAGATTCTATCACACTCCGAATTCCATCTCACTCCAGACAAATAATACATTAAGCAACTCTAGCAGTAATAATAATGGAATATTGGTAGTGTAAAATCAATATTAGCAATGATTAAAAAATGTGTTCCCCATATAATGAAATTCTATTAAAAAAAAAAAAAAAACATATTGGGAAGATTTTATCCAAGCAAATGGAATATTGCAATCGTTGTGTAATAATTAAAGGATGATGAAACAATTTGGACTACTTAAAAAATAAAACTATATATAATGGGCTCTTTGTATTAAGACATATGAATGTGTCCTCCCTGCAATGACAATATGCTTTGCCTATTTAAAGAAAGTAATTTCCTTTTCCATTATAATCACGCCCAAAGATTGCACCACTCAAAATAGCAGCCTCCCCTACCCTATGCCCAACCCTGCAGTTCATTTTCACAGGAGGGTGATAAATCACCACAATCAAAATCAATAAAAATATACAAATAAATCTGACATCGCAGAACAAGCTACAAGTCCATACAGGCAACAATCTCAAATGAAGATTTGAGTGCAGCTTGGAAGCCAAAAAATTTGACTATAAGTGTTGAAGTAAAATAAATAAATGAACTGATTAAAATAGTGTGGTATTAATGCATTTTGGGAAATATTTGTGGAATTAATTATATATTATATAATATTATTGCATTACATGCACCATGGAACTCAAGGCTGAAAAATAGTAACAATTGCACAGAGAACCGGCAGGAAAATATCCAAAGTAACATTGCATTACATGCATGGTATGTATACTTTTTATATATATTAAAAGTATATATACATATATATACAGTGCAGTCCGTATTTGGGCAGTGACACAATTTTTGTTGTTTTGGCTCTGTACTCCAGAACATTGGATTTGAAATGAATATACGTATGTAATGTTCTTTATTGCAACAATTTGTCCATAGTTCCACAGTTACATAGATTTGTTGATAGCATGCCAGAGTGATATTACTTGTTCAGTCCATTAACACACATTAAAATGGAGTGAAATTAAAACCTAAGCAAACACAGAATAGGAAATGCCATCTAATTTAGTACTCAAAATCAGCGGAGCAAAATCTAAACTCCCTTGTTTTTAAAATGTCAGCAGCTTTTCCTGTTAAATGAAGGTCCCAAGACGGAAAGTATTGAATTCTTTTGAAAGAGATTTATCTCTGCTTATTTGATAAAACAAGAGAAAAAGAAAACTTTGGAATTATCAGACAAATGTCACTTTGCACACTCCTCTCTGCCTCTGGAAGGCAATCAGCTGATTAAAAGAAATTCAAGTACTGTCGGCCTCTGCAGATTTCTCCCAGAGAGCCGTGACATGCAAAAGTCCGCTTCAGTGATGGACATTCCAAGACACGGTGCTGGCTGCAAAAACAGAAAGTGGCTCCAACCAAGGATCGGCTCACACTGACCCTCCGAAACAAGAGGGCTCACACCTGGGGCCTCATCTTCGGACAGCCAGAATGTGGCATTTATCATCAGAGAAAACAGGGCGACACTGTGGAGTAGTGGCTAGGGAGCTTGGTTTGTAAACAAGGTCAGACAAAGCTCTTATGCCATTGAAATAGGTGCTTTGCCAAATTTGCTTGGGGATATAGCCAGCTATTAGTAATTGTTCTTATTATACTGAGTACTGAAACAAAGCTCAAAGGTAAAGCTGATCCAAGATCAGCACTTCTACGCAGAGACATTTTATGAATATGGGCCCTGGTCATCTCTAAATCTGGTGTGTCAGCTTTTCCTGCTTCCTATCAATTCATGCTACTAGATATACTCTAAGCTAACATACCAATGGCTCTGTCAGCCATACCCTATACAGTAAGTGATTTTACTGGTTATGTGATTAGAGTACAATAGTTTTACATGTGATTCCTTTAAACTAGTGTATTATAATTTGTATTGCTAGGTGCATACTGAACCAAACAAAGCATCACACACACACACACACACACACACACACACACACACACACACACACACACACACACACACACACACACACACACACACACACACACACACACACACACACACACACACACACACACACACACAATGAACTATAATCCATAATACAGGGGACTGACCGTCTTCTGTCAGTATGCAGGAATTTATCAGAACACGTTGATAATCTGCAATGTACCATTCTTCAACTCTCTGCAACCTGTACAACTTGCGACCTCGCGAATAGTGCCAAGCTCAACAAAACATAAAGCTGAATTAAATCTATGTGCGATGAAAAGCTGAGCCCTGTGCACCTAGAAAGTTTTGGAATTTCTCAATTTACCCTTGAAACACACAAACTGTAACTACTGTTTTGAGACAAAACTGAAAAAGCGCTATTGGATTTACAAACCTTGAAAAAACAATACTGACCTAGGAGGAGTGAGTGAGGAGGGGAGACTGTTAAAGGCGCACTATGCTGGATTTTTAGCCTTGCTGTGGTCCTCTGTTTACAAAGAAGTCTCCTACTTCATCCTCAAGCCCATCCAATCAAGGTACCCAACTTCGGTCATCTAGCAACCGAACGTAGCTAGCTGGATAGCTAGAGGTAACGTTACTTAGACTGTCGCTTTTCATCCCCTAGCTAAAGTTCAGCTGTACCATCGAGGAAAAGCATGTTCATCCTTTCATTGAAGCCAGAACATTTGGCAGCATTTTCATGTTGGTGGAATATTATTTTATTGTTGTGTTATCATACATAATATAGGCTTTAGGCTTTGTATCTTCCTGGGCTATACTTGTCACTTAAGGCATGGAAAATACTCATTCCAATTTACTGTGTGCTGATATGTGCTGGATGAATGTAAAATGTTCCTTGAAGTCATTATTAATGGGAACATTTATATAATAAAAAATAAATAAATTAAAAAAACTACTGAAAGATGTAAACACAGGGCAAAATAATACATACTGTAAAGTACATGAAAAAGTAATGTTTTATT
Organism: Synaphobranchus kaupii; assembly: GCA_029718625.1. Classification (NCBI taxonomy): domain Eukaryota; kingdom Metazoa; phylum Chordata; class Actinopteri; order Anguilliformes; family Synaphobranchidae; genus Synaphobranchus; species Synaphobranchus kaupii. The sequence continues at coordinate 39,066,999 of CM056388.1, read as the reverse complement.
GAGGTACAAGAGTGAATGATTAGGCTTCATATGTAGGTGTGTGTCACAGTGTGATATCAGTGTTTTCATCTAAAACTACCACAGGGGGCAAATGTATATGCTTTATAATGGACAAAACAAATTAAATCTGTTTTATAACATGTATTGGATAGGGTTTTGGACCTATAGATATCTACCCCCCTATACTGATGAAAATATAGTAATTCCCACTTGAAAATGATGCAAAAGTGAGTTTTATGATCCAAAATATTTGATGCGTAGTTAAATATATAATTATTTTATGATTTAGAGCAGTGCACAATTTAGCCATTTGGATAGATTTGGAGACACTAATGGACAACAGGGTACACTGCCTATATTTTGCATTATAGATCTTTAGTAGTTCTGCATATCATCCTCAGATTTTGCACACTGGAGTTTATGATCCATTAAATGTATAGATTTACCTGTTTCACATACAGTATGTGCAAACTAAAGAAAACCTTTTTTTTTTTTTGCATATTTCCAAAGTTTCTTTGTATTTGTGGTACTTTATTATGACTTAAATTATGAAAATAAACTAATACCAAGTTCGTATTGCAAATGGTAAAACTGTCTTAGTTTCATTTAAGCCATTTGCCAAGTTTCTCTGATGCTCACACCTGGAGTTATAAAGCCTTAAACTGAGCACACACTAAATAGGCGTGAATTGACCAATGCACGAAGGGGTTACTGTTACAAAGCCAAGCATGAACATGTTTTACAATATTTCCTTTACCAGGAAATGCGAGCATGAAGGTTTGCCACCTCCTATAAACCTTTACATAAACATTCACTTGAAATAAATTTTTTTTAGAACAAACAAATATTTTCAAGGCTTATAATGATATTAATATTGACATTCAATTGTTCTTACCATTTATTATTTTTATTATTTATTATAACGTAAACAACACTTTCCACATGTGTAATATGTACTCATATTGCAATAATTATTACAAGAGTTAAATTATTCTGTGGTGAGTAGGAATTTTTAGTCCAAAATAAAGTTATTCATGTCCTGTCGTTACTGAAGAAAACGCTGGCAGATGCTTTGACCTAGACATCAGAGTTCTTGTCATTCCATGTGCTTACCAACACAGTTTTCCGGCCAGCTGTCCCACCAAACAATCCTGTAAACATAGTCAGAGCCAGCTGAATTACTTACTATACAGCAACTTAGAAGGTTGATAACATCAGAAAAGTGGGTCAGATATGCCCATTTAATTTGTGAATTGAAAATCTGAAAATCGGAAAACCTGCCAAGGTTTTAGGGCTCAGTTTGTGGACTTTAAGTGCATTTGGACTCTGGAGCCTGATGTAACTGGAGAAATGGGTTTACATTTACATTTAGGAGACGCTCTTATCCAGAGAAACTTGGATAAGTTCATACATACAGATTTTGGCAACAAACAGTGCTGATGCAAAGTTGTGTTAAATTGACAACCAACCTCAGATCATTTTGCTGCCATCTGGGAATTTGCCGGGGAGTATAACGGTTGTAATTTTTTCTGAAACGATTTTGAACTCCTTTGTGTGCTTCCTTTTCTCCTTACTTGGAACGTCATATCACCCTCCACATTGTGTGTTGTTGCAGGCAGACTGCAGAGATCCAATGAACCAGAGGAGTCGCTCGAGAGCAATGAGACAAAGATAATGACCTCCCACCCCCCGGGTGACACTACTGATAATTATGCACTGCCAGTGCTAGCACAGTCCGGACTTCATACCATACAGTGGGATACAGTCACCCTAGTGGACAGATATGACGGCTAAATACAAGAAACATTCTGTCTAAAAACATTAGGGGAGAATTTAATAAGGTGTAAGCCTTCTACTGTGGAGTGGGACGTACACCCAAACAGAATGGAACAGAACAGGACGTTTCTAACTTGCTTGTGCGCATGATAATTAACAATATATCAATCTGACGGCGGGTGAGAGTACACAACAACAACACGTTCATTTTCCTTATTCACCGTCCAGAGGGTAGCATACGCTGTGTCGCTGCTAAATCAGTCCTGAGATAAGCACAATAGACAAACAACAGCAAATATGTCTAGATCCCACCCACCCTCCCCAATTAATTAATTGCGTGTTTCCATTATGCCTTTATTAAAGAATAAAACAAACTAATCTAATGAGAGCTCATTTTCAGACAGACCTTTGTGTACTGGAGAGAAGTCTTTCAAACACAAAATTAGTACATTTTACATACGTTACGTCCCTGTGCGGCCCCACAAGTGTGCCCTTCTGATTGTTTCATGTACCAACTCGTTTTCCTAGGTGCACCTGAGTCTTGATTGGAAATTCTCGACACCTGTTGTGGATTTCCCGAGAGCATACGAAGCCTACAGTGCTGCTTGAAAGTTTGTGAACCCTAGCGGGATGGTCATTATATATTAATATATATTATATTAAAATATTAAAATAAACTAAAAAATAAATAAATCTTTATCTAAACCCCAATTCGTAATAGACATTCCAAATAAAGGACAGAAAGAAAAAACTATGATACATTTTCATTGTTTATTTAACAAAAGTGGTTTATTTAACAAAAACTCAGATTTCATGTGTGCAAAAATATGTGAACCCCTTCAGTCAATAGCATGTGGCACCTCCATTAGCAGCAATAACTTAGAGTAAACGTCTCCTATAGCCACTAATCAGTCTCTGACATCTGTTTTGAGGGATTTTTGCCGACTCTTCCTTACAGAACTCAGCCAATTGAGTGAGGATTGAGGGGTGTCTTGCATGAACTGCCCACTTCAGGTCCTGCCACAGCATCTTGATTGGATTTAGGTCAGGACTTTGACTTGGCAAATCCAAAACACAAATCATCTTTCTCCTGAGCCATTCTTTGGTAGATTTGTTTGAATGCTTTGGGTCATTGTCTTGTTGGAAGACTCATTTTCGGCCCACTGATGGCCTGACGTCCTGTTCAAGAATCTCCTGGTGTACCTCAGAATTCATGGTTCCCTTAATGACGTGGAGTCGTCCAGGTCCAGAGGAGGAAAAGCAGCCCCAGATCTCGACATTCCCACCACCATCATTGACTGTTGGGATAAGGTTCTTTTGGTGGTAGGCAGTGTTGGGTTTTCGCCAAACATAGCGGTTTTGATTGTGACCAAAAAGTTCAATTTTGGACTCATCTGTCCAGAGAATGGACTTCCAGAAACCTTCAGGTTTGTCCAGGTGGTCTCTGGAAAAGTTAAGACAAGCAGTTTGGTTCTTTTTTGACAGCAGAGGCTTCTTCCTAACAACCCTCCCATGAATGCCATTTTGATTCAGTGTTCTTATTGTTGAAGCATGCACAGTTACCTGAGATGCAGCAAGGGAGGTCTGCAAATCTGTAGATGTTATATTTGGGTTGGCTTTAACCTGATTTATTATTGTTCTTGTGGCTCTTGGGGATATTTTGGAAGGGCGTCCACTTCTAGGCCGGGTTGCCGTCATGTTAAATGCTCGCTATTTGTAAATTATTTGCCTCACAGTAGACAGATGGAGCTCAAATCTTTTTGAGATTATTTTATAGCCTTCCCCCAGACTGATGTGCTCTCACTACCCTCTTTTCTTATGTCTTCTGAGATCTCCTTTCCTCTCAGCATGGTGTGTTTTGCATTCACCTGGATGGGTAACACCAAACTAACCGGATTTCTATTTCTATTTCTATTTATCAGAGTCCCGCCCAAACTCCTTCTCAAAGATCTCTCCTTTGATTAGTTCATTTGGTACCCAATTATTTACCCACCTGATTCTACTTACCTACTTCAACTAATTACTCTTGGGGTTCACTTATTTTTGCACCTGCACAATTTTTTTTCAATTTTGGTTTTCTACTACAAGCATTCTTTTCTCTCAACCAACATATGGAATTGGTAAATATAAACCTGTTATGTCAGATCAAAATGAGTGGTTCTCCAGATTCAATGGTAAAAACAAAAAAAATTCTATAATTGCACAAGGCGTTCACATACTTTCAAGCAGCACTGTATTTCCGGCATTCTTTTGCCCATGGTTTTTTGTTCCCTTTGGTATGCACATTTTTAAAGGGGTAATAAACACTGGTTTTTGTTCCGTCTCCGCCCACTTCATAGCTTCAAAAGACACGAATTGGGCTTGAGTGAGAGAACACAGATGGGAGGGGGGAGGAGGGAGGAGTTAGTTACAAAGTATGTGTTGGTGAGGTAAAACGCAATGCAGGTCCTATTTTCCTGTTTTGTATATTTAAGTTTTTATCAGCTAAACTCGAGTTCTGTAGACGAGGGGACATTACGTGGTGTTATTACCACATCAGGCACAATGGTATGGGAGAGGAAGGGGTCGGAGGACCAGATACGACCAGAAGGGAATCTAAAAGCACCCACGACAGTGGGAGCCACTAATAGGGTAAAGAGGAATGGAGAAAAAGGGGTAAAATAACCCCCAGCGAATGCCAACTGAAAACTACCCAGAAAATATGGCGAAACAGACTAGCAAAGTCGAACAGAAAGAATAATAACGAGAAAAGAAATCCTCCGGCTCGATAGACTATAACCAAGCCCAAATTAAGAGGAGAAAAGTTAAATAAGGTAACAGCCTCAGAGAGGACCTCAGTGTGGACAAACCCACATTCAAAGTCTAAAGGAAGTTCCTGCATTACTTTAACAAGAATGGAATGCAGTCTTCCAACCTATACCGATACCAGGCTACACGTGGAAAGAATGACACTGAAGCCCGGAACCACGAACAAGGAGACAGCTGGCTCCAATGAGAGTGATGAGTCCTGGGCGGCGGTAAAAAACACGGCAGGATCGCAGTTCCGTGGTTCAGAAAAAGAATATCGCAGAGAGGAGCAGCAAACTGCAAAACCATGAAAAACTGAGTTTAATATGAGAGTGTGTCTTCAACTCGCTATGGCACCAATTGTTTATCAAATATTCTTATCAGTCCATTAGGGACAACAAGTCAGGGGTTTTTCCTTGAATCACTGCTATTCAGTCCAGAATGCAACAGCATGGCTTGGTGGGAGACTGGGGGCGTGGCCACAATCTCCGATTTTGCTTTCTTAGCTAATGTTCTCACGAAGGGGGGTGGCAAAACTTCTGGGTGACGTAGGAAAATAATACACTGAAGCAGATTCGGACAAAGCCTGACATGACAGCAAGTGAAAAATTATGAATAGATAATAAACCCTGTAATGAATTGTACATCGCTGCAACATGTTTACTAACAACGTAATTTTTTCCTTTAAGATTGTGGACCAAGGTGGGGGGGATGTGATGGCAGACTGGGGGGGGTTATGGGATACAGACCCGGGTAGGGGGGGAGGCACTGACTGTCATGGATGCAACAACAAATTTTTTTTCCTCTTTGGTAGGCACCCCTCCAAATGTACGGTGATTGTTTATATGGCCTATGCCCAGAACCAGCCCTGTCCATGGGTAAAAGGCTTGTATAAATCCCACAAAGGAATTGGGGGATTTATATACAGTTGAAGTTGGATGTTTACATACACTTAGGTTGCAGTCATTGAAACTCATTTTTAACCACTCCACAGATTTCATGTTAGCAAACTATAGTGTTGGCAAGTCAGTTAGGACATCTACTTTGTGCATGACACAAGTAATCTTTCCAACAATTGTTTACAGACAGATTATTTCACTTTTAATTCACTATATCACAATTCCAGTGGGCCAGAAGTTTACATACACTAAGTTGACTGTGCCTTTAAATTTTTAATATTTGGTCGTATATCCTTTGACTTTGCATGCCATGACTTCCTGATGTCTGTGACCCAACAACATCAAAAGACTCTTGATATCTTATTTTCTGGTACTCTTACAAGCGATACTATAATGTCTCTGTAAATCAGTCCTCCAGTCTACATCTGCTGAGCTCCTTCCATATCTGTCCTCTGTTATTAACACCTCCCTAATCTGTGGCCATGTTCCTGCTGCCTTTAAAACTGCCCGTGTAACCCCACTCCTTAAAAAACCTAGCTTAGATCCCGCTGATGTCAGGAACTACCGTCCTGTATCTCTCTTGCCCTTCCTGTCCAAAACACTTGAACGTGCTGTCCTTAACCAACTGTCTGTTTTTCTCCACCAGAACAACCTGCTTGACCCGCATCAGTCTGGCTTCAGAACCGACCATTCCACCGAAACTGCTCTCCTGGCTGTGACTGAGGCACTCGCCACTGCTAGAGCCTCCTCCCTCTCCTCTGTTCTGATTCTCCTTGACCTGTCTGCGGCATTCGACACGGTCAACCACAAACTCCTGATCTCCACACTCGCTGAGATGGGCATTTCTGGAACTGCCCTCTCTTGGTTTGTATCGTACCTCACTGATAGATCCTACCAAGTCTCCTGGAAGGGTTCCGTCTCTGCTCCCCGTCCCCTGTCTACAGGAGTCCCGCAGGGATCTGTACTGGGTCCTCTGCTGTTCTCTATGTATACTAAGTCTCTTGGCTCAGTAATCCATTCACATGGCTTCTCATACCATAGCTATGCTGACGATACTCAACTCTTCCTCTCTTTCCCTCCCTCTACCCCACAGGTTAAGGAGAGGATATCTGCTTGTCTGACTGACATCTCTGAGTGGATGGCTACCCATCACCTGAAGCTCAACCTTGACAAGACAGAGCTCCTCTTCATGCCGTACAAGACCTCCCCACTACATGACCTCTCCATCACCGTTGATGGGACCGTGGTGGCTGCCTCCCGCTCTGCAAGGAACCTGGGGGTGGTCCTGGACGACCGGCTGGACTTCAAAGAGCACATCAGGGCGACGGCACGGTCCTGCAGGTTCCTCCTGTACAACATCAGGAGGATTCGACCGTACCTGACCACCTACTCCACCCAGCTTCTTGTCCAGACCATGGTCACCTCACGCCTGGACTACTGCAACTCCCTGCTCGCAAGCCTACCGGCCTGCGCCATTCTGCCTCTTCAACTCATCCAGAATGCAGCTGCCCGGCTTGTGTTCAACCTCCCGAAATTTTCCCACGTAACCCCCCTGCTGAGGTCTCTCCACTGGCTGCCAGTTGCAGCCAGGATCAGGTTCAAAGTTCTGACCCTGGCCTACACTGCAGCAAATAGGACAGGCCCCGCCTACCTGCAGGACTTAATCCAGAACTATGTTCCTGCTCGACCACTTCGCTCTTCTACAGCAGGGCGACTGGCACTTCCCCCCCTCCGTGTCAAAGGCTCTCGCTTGTCCCGACTGCGGAGTTTTTCCACATTAACACCTCAGTGGTGGAATGAACTTCCCATTCCCCTACGTTCTACTCCAACCCTGCCTGCATTCCGTCGAGGCCTGAAGACACACCTCTTCAGACTCCACCTTGACTGATATCCTCACCTAGGAATATCAGTTCCCTGTTCCCTGTGTTTTCCTGTCTGTTTATTATAGTTTATAATAGTATTTGGAATGGTTTATAATAGCAGTTTATAATGGTATTTGGAATGATTTATAATGGTATAGTTTATAATAGTATTTGGAATGGTTTATAATAGCATAGTTTATAATAGTATTTGGAATGAAAGTGTGGTGTTGCTGATTTGCCCACAGCTTACTGTGAACTACAGTCAACGTTCATTGCTAGGGATAGCTGCTACATTATGCAAAGGATGTGCCTTGCCTTGTCTGTTCTGTAATGATGATGATGTCTCTGTACGCACTTACTGTACGTCGCTTTGGATAAAAGCGTCTGCTAAATAAATGTAATGTAATGTAATGTCTCTGCATTTGAATGGATCTCTATGGGAATTGGGGGGTGGGACTAGATTTAGCTGTAAATTACACTGGAACAGTATGGAACACATGGTTGGCTAAATGGCTGTAAGTCATCAAGGGTCTGACGTATTAAACAAGCCTTAAATCATCACTCTGCTGCCAGAAATACAGTAGATATGGATGGATAACTTGAAGGGTTTCTTCTCCTGACTTATTTTTCCAGTTCAATAGGAAAATTTGTCAGGAGAAACAATCCTTAAAGTGATCCATCCCTATCTACTGCATATCTGGCAGCAGAGTGAAGGTTTGAGGCTCGTTTGATACCACAGACCCTTGATGACTTACAGCCATTTTACCAGTCATATATTCCATACAGTTCCAGCATAATTTACAACTAAATCTAGTCCCGACCCCTCAATTCCCATAGAGATCCATTCAAATGCAGAGACATTATAGTATCGCTTGTAAGAGTACCAGAAAATAAGATATCTAGAGTATTTTGATGTTGTTGGGTGACAAGACATCAGGAAGTCATGGCATGCAAAGCCAAAGGATATGCGACCAAATATTAAAAATTTAAAGGCACAGTCAACTTAGTGTATGTAAACTTCTGACCCACTGGAATTGTGATATAGTGAATTAAAAGTGAAATAATCGGTCTGTAAACAATTGTTGGAAAAATGACTTGTGTCATGCACAACGTAGATGTCCTAACTGACTTACCAACACTATAGTTGAAATCTGTGGAGTGGTTAAAAATGAGTTCTAATGACTTCAACCTAAGTGTATGTAAACATCCGACTTCAACTGTATACAAACGCGAACTAAGCGGATTCTGTCAATACGAACAATAACCTTGTACGTATTTGTATAATTTTTTTATTTTTATTAAATTGTACTTTCCTGGCTTTTTTGTATTTTATTTGGAACATATATCCGGAAGGTAATTCTTGCGCCAGAAACGGCGTAAATGCACCGATGCATCACAAACCACTCATTGGTCCAAATTTCCACGGAAGCTAGCGTTCCTCGTAGTACATATCTATGGTAAACAAACCGACCTGCCGACATTTTGCTAGTCTTTACTGATAGCTTGATAACAACATTGAAGACAATAGTACTTTTATGAATAATTTTCATAAAAATTAAAGAGCCTATCCTGTAGTACTGAAGCCTGTGTCACTGTGGCCACACTCACCAACACCCTGACTGTTCTTCAGGTCTTCTGTCATTACGTCATTATTGGCCTAATACAATGACCACACCATTACCTGCGATGCAGATAGGTCACAAAAGACCCAGGGCCTGCCCGCCCACTCACTCTCACTCTCACACACAAAGTTGGAGCTTGCAGCACTGTCCACAGCAGGCATGGGCTAACACTGGGCCTTGCTGTGTGTTTTTCTACCATATTTCTGTGCTTTAATGTTGTATTCTTCCTTTTCCAGCGGAAAGTTTGATGCATGGGTGATGCCATACGTCTCATGGGAGGCTCACCCCATTTTGCCAAATCTTGGAGGGGTAAAGCGGGTTAGATCTGGCTGCCACTACGACAGGACACCCGCTTCGGCTACCAGCTGCTACCGGCTGTCAGGCGGCAGCGTTGAACAGGAGCAGAAAAGGTGAGCCTTACCATAAGATTACAAGTTTCAGATCTCAGACTTCCCCTGATATATCATGATACTCTTTCAGAAGGAAACTCGATCCCCGAATCGCTTCAGGAAAGTTGCATTATCCAGTTGTATTAAAGGGTAATACACTAAGCGTTGCAAGTTTCTGAATTAGAGCGTCTGCAAGACAAATTCATTGTGCCAAGTTTTGACTTCACTGCCAGAGAAGCAGGATGCAAAATGGCCATTTGCTCTTGATAAGCAACTTTGAATCAAACAGCAAAACCAGCCCCAGCATCCTTCATTGCATTTACTTTAATGCTTCGAGGAAAGGTCATAGCATCATGAATGGACATTGCTTCAAAAACAGTGCTGCCAACGGCACAGTCATGCAACCAACAGCACAGTGATGCAACTAACACAATGCTGATGGCTGCAGTGGCGAGACTCAATACAGAGGAAATTCACCTTGTCTGAGGAGAGATATATTAATAATACTTAACTCAGAACCAATAAAGAAAAACAGACTAAAAGTCAGGGAATCTGATGGCACAAGCGAGGTTAGAGGAATGTTAGCTGACCCATTTCAAATACAGAACCTTTTCACAGGGTCTAGCCTGCAGCAGGGTAGCTTAGTCTTTCTGCTTAGAGAAAGATACAAAATGGACAAATAATACTACTTCTGTCGAGAGCCTAAAGACAATAGAGACCTCTATATAATGTACCATTACCATGTGGTATTTGTAGCTCCGGTACAAACAATAAAAGCAAGAATAATCAACAGATAGCTTGTGTAATACGATAGAGTGCTCAGTGACACTGCTGGCTGCCTGTGTCGGTCAATGTCTATGCATTTCCCCCTCATTCATGCTTGAAGAGTATAAGTCCTCTCCATGAGAAAATGTGATTAGTGCAGTTGTGTATCAGACATAATGGGAAAACAAAAAGAATTACTACAGTGACTTTGTCTGAGAAAGTATAAAACGACTTCGACATCCTATTCTACTTGCTCCTTTTTCCCCCACGCAATGCGGACAGTGTGCCAAATGCTCCCTGCCAAGAGCTGGCTCACTGGCAGGTAAACACGTGGATGAATCCGCATACCGATCGCGAAGGACCGTACCTGCACAACTGCGCAGAGCCGTTCCAATCGCTCACCGTCCAGCTGGAGCTGAAAGAGGCATCGAATGCACCGGAGAACAAAAAGCTGCGCGCGAACTGGGCCCGTGCAAAGCCATGACTGCGCAGCTCAGCTGGAGGCCCGCGCGTAGAAGAAGCGACGGCTGGCGGACTCGCTTCAGACGAGGGCGCGTCCGGGTCCGTGCTCTCCTGAATTGGCGAAAGTCTTTGCAGCAACGGGACAGACCCGTGAATACAGTTCATAATTGGAAGCCAATAAAAACCAGGGTTAAGAACTGGTTTTAAAAGACTACTCTGTCCTCTAGCAAGTAGCGCTTTGAGTAATGTAGAAATTACCAGACTGGTAAAATGCTGTACAAATAAAATTACTTAATCCATCAGCCACCTTGTCAGAGCTGCTATATGGAAGCCCAAAACAGTAAACCACAACAATTCACCCATGTCAAACAGAGGGCATGCTGTAATGAGCTATTCCTGTGCTACCATTTGCCACTTCACACTTGTATTTCTGTTCTGCCAGATGCACTGTGTGCCTGCTTTACTTATTCCCGACGTATTTACTGTGCCACGACTAATAAGCCTTGTTTAGACGGAATGAGTTTTACTGGGGGAGGTGGGGTAATGTAATAATTACCGGAGGATCTCCGTTATTTTAGTCCCGTCCGAATCTGCCATGTCTGTAACCTTTACGGACTGCGCGCTCCCGCGCCAGTAACGATTCCGGCGTCTTTACTGTTAAATGCCCTGTAAAATAACCCCAGATTAAAGCAATCCCGTGCGAATTGACATGTCGGTATTCTGTTATTTCCTGTGAGAAATTAGTTTTCCTAAGTCTTTTCTCCTGGGTTTTCACGTATGAGGCACTCGAGTATGCCTTGGTTGTGCTCTCTTCGGTCCAAGTGCACGCCACAACTATTGGCCGACCTCTAAATTAAATGTTACATTAAATGAGCAGAGAGCAAATTTTAAAAAAAAACAGGCTCAAAAGTAGGCTACAGTGGGGCAACGCTTGTGGCAGCTTTATGTAAGCTATTGTAGCCTAGCGATAGCCTTACATACATGTCTTGCCTAATAGTGTAGCCTACTATTTTTCTCAAGCTAACGTTAATAAAGAGGTGTAATACAGGTTTCCTCACGCTTTTTGTGGGCAGTTTGTCATGCCAACAGTGTCTCCACAAAGTTTTCTTTTGGGCGCCTGCATCTTTTCAATTGCTCCCTGTCAGCGATTTTCTACCAGAGGCAATCCGTTTCCAGCGAATCGGATGTCGAACAATGTTTGACGCGTGTGGAACATTTTCGGTGTGACGACAAAATGGAGCAGACACTCCCATCTCTCCATTTCTAGACGCTGATTACATAGATAGCCTACTTTATCACGTCCGAATCGGCCATTAAAGGGATAGTTCGGAATTTTGGACATAATGTCTCAATTACGACTTAGCCATGATGTAGTTGATTGATGGAAACCATTTTCAGCTAATTCCATGCTGTCTCTTCTTTTGGACATACACACGTTGCTAATGCTAGCGCAACTATATGGTAACCGGTAGCATCCACTACCAAAACACTCCACAGTGCACCCAAAGCAAATAAAATTCGACGACAGTCTATCAGGGTTATTTTGAGTGTTTATACCATCATTTTTTAAGTCAAACTATCGTTGAATCCTTTACTTTGTGCTGACCTATATTCTCTGTGGAAGTACGGTGGCGGAGCGAACATGGCCATTCGTAGGTAGTGCCGGCACTGGTCGACTACAACAACAAAGAAGAGCAACAAGTTGCAATGGCCATGTTCGCTCCGCCACAAAGTAAAGGATTCAACGATAGTTTGACTTTAAAAATGATGGTATAAACACTCAAAATAACCCTGATAGACTGTCGTCGAATTTTATTTGCTTTGGGTGCACTGTGGAGTGTTTAAGTGCGTTTGGAAGTGGATGTTACCGGTTACCATAGAGTTGCTCTAGCATTAGCAACGTGTGTATGTCCAAAAGAAGGGACAGCATGGAATTAGCTAAAAATGGTTTCCATCAATCAACTACATCATGGGTAAGTCGTAATTGAGACATTATGTCCAAAATTCCGAACTATCCCTTTAACATTACAGACGTCCTGTGATAACAATTACTTTACAGACATTGTCCTGAAAACGTATCCCATCCGAATAAGACCTTTAAGTGCCCATTGCTCTTGTTTCAAGGCTATAAGAATTGATCAGCATGTTTGAAGGCAATAAGAATACTGTGTGTATGGTTCATACATACTGTACATGGTTTAGACAAGACAAAGGTATATCTTCTACATGCATGGGCGTACAATGACATTGGAATTTGCATAAGGTTACATGCACAATGGATATATTTGTGAGCTTTTCCAATACAAAACAAACTCTGTACTGAATTATTTAATTGTTTGCTGGTCCTTTTTCAAGGCGACTTGACATTTGAAAACATGTCAAATATTTTGATTGCATTGCAACTTCACGAACGGCACCCACACACCTTGCAATCCTCCACTCCATTTTACACTTTCAATTCTTACAAGTGAATGCATGCTTCGGGTAAAGTAACTCGCTCAAAGGCAAAATGGCAGTGCCCTACCTTGGCACTGAATCCAAAACATTTTTGGCTGCAAAATTAACTGCTTTTTTAGCCACTGCCACACATTTCCGCCCCATGGCACAGGGTTTGAAAAAGAGTAAGCTTGTCTAGCAATGGATTACAAAACATTTAACACCCAAGACCCCTTACAATAATGTCCCTGTGGCTGAGAACACCGTCTCAATGAAACGGTTCTTGTTAAACACATTTATCGAACACCCACTAAAAGCTGCAGTCTAGTGGTTGGCACACAGAAACATGTTCGTAACATGCAGCGGGCTAGTTCACGGAGACGCGTTAAAATCGTGACGTCAGTACATTGTGGATCTGTGTAGGACATGTAGTTATCTGGTACAATAGAAAAATGTGACAGTTATAATGGCAATATTACCACAGGAGTGCAAACCAGACGTTTCTTTTCTGAAAGGGGGATGTATTTTTTTCCTTTTGGCTGAGGATCCCGTGGGACTCCTTTGAAACCCCCCCCCCCCCCTCCAGTTTGCAAACCCCCTGCACTGGGTGCTGTATGACTACACTCCACTTATTTGAGCTTCTTATATTTAGGCTAGATCAATTTCTTAAAGTGGGGAGAGGGCATTGGGATTTATTTGTGTTGCTGTTTTTTTATCGGTATGTCTCTACTTGCCTATCTCTTCATGTTTCGTCTAGGAAGTATATCAATAACAATAAAACTTTTATTACACAACCAAAAAAAAAAAAAAAAAAAAAAAAAGACTGCATACTACTCCATCATTCATCTGAAGCTGAGGACTCGCTGAGAACCATAAAAAAAAAATACTACTTCCATTAGTTTAGAAATTTGGTCCTTCAAACAAAGGAAACGGGAGACTGCACCAAATCAGACTCCCCCTCCCCCACCCCTGGTGCTGTTACCCGGGGTGGGGGGGGGGGGGGGGTGGTTATTAACAAGAGGGTGACAAGTGGGACACCCTCCTGCATGCTAAGAGGTGTGAGTCGCCGCAGCCTGCCAATCACGGGACACGGCCCCGGGAGGACGCAGGTACAGCTCACACATACGCAAGCACTCACACGGACACACCCTCGCACGGAGGCACGTAGATGTATGTGTGCGCACAGAAACACCAACAGAAACACCCATCTGAGTGTGGGTGTGTCAGCTAGCTCCACTAAACCATGCTCCAACTCACTAAGCAGGAGGGTGTAAGAGAACTAAGAAGCGAACCCTCATACTCCTATTGCGTTATTGAAAAACGTACATTTCCTGCTCAGGGCCTTGAAAGTACCATATCTTGACATGTTATTTAATATTCCATCACAAGCAAATGTTTTTTTGTTTGCATATTTTTCAGCTTGACACTTAAAGGCATACTGAAGTTTGTTAGAACATAATGTCATAAAGCTGCCTGGCACCGACATTAGTCATAGCCCCGGTCTTTCCGAAATGTTGCCGTTTTCTTTCCGTCAGTGTCATTATGGAAAAAAATGTATACGGATGAAATTGAATTGCATTTAACTGAAACGGAGATTATAACGTTTCTATAAAAATTATCCTGTCACTGTTGTCGGTCATTTTATTTTATTACATAAATTGAATACGACCCATGCAATTATGAAAAACTACAGCTAAAACACAATGGCCAGAGTATTGTAGTGGAAGAAGATACTGCCAAACATGGGTGAAGCACAAAAGCATGCTGAAACGGTAGGAAACGCTGTGGGCCCAGAGGGTGTAACCCTGAGCACAGCATGCTGAGTCCTGCCCCCCCTGCATCGAGCCTCTGTCTCTTCCTCCTCAATTACTCATATAGATTTGGTTTGATCGAAAAACGTTGAGGTAAGTGAAATGTGAAGGAGAGGTGAAAACTGCTGCATTCCTAACGAACTGCCCCCCCCAGGGGACCCCGCTGGATACCAGGGGATCACTGGGAAATGGCCGCTGTTCAGTGGCGGATGTGAGCGACGTATCGAAGGCGGGGGTCAGAGAGATGCCGTACTTACTGTGGGTTGGTCATGCTGGGGGTGGGGGCGGGGCGGCAGGGGAAGGGGGGAGGGGACTGGGATTTCACGCGACGTCACCCTATTCTAACTCCTGAGTTCACCTTCACCATACAGGAGAAATGCTTCACACATAGCGGACCTAGAGAGAGATAAAAGACAGAGATGGAGAGAGAGGGCAGGGAACAGAGAGCAGAGACAAAGCGAGAGAGAGAGAGAGAAGGAAGAGATAAGAATTATGAGACACACATGGATTTATCACCCGTTCCACAAAAAACAATGTTTGATTAAATTTTTTATGCTGCAACAAAAACATAACATATTTACGGTAGATGAGCGGGAGGTTCAATGTGGCTAAAACAGAACCGTGTAGAACTGACTTTGACACATCTATAAATGTGCACGTTCAAACAGTCCTGCATCACAATATCGTTGCCTCCAATAGACATTCCGCCTTGACTCAAGAGCCTAGAAGTTGGAATACAAACTAGATTGTATTGCCTTGCCATCTGAGATTACCCTACTCATTCAAATGCGATAGGACAGGCCACACAGTTCATTTAAATTTGAGGGACTGTCCAGTCCAGACAAACTTTTTGCTCATTTGTGTCTATTTATTCACATTAAAAATAAATAATTCCAGGTTGGCTTTTGAGCAATTACACGTCATATAGCCTACAGTTTTGCACGCGATGCGCGTGAGTAAACACCACGGGAAGTGCTTGTTGTTAATATTTTTACCACCGACTCACGACGCTTTGAAGGAAATCTTAAAGAAGCTTTTCATCCACTGTATTCCTGTAACTTTTCGCAAATGTTATTCGAAACATACAGTGCTTTTCGTTCACTTTTCGTGGTCTGATTAAGTTGTCTACATCGATATAAACACGCATCAATAACCCACACAAGCTGTAGCGACCATTTACCTCTCACCTCAATCATTTCAGCACTGAGCTCGAATGCTTTATTTGCCGTAGTTTGTATAAAGTCAAATAACCGTTTTGCAAAAAAAAAAAGTGTGTGTACAATACTTCTGACATAAAGGCCGTTGTGCCAAGGAGCTTTTACAATCTGTTAAGGGCCGTAGCAAAATAAAGCACCAAACTTTAGCTATTAAAAATCTGAGGATGAATTTCGCGCAAGACGCATCAGCAATTTGTTTCACAGTAAATAATGAATAATGCATTACATTAAAGTAATACATCAATAACATATCAGCTCGTATTAGTGTAAGAGCAAACACCTAGGCGGTTTGATCAGATCTGTCTATATGGTCATGTATCGCTGAAGCGTTTGTGGAGTAGATTGGGAGTAGGCAGTCATGGCCGCTTAACTTTTCTGAGATCTTATCTGTAACTGATTAAATAATTTACTTTTTTCGCAATGTCAAGAGTGCAATTCAAATATAAGACCGACCCTGTAAGTACCTGACCATAGTTTCCCCAAATGCATCTGTGTTAACCGTTTCCACGCATCACAGAAGTAATTTATTGATTACAAAAATAGACCTCAAATATCTTGGTTGTAATTATGGTTTAAATGATCTAATCCTGAGTGCACACAGGCACTACGCTACAACAACATTAGTCATAATTAAGTAAAATAACAATTAGTAGGTAGACTAAACATTCGATCCAATTGGAAAGGCTGGTAATTACAGAAAACGATTAAAACCCTGGCTAAGAACAATTACCTTTAAAACAGCAGATTATTTATCTCCCATATTTTTTCGGCTTTTCGCTGCCACTAGGAGCGAGGCAAACAGCACGAGGGAAAGCGGACAATGTCCAGCGATGTTTGAGGTTCTTTTCTCTGCAAGGTATTCAAGTATTGCACGTAAAAAAAAAAAATCTATGAAACGTTTTCAACTTTTCCAAAGAACATTTTACAGAAAATAAGTTCAATTAATGGTGCGTTAAATGGGAAATATGCACAAGATGTGCATACGCCGCATAATAGATGGTAATGCGTGAATCATAAGTGGAAAATTTTACAATTACATTTGACAGTGGACAGTTTTAAACCTGACAAAAAGGCAACATTGACTACATCCAATCTTTTCCTTAGGGGCTAAATGCAAAAGCCACCGCTGTCAGTCTTTTGAACTGAAGCCAACAAATTAACATAATTGTTAATAACACTATCATTTTCGGCCTGTTTAGAACTTAAGATGAATGACAGTAATTGTTGGTTGGTCTATTTCAACGAAATAATCTTAAAAGCTATTTGAACCAGTCCTCCGTTTCTACTTACAGTACAAATCACGTCCACTGTTGCAGCGCCATCCCCGGTCAAACCCACATGAAGCCCACGAGGAATCAGAACAGAACAAACTCACCATTACACATGCCTTTCCTACATGCCTCAGATCAAAGCAGAAATCAGTTGGAATGGATTCAGACAGAGCCTTAAACAAATCACTACAGACCACAAGGCAACCAATTCAAAGACTTACGCTACAAGTTCTCATTTTCATCCTCAGCTTTTTCCTTCTCACAACTATGTTCCATGAGTCAGTAAAGCAATGGAGTTTCCCACATTATGCATCTCTTGGAGGTAGTTTAAGCTTTCCCCGTCCTCCCTTGCAGCTTGTTTTTATAGAATGTGCGTGTTGTTTTTTGCTTTTTTTCTAGAATCTGTTCGTGTCTACCCCTTCGAATTTGTATCATTGCGATCCCGTGCCTCGTTTATTACCAGGCCTCTAAGATCCGTCAGTAACCGTGCATATACTGACTCGATGCACAAGTCAGTCCAGTGATCACGTGAAACTCGATGGATTACAAAATGCAGACATGGGGTTTTATCTGGGGACCTCAAATCCAGCGGCAATGCACATGCAATTAGCCATTTACTCCTATACAACCATTCAACCATTAATCTTATTTGATAATTTTTAAAAAAAAATTTTTTAAAGGAGGTTGGAATGTTTTTTTTTTTCCTTTTTTTTGGGGGGGGGGGGGTTGAACCCATAAACTACCTATACTAAATGATTCACTCTGAGCAGCAAACCTACCTTTGTTGATTTACATGGTTGACCGTTTAATCGTGCCTCCCTTGCCCCCGTGATGATGAAAATGTCTCCCTGGCTGAGGATCAGTGCGAGTGAAGCTCCGGGTTCGCAGTGTGTAGGCTGCTATCCTTAGCGGTTTTGCATTGGACAAGCACCCCCGCTGCTTTTCAGAACACAGGGCAAAGCGAAAAAACCCAATCCGAAACGCAAGCATCATCATTCATCAAGACACTATCGAGTGTTTCTCCGTCTAACCAAATAACACCAATCTTGTATATCGAGGAGGAGACGAAGCGCATCGCTAACGTTCTAGATTAGGCTACAGAGGGTTTCCCCCACGATCACAGCAGGGACTCCTCACACCGAATATAGGTCTGTCTTGGCGAGGAGCTGTCCAGGTGCTGAAAATGTTATTAACGTCCGAGATCGAGAGCCAGTGCCAAACCGATTTCACAAACGAAATAAAAATTCAATTCGACAAAACGCCATCGAAAACACAGAGGTCTGCATGTAGAACACAAGCAGTGATCAAATTTCTCGAATACAGCCATAGAATAGCTACAGCCATTGCTGGAGTTCCGGCGCATAAACGCCTGCGCTTAGCCTAATAAACTTGAGCCGTACTGATACCTCACAGTGACCCCGAACGATAGCTTAGTTCCAGTCACCTTGTTTCTGTGAGCTTTACGTGTGGATGGCTTCTCCCTGTGTCCAAACTATTTTGTTTTTGCTCTCAGGTTTTACCGACATAAAGATGTTATTGGAATATATGTTTGCCTTTGTAGCAATTGGCTTAACCGTTAGTCATTCAACCGGATTAGCCACTCGATGGTTAACGCACACATCAATCAATCTCAAGAGTCTTCGCAACCGCTTTCTAATTAAACAAAGCTGTTGGTCTGTTGAAGGGGTTGAGCTTTCCCATGTGTGCCATTGGGCTATTTTAATGAAGAATACGGTCCATACGACGTCATCACGGCAACCAACTAGAATATACATTGAAACGGTGCCTTCGAAAGGATCGTGCGTAGCCTACTTAAGGAAAAGTAGGCTACTGTTTATTATGAAATATAATTGGACTCCCAGCGCTTTCTAGATTCGAATAATTTGAGGAGCGAGGTGTAGGCTACCATTTCAGAGCGACGCTGCCATTTTCAGATAAAAGTATTGTAGTCAAGTCTGGTCACGATTTATTGCTTGGCTAGGCTACATGCGACCATTGCCATTAGTCCAAGCTTTCAGACGGAATAGAAAGGCGGCACTTGGACAGTAGCCTATAAGAGGTTTTGAACATAGGCCTGTAGGCTACAAGAAAATGCCCAAGACCCTGTAGTACGGTATCGGTACGGTAGTATTGGTATCTATCGTGTAACTAATGACAGCATATTACTCTATGTGAACCAGGATATTAACAATTTGAATTAAACATAAATAGATTATTTCAAAAGGTAAATTGTCCAAAGGTTTCCAACACTGAAATAAAGATGTGCTATATTGGTTCTTCGTTGGTTTTGGTTAATGTAGAGTGAAATTGCCGTTGAATTTCCATTGCTAATTTTAAAAAACGTGTATATAAATGTACAAGACCGTACATTTAATTTGGAATAACTAGTATAACATTGCATTTAATTAAACAATAATAATATATATATATTTTTTTTTAAAGTTCATGTCGTTCAAGCGTGCCTCCCCACACCACACACAATACACACTGTCACTTACCCCACACACACTGTGCTTGTTTCACGCTTTGTTAGGCTACTGTAAGAAAAAGGGTATGCACACACGCACTCGTGATCATCCCTTCAATAGCCCACCTCGGGGGCTGCCGGCCGCTCGGCCCCACAATACTTCCGGAGGGAAAGCCCACACACAGACAGACACGGCGGTATTCTCACTAAACAGGTAACATTAAACACAAAAAAATAAAGGTTGTAGAGTCCTACCGACATTGCAGTCCTGGGAGGACTACCACAATTTAAGAAATATAAAAAACAAAAATAAACACAAGCCTCTGGGACATATGGCTCTACCTCCGCCTCCCGGAGGACCACCGGCCGTCGCACTGGTGCTTCACCTCCCGCCGGGCACGGTCGCAGATGGTTTCGGTGGCTGGTCCTCATGGGTCTGCTACCTTCCGGCTGGATCTCAAACACAGGGGACCCCGGACGCAGCTGCCAGAACCCAATGTAAGGCCGGGGTTTCCATCGAGGGACCAGCTTACCAAACTCCCTCCGCCAGAAGTTCCTCAGGAGGACCCTCTCTCCCGTCACCAGAGGGAGGTCCCTGGCCCATCGGTCATACCACTGTTGATCCCGGAGCTGCTGCTTGGCGGCCTTGGCCAAGCCAAGCCAAGCCAGGCGTGCCTCCCGATCAGGACATAATGGGGGGTGAGACCCGTGCTGCCATTCACCAAGTTGTTGTCAGCCAGTGGCGTTGTTCCTCCTCCCTTCAGGGACCCTAAGAGAGACAACAGAGTACGATTAAACCTCTCACAAGCCCCGTTGCCCTGTGGATGGTACGGAGTCATGCGTATCTTGGTACACCCATACAGCTCACAAAACGCCGCAACTAAGGAGGACTCGAACGCTGCCCCCCGATCCGAAAGAAGCAGGTCGGGACACCCCCAGTATTGGATCACGGCTCCCTATAGAGCCCGCGCAGTGGTCTCGGCCGACTGGTACTTCACCGGTACCACCCAGCCATACCAGGAGAGGAGAACGGTAATGACCAGAAGGTAGGGGTACCCCCCTGGGCATCCCCCGGGTGCCTTAGCGAAAGATATTCCATGGCCACCACCTTTAACGGATAAGAGGTGGAGAGGGGGATGAGGGGGCCCCGCACTTCCGGTCCCGCACTTCCGGTGACCAAACACTGCACACAGCCCTGGTACCACCCGTGAACGTCCGCCCCCATCCCGGGCCAAAATAACCGCCGTCTTGTGGCAATTGTGCTCTCCCCTGCTGACTGGCCACAAACGTCAGTGCCCCCAGCTGTGCCCCTCGCATCACTTCCCCCCCAACAGTGCTGGATGACATTCATCCCCAACACCACCCATTCAGAGCCCAAACAATCATCCCACGCTATGACTACGCCTGTACCTAGCACGTGTACTCCCCCGACTATGAAGTCCATCACGGCATAGCCAACAAGCGGGATCTCGAGACCGTTAGCCACATGCAAGTTAAGCCACTCCAAGACGGCGGGATTCTGCATGGGCCTGTTCCCCAACCACCGCCGATAGTACCCCTCACTGAACAAGGTGACCTGTGAGCCTGTGTCCAATAAGCATGGGAACCGTTAGCCACCGACCTCCACCTCCACCTGGGGGCACCTGCCCAGCACTCCTCCCCTTTGCTGCTCCTCCTCCTGCGGATCTGTCTTCACCCGTCCACGTGCCCTACCGTGGCCGGGGGTTGCCGTTTAATGAACCCACAGTGGGCCAACAAGTGGGACACCTCCGCTGTACATGTCCTGCACCTCCACACTCATGACAGATGGGCCTTCCTCACTCGTCCCACCGATAAGGGAAGGAGTGCTGATCTAAAAGGGGAGCATAGGGATGGTTATTATCAGCTCCCCGGGGCTCAATGCCTCCGGTGGAGGGGGCAACGGGGTCCGGAGTGCACTGTTGTCTCAACTCGGCAACGAGGGTCCTCCCCCTAAGGCTGTCAGCTGGTCCTGCAGTTCCTGGTGCAACTCCTTCTTTATGTCCTCCTTCCACTGTTCCAGGTCAACGTCCAGCCAGACAGGCGGCTCCCAGGGAAGCCGCTGGGGTCTGGCGCGCTGACCCCTCCCCCCAGAGCTCCCTCTCCAGGGCGCAAGCCTCCATAGTCACCTGGCGGAACGTGAGGCAGTCTTGGCGTTGAACCTGCCACTGTAATTCTCGCTTGACCGGCCCGTCGTCCAGCCCCAAGAGGAATTGATCCCACAACAGGATGTCATTCTCCTCCTCACCACCAGGCTCTTGCTCACACCACCTGGAATGAAGCTCACGGAGATCAAGCTGATAGTCAAATAATGGCACCCCGGCCATTGTCGGCACTGAAAGAACTGGCGCTGGGTCACTGGTAAGGGTGTCGGCTGGCCATACCTCTCATCCAGCTCCTTCCACATGGCATCAATAGTCTGCCGATCCCCCAGTAACCATACTTCTCTCTGGGCTGTTCTCTCCAGGGCCCCCACCACAAAGTCCACCCGTTGGCCTTCTGTCAGCGCCTGCGCCCAGAGCATAGCCTGCACCTGCACCTTCCACTCCACGAATTCCACGGTCACCTCACCCCCATTAAATTTAGGTACCCATTGAACACATACACAATCTGGCAGAGCAATGCCCGTCTGTGGGTCCCTTATTCTCCCCCACTCACTCTCTCCAATCCTACCAGACGCAGCCGACCCATCCCACAGGTAAGCGTGCCTCCCCACACCACACACAATACCCACTGTCACTCACCCCACACACACTGTGCTTGTTTTATGCGTTGTTAGGCTACTGTAAGAAAAAGGGTATGCGCACACTCACTCATGATCACCCCTTCGATAGCTCATCTGGGGGGCTGCCGGCCGCCCGGCCCCACAATACTTCCGGGGGGAAAGCCCACACACAGACAGACACGGCAGTATTCTCACTCACACAATAACAAAACATAAGCTAGCATTCCACGCCACAAACAGGTAACATTAAACATGAAGAAGTAAGGGTTGTGGAATCCTGGGAGGACTACCACAATTTAAGAAATATGAAAAACAAAAATAATCCACACACACACAAACACACTAACGAGAATTCAGACTCTCCACCCCTCGGGCGAATCACGGGACACAGGTCTTCGCTGCACACCGTCGCCCTCGTCACACTCGCTGGGTTAGGCGTGGGTCACCGACTCTGACAGGGGAGACAAAAGACATACCCGCTGCCGCTCAGTTCCCCGCTTGCCTGGTCTGAGACCCACGCACACACTGCAGCTTGTTTGTACGGCACACACACGTTCCTTATGGACTGGGGAAGTCAATTCACCCAGCAACAGCTCATCACCAGATTCCCCTGGTACACCGGCTCCAACACCCCGATCAGCTCTGCAATCTGCCGTCGTTGTTGGCAGTCTGTTCCAGGTATTGCGCCACTGATTCGTTTGTTCTTCTTTCCACAATCTCTGGCCGCCCCAGCTCACTCCCGCTGTTTGCCGCACTCAGGTAAGTTCCACCGTACAAAAACACACCGACTACGCACTCACACAAAAAAGTAAAACTTAACCGAATGAACAGAAAAAGAATCACGCCAACACACAAGAGCCCAGAGGCAATCCGCCCTCTCATGCTCGTCCCTCCGTCAGATCTCTCGTCTACCCCAGGTGCGCTCATTATATAACCCCAAGGAACCCAGCCCCCGCGTTCCCCATACAATCACCCAATTTCCCAATGAGTACCATTCCCTCATCCACTCCTTCATTCATCCAATCATTCAATCATTCACTCAATTCCCTCAATCATTCAATCCGGTTCCGCAATTACCTCGTCAATTACCGCAGGAACCCCATACACTCCCTCTCTCACTGAGGGAGACCGTGAACATGTTACATTCACTCTACAGCTAAAATGAGTGATAACCTCTGGCTACCTTTAGTGTAGCAATAGACCTAGTGAATGGAGACTAATGCGCCGCTGAAAGTAATAAATCTTTTATATCCATTCCTGGGAAGAGGGTTTCTATTGCTAAGCTGTAGGAACGAGAACTCCAGCAGTACATCGCGCTCTTCTGTCGGTGCTGAGCTGAACTTCACTCTCATTACAAAACAGACTTCCATCTAGTTCCGCCACAAAGCCGATCATCCTCGCTTTCCTGTCCGCTGCTATATCACACTATTAACATTCTTCTTGAAAATGTACTGACCAGAGTAGAAAATTTTGCAAAACAAAATTGTGTTTGACATATTATGCCTCATTTGCAATACTGGGACATTTTTAGAATGTCAGACGTGTGATTGCCATTCTTTTAGCCATCAAACTAGCCGACTCACCCTTAAGGCTTGGTGGGATCCAGACCTTTAGGTAATTTCCTTTTTAGGGTGAAAATGTGTTTATATTGTAGCAGTGTAGCTTAAAGAGAAGTTTTGTCAAACAGACAGTATTGTTTAAACATTCTGGGAATGAAGATATTAGTACACTTGCATAACTAAATAGGCCTACAGCAAAACGCTTTCATTCAAGCTGGAGCTCGCTGAATGACGAAACTGTAGGCCCAGATATGATGCACAACATAGCGATAGGTAATATCAATACGGGCGCATCTTGGAACAAGATGCACTGAGGTGGCAAGAATAATTTGCTCATGCAAATGAGCATAACTCAGTAAACATGCGTTTAAAGGGCGTATGGAAAATCTCAGCTAAATATGTGGGGTAGCTTAACTGTCACCATTAGAAAATTGCTTGTGAGAAAGTGTGTATTCTTATTAAAAGTTTTGACATCAATTCATCTTACAAAGCTATGTTTTAGAACTAAAAAGTACAGTATAGATACCACTTGGTATATACAAGTTTTGTGCATTTTGCCAGCACAGAGACTTTTGCATTGGTTAATCTTTAACCTTGTAATTTTTTTAATTGATTTGGTTTAAATATATACAGTCAAGCCGGAAAGTCTCCCCACCCCTTTCACCTTCTCCACGTTTTATTACGTTACAGACTTATACTACAATAGATTGAGTTCATTTTTTGCCTCAAACATCTACACACAATAGCCAATAATGACGAAGTGAAAACAGGTTTTTAGAAAATATGCAATTTTATTTTACTGACAAAAATAGGTTATTTAGGGGTTACATATCTGTACACACCCTTAGCCTAATACTTGGTTGCTGCACCTTTGGCAGCGATTACAGCTTCAAGGCATCTTGGGAAAGAAGCTATGAGCTTGGCACACTTGTTTCTGGACATTTTTGCCCATTCCTCTTGGCATATCCTTGCAAGCTCCGTCAGGTTGGATGGGGAGCGTCGGTACACAGCCATTTTCAGCTCTTTCCACAGATGTTCAATTGGATTCAGGTCTGGGCTCTGGCTGGGCCACTCGAGGACATGCACAGACTTTCTCCGAAGCCACTCCTTTGTTCTCTTGGCTGTGTGCTTTGGGTCGTTGTCATGTGGGAAGGTAAACCTTCGCCCCAGTCTGAGGTCCAGAGCGCTCTGGAGCAGGTTTTCTTCAAGGATCTCGGTGTACTTAGCTGCATTCATCTTTCCCTCTATCAGGACTAGTCGCCCCGTTCCCGCTGCTGAAAAACATCCCCACATCATGATGCTGCCACCGCCATGCTTCACTGTAGGGATGGTATTAGCCAGGTGATGAGCGGTGCCTGGTTTCCTCCAGACGTGACGCTTGGTATTCAGGCCAAAAAGTTCCATTTTGGTTTCATCAGACCAGAGAATCTTGATTCTCATGGTTTGAGAGTCCTCTAGGTGCCTTTTGGCAAACTCCAAGCGGGCTGTGATGTGCCTTTTACTAAGGAGGGGCTTCCGTCTGGCCACTACCATAAAGGCCTGATTGGTGGAGTGCTGCCTGGATGGTTGATCTTCTGAAAGGTTCTCCCATCTCCACAAGAATACGCTGGAGCTCTGTCAGAGTGACCCTCGGGTTCCTGCTCACCTCCCTGGCCAAGGCCCGTCTTCCCCGATTGCTCAGTTTGGCCGGGCGGCCAGGTCTAGGAAGATTCTTGGTGGTTCCAAACTTCTTCCATTTACAAATGATGGTGGCCACTGTGCTCTTTGGGACCTGTAAAGCTGCAGAGATTTTTCCGTACCCTTCTCCAGATCTATGCCTTGACACAATCCTGTTTCTGAAGTCTGCAGATAATTCCTTTGACCCCATGGCTTGGAGTTTGCTCTGACATGCACTGTCAACTGTGGGACCTTATATAGGCAGGTGTTGGCAATCCCCAATCATGTCCAATCAATTGAATTTATCACAGGTGGACTCCAATTAAGTTGTAGAAACATCTAAAGCAGTATCAGTGGAAACAAAATGCACCTCAGCTCACTTTTGGGTGTCATATCAAAGGGTGTGCACACTTGTGTACATATGATATTTTACATTTAGATTTTTTATAAATTAGCACAAATGTCTAAAAACCTGTTTTCACTTTGTCATTATGGGCTATTTTGTGTAGAATTTTCAGACAAAAAATGAACTCAATCTATTGTAGAATATGTCTGTAACATAATAAAACGTGGAGAAGGTGAAAGGGGTGGGGAGACTTTCCGGCTTGACTGTATATACAGATCCTTTCCAAAAAATTAGAATATCATGGAAAAGTTTTTTTTTTTTTTTCCATAATTCCATTCAAAAAGTGAAACTTTCATAGATTATAGATTCATTACGCACAAAGTGAAATATGTCTAGCCTTTATTTGTTTCATTTTTCATAATTTTGGTTTACAGCTCCAGAAAACCCCCAAAACAGTATTTCAAAAAATTAGAATAGTGTATCGAAAATCAGCATTTACTTCAGTTATTTCAGAGAATGAGTGGAGTGGCTTGACTCGAGGAACCCGACAGTTGTAGCCCATGTCCCGGATACGTCTGTACGTGGTGGTTTTTGAAGCACTGACTCCAGCCTCAGTCCACTCCCTCCATCTCCGCCAAATTTTGGAATCGTCTTTGCTTGACAATCCGCTGAAGCCTACGATCATCTCTTTTGCTTGTGCACCTTCTCCTGCCACATTTTTCCCTTCCACTAAACTTTCTATTGATATGCTTGGACACTGCACTCTAGCTGTGAACAGCCAGCCTCCTTAGCGATGACCTTTTGTGGCTTACCCATCTTCTGGAGGGTGTCAATGATGGTCTTCTGGCCAATTGTCAAGTCTACAGTCTTCCCCATACTGAACCAAACTGAGATAAACTTTGCAGGTGTTTTGAATAAATTAGATGATAGTGTGACACTCAGTCTAAAACATTCATTCTCTGAAATAACTGAAGTAAATGCCGATTTTCGACACACTATTCTAATTTCTTGAAATACTGTTTTGGGGGTTTTCTTGAGCTGTAAGCCAAAATTATGAAAAATGAAACAAATAAAGGCTAGAAATATTTCACTTTGTGTGTAATGAATCTATAATCTATGAAAGTTTCACTTTTTGAATGGAATTATGGAAAAAAAAAACTACTTTTCCATGATATTCTAATTTTTTGGAAAGGATCTGTATATATAATTTTGTTTTATTATAATAAAAAAATAAACTTTTTATTTTATTTTTTATACATACTGTATATATATATATATATATAATGTATTAAAATTCAAAAACTGAAATCTCTCATGTGCATAAGTATTCATACCCTTTGCTTCAATGTATTTTAAAGTATCATATTTTATATTTGGTCGCATATCCTTTGCATGCTGTTACGTCCTGAAGTCTGTGACTCATCAACATCAAAAGACTCTCGATACCTTATTTTCAGGTACTGTTACAAGCGATACTATAACCTCTCTGCATTTGAATGGATCTCTATGGGAATTGGGGGGTGAGACTGGATTCAGCTGTAAATTACACTGGTACAGTATGGAACACATGACTGGCGAATTTCAGTTTTTGATTTTTAATACATTTGTAAAAATTTCTAAAAACATGTTTTCACTTTGTCATTATGGGTTTGAGTGTAGATTGATGGGTAAAAATGGCAATTTTATCCATTCAAAATTAAATCTACAACACAATAAAGTGTGCAAAAAGTGAAGGGGGTTGAATAATTTTGAGTGCAACTATATACATATACATATACACATACAGTTCGTAGAATTGTGAAAAACTGAGTTTAAATGGATTTGGCTAAGGTGTATGCAAACTTTCAACTTCAACGGTGATATATATATGTATATATTTTTTTTTTTCTACCTGTGAGCCTATTTATGATTCCCATGATTACAAGCCAAACCCCCATTGTAAGGCAATTGGTGCCCATCCACTCATGTCAACAATAGGATTGGCAAGAACCCAGAGAAAAACTATTTATACAGACCGATATCTAAAAAGATGAAGTAAAACATGTAAACAGTGCGAACACAAAAATGTTCCCACGATGCCACTCATACCTTTGGCATCTGCTAATTCAATCTTTTCATTCCACAAATTCTCCTATGTCTGCACCTCCTCAAATGTGGCCATTAACATGTAGAGGACCTGTACCATCTCTTCACAAGAACTGTTGCAGTGCCAGAACGCTAGGCAGCAGACAACAGGATACCATAACATATTCCTCGTTTATAAAAAAAAAAATAAAAAAAAATAAAAAATAAAAAATAACAGGAAGTGAAGTTATGTAGGCGCTTGCTGGTTATAACATTTAAACCGCAGCTCAGATTCTAGACTGGGTTCCCACCCCTCTAAATTATGTATGTGTAATGTCAGTGTAAAGCAGTGTTCATTTTGGCAGTGTTTTAAACTGACTTTGTCTTAGTCATGTGACAAAAGTGAAAATGAGTTTTAATCACATTGAGTATTTTAATCTTTCATAGTTTGAGTTTATTTTAGTTGACAAAAACTATCTGGACATTTTCATCTCCTTTTAGTCATCAATAACTATGGACATAGGGTCTAGTTTTAGTCCACAAAAATGCTGTGGACATTTTAGTCTAGTTTTAGTCAACAACAAATATGGGCATGTTTTTCTAATTTTAGTCAACAAAAGCTCCGGCCATTTTAGTCTCATTTTGGTCAACAATAACTCTGAACATTTTAGTTAAAAAAAACAAAAAAACATTTTACTTGACAAAGCCAACCATGGGTTCCATACTATTCCCATGTTATTTGCAGCTTAATCTAGTCCCACCCCCCAATTCCCTTACAGAGCTATTAAAATGCAGAAAGGTTATCGTATCACTTGTAAGAGTACCTGCAAATAAGATATCAAGAGTCTTTGATATCCTTTTATTTTTTTCATGATAGCATCACCCTTTTACCTGTGGAATGTTCCAAACAGGTATTTTTTTTAAGTTCCCAGTCTTTTTTTTGACCCTGTCCCTACTTTTTTTGGAACGTGTTGCAGGCATCAAATTCAGAATTAGCGTATATTTACAAAATTCAATAAAGTTGATAAGGTAAAACATATTTTATTTGTACTATTTTCAATTAAATATAAGTATTCCATGTGGCTTTTTACACATTTAGATAGGCTACCTTTACTTTTCTTACCATAACCTACATTTAAAAGTATGCAGTTTTACTGGGGTTAGCCTACTCATAGCTGGGAAAATAGCTTCCTTATCCAGGAGATCAGCTTGACTGAGAATGTAGTGTGATCCACCTTTAAAGAATTAGATGTGCATATGACATGCCCAAGTCATATAGCTAGGCTATTGCACTGCGGCAGGCTGTAGGCTGTAATGCAATAAAAATGAATATTATTGTTAAAAATAAAGATTGCAGCAATAACTGCTCACAGTTATCTATGAAATACACCTGTTTATGTTATTATATGCCAGGTAGTCTAGCATCATTAACCCTCCACTTAGAGATTTAATGCCTTTACCATAGCTTAAATCATCAGCTCTGACAACATTTTGAGGACTCCTGTAGACTATAGTTAAAAGGGCGTTTTACAAATAGGCTAGCCTTTCTGGAAAATTTGGAAATAAAGTAACCTGTGTCATGCAGAAATTTCATAAACAAGAAAGTTTATAACAAGCCAAATAATAAAATAAAATAAAAAACCTAATCAAGGTTTTTTGCTGCACAAACCGAGAATGTGAGTAGGCTACATTAGGCATATACACTACTCACAAAAAGTTAGGGATATTTGGCTTTCGGGTGAAATTTATGGAAAATGTAAGTTCACGCTACAGTGATATTATACGTATCATGAAAGTAGGGCATTTAAGTAGAAGCATGCAATGGTGATTTCCTCATCTCAAACAATTTATTGAAACAAAAGCCAACAACAGTGGTGGGTATACCACAACAAAAATGTCAATGTCTCAATAACTTGTCATGTGCCCTTGAGCATCAATTACAGCTTGACAACGACGTCTCATGCTGTTCACAAGTCGACTTATTGTCTGCTGAGGCATGGCATCCCACTCTTCTTGAAGGGCGGCCCTCAGGTCATTGAGGTTCTGGGGTACAGAGTTACGAGCCTCTACATGGTGAGTCAGCTGATCCCATAGGTTTTCTATGGGATTCAGGTCTGGAGAAAGTGCAGGCCACTCCATTTGAGGTACCCCAGTCTCCAGCAGCCTTTCCCTAATGATGCGACCTCGATGAGCTGGAGCATTGTCGTCCATGAAGATGAAATTAGGCCTGTGTTGTTCATGCAGGGGCACAATGACTGGATTAATGATGTTATTCAGGTAGTATGGGCTTGTCACTGTACCATTCACAAAGTATAGGGCAGTTCTGCATTGACTAGACACACCTGCCCACACTGTAACACCGCCACCACCAAAGGGTCGTCTGGTGACAACAGTGGCTGATGCATAGCGCTCTCCTTGACGTCTCCAACATCGTTGGCGGCCATCATTTCTGCTCAACGTGAATCGACTTTCATCAGAGAACAGCACTGAGGCCCACTGGTCCCTCGTCCAGCGTAAATGCTCCCTGGCCCATGCAAAACGATGACGCCTGTGCCTGGTGGTGTGGTCAGGTACCCTTGCAGGTCGTCTAGCACGCAGACCACGCTGATGTAAACGGTTTCGAATGGTCTGACGTGACACTTGGGTGCCTCTCACCTCCCTTAAATGTGCCTGGAGTTGAGTGGCATTCATCATCCGGTTCCGCAGGGCACTGTTCACAATGAAGCGGTCATCAGTGTGGGATGTGGCCAAAGGACGTCCACTTCTATGCCTTTCTGTGACTCTTCCAGTCTCTCTGTATCTCTGTTGCAACCTGCTGATGACACTCTGTGACACTCTAAGCTCAGTGGCCACTTCCCTCTGAGAACATCCTGTTTGAAGCCTCGCAATGGCGAGGTACTGTTGATCAATTGTTAGGTGTCGTCTTGGTCTCATGATGTCAAAATGTGAACAGCATGATGAAGAGGACTGTTTAAATACCAATTCTAATTGAACCAGGAAATTTATTGGTCGATTCATGGATCAAACACCTGTTGTGAATTTTGCCGTTCAGCTCCTTGTTAGAGAACAGCAAGTTGTGCAAAAAGTACTGAAACATTGAATAGTTGGACATGTGCATTCAAAAGTTTAGAGAAGGTCAAATTAATTTCACCTGTAAAGGTTATAGTGCATTTTAGGTTCATCCTGAAATTTCACCCGAAAGCCGAATATCCCTAACTTTTTGTGAGTAGTGTATGAAGTTAATATTATGACATTGTAGGATATCTAATATTCCCCCCCCTTCTCTCTATCTCTGTCGCTCTCTGTCTCTCTCTCACTCTCACCCCCCCCCCCCCCCAACATCAAAGATAAGCCAGTCTTTGTCATAAATGACCCCTCTCCCCCCCCCTCCCCCATATACCTTAACCCAATCAGGACAGGGATGGTCTTCCTGTGGAGGCATTTTATGAGTGTACCGCAGAAAAAGAAGTTAGTCAGTTTGGAGTTTGTTTGATGAAGTCATTCTTTTTGGTTCCTCGTGCATTTCCTTTTGTTCCTGTTCAGCTGGAGGGTAAATAATATTGGCAATTTTTGGCTTATCTCTCTCTCTCCTGGTATCTTCTAATTAATGTCTGGTTTAATGTCTTCCCTTTGGTAAATTATAAGTAGTCAGCCTACATTCCTTAGTGAATGTATGATTTCTAGCCATTATTCTAATTGAATGTTTTTCATTTAATAAAATTATTTAATCTCAAGACCTGATTTAGACTTTGTTTTGGCTTGTTGGTTGATCCACCAGGTTACTGTTTGACTTACCTATTAACGAATTTGGCGATTTAATTGATGATTGTAATTCTTAATAATTATTAAATTAAATCACGTAAAGCTTATTTTGAATGTAGGTTAAGTGAGGGGTTCTAGCACGCAATATCGCTTGTGTTCAGTATTCAGAGCAGGGCCGGATCTAGGGGGGGGGGGGGGGCAGAGGGGGCCGTGCCCCCCCAAATTTTTGCTGTGCCCCCCCAAAACTTTGACCATTGACTTAAAATAATCAATTGCTTTGATCGATCCCTAGAAAAAATCCAAGTTATTATTTTTTTTTTTTTTAACCGATATTTTGCATTCTTTCTCAGTTCAGGAGACTTAGCCAATCATAATGTTCTATTCAAAATATCAAAAAACAACAACTTGGAAATGTATTTCTGATTGGTTGGTTTGGCAGTTTAAAACTGGGAGACGGACCGATCTGCTGTCACTCTCTACATTTGTCGGTGTTTGTCTGTCACTTGAAGAGGTTAACGTTTGCCCACAGCAAAAATAAATCAAAATAATATAGGTCTAAAAGTTATTATGTTTAAAAGTTTATAATTAAGCCTGTGTATTTTGAGTCTTGTCTTGTTTCATTTTAGTGGTTTAGTGTTATTACTGTCTGAGGGGCTTAGTGGTGGTGGTTTTATGCAACGTTAGCTAGCTAGCTACAGTACTAGTTTACGTTAGACTAGCTAACCTAGCTAGGTAACGTTAACTGTTAGCTAGCTAATTGTCACCATTATAGCTAAAGCTAACTAACGGTTAGGTCGCTAATGTGTTTTTCTTTCTTTTCTTATTCTCTGTGCTCCACGGTTATTCTTTCCTTTTGGTGACAGTTACCCTACTTGCTTATACGGTATTAGCCTAAATCATTATGCATCGATTTTTGATTACTAAACCAAAGCACAGTAATGTTAACACAAATGCAGCTCTAGTTGTACATACCGGTAGTTCAGAATCTTCATGCTCAGTATCGGATCCTTTGCCCGGTCCCAGTTCGGAAGAAAAGGCAGTCGGGGGTGCTTCCGTGGATCTCGGCCACGATTTAAATGATAACACACCATCTCAGCCAGTTCTAAAAGTATTTCCCAAACGGGAGTTTGGCAAAAAGGCTCGTTCTTTCAACCCAAGCTGGTATCAGTTACGATCATGGCTAGAATATTCAGTGAAACTAGATGCATGTTTCTGCTTCCCCTGTCGCAAGTTCAAGCACAAATGACATGGATCTAGTTTTTACCAAGACGGGGTTTATTAACTGGAAACGGCATTAGAAAAGGACAGGGGATTATACAGGCATGCATCTAGCCATAGCCATTTGAATGCTGCACGATCATGGACAGAACTGAACACGAGAGTGGAAACTGGTGACACTATATCATGTCTCTTGGGAAAAACACAGGTTGAGAAAAAACGATACTACATCAGAAGCATAGGGAACTATAAGAACTCCATGAAGAACTATAATGCACCCTGTCTTAAAAGGTTGCTCGAGATACGGTGGACCAGTCATTATGATGTAACAAAATGTCTGGTAGTCAATGAGGATGCCATCTTGAACATTTTGTCAGCGATTTCTGAAGATAGTGTGGCAGCAATGGCTTTATGCACAGAGGCATCAGGGCTCCTAGTACAACTCAGGAAGCATCATTTTTTTGAAATTGTTAAATTCCTCAACAAAATTTTTGGTGACTTGAAGCCAGCAAATTCTATTCTGCAGGCTAAGGCTGTGAATCTTTGCAGTGCTGGGGAGGTTATCAGTGCCTCACTGCAAGCTTTAAAAGATATCCGAGAAGATGATTCATGGGATAATTTTGAGATATTAGACAGCCCCACTGCTACAAAAAGAAGGAGAACAATGAGCAAACAGCTCATAGACAGTTTTGTTCTCTCCACCGTTGGTCACACTGAGTCCGATTCCTCCAACACTCCCAGCCAGTCTTTGAGAAGAGCCCTCCTAAACATCTTGGACAGAGCTATTGCAGAGATTGAGGACAGGTTTTCGAGGAGAAATATTGACCTGATGAGGGCAGTAAGCTGTCTTGTTCCCCAGTCTACGTCTTTTCTAGAGTTGGCCCTATTGAAACCGCTGCAGCTACTTGCCGGTACTGATGCAACAACCAATAGTCTGAAAAATGAAATTGATGTGGCAAAATCCATGTTGCTCAAGAAGTTCTCCACTGACGCGGACCTGTCAACAGTGTGTCGACATATACAGGGCTATAAGGAAGCCTTTCCAGAGCTACATGCAGTGTATGCAACTGCACTGGTGATTGGAGTATCCTCAGCATGATGTGAGAGTTATTTCTCCACTCTGACACGTGTCCTAACACCCTTATTAATAACCAAGAGTATTGATTTGGATGAGTTTGTTGTGGCTTTTATGAAAACAAACAGAAGACTCATGCTTTGAGGCAATTACTTTGTGTTTTGCAGTGGGAATAGCTAGGCCTTCTTTTTTCTTTTAACCATATTGTTAGAAATCTCCAACAGTTTTAATAGAAACCATAGCCTACAAATCTTTTTTTTTTTTTTGACATTACCTTTATTTGTAAAGTGCTTGCTGCTTTATTTCTTGCAACAGTCCTGAGATTCGGTGTAGTGGTAGTTCAGCGTAATCACTGAATGGGTGATGTAGGCAACTGTAAGCTCCATGTTTGGGACAAAGACTTTTTTTTTCTTGATTTAGCTAAAGAGCACACTCAGCTTTTATTTAAAGGGATAACCTTATTTCACTTTGGTACAACATAATTAATTTTGTGGAGCTTACCCCATTTTATTTGCATAAAGCAGCTGTCATTTGTCAGGGTGGTATACAATAGTTAGCTCTGCTGTTAGCCTTCTACTTTTGCATAACATGTAAGACTGTTGTTATACTTCAAATATTATGTTAGGCTATTATAGAAAAGTGAGTTAAATGATTTAATATTCCAACAATAGGAATGTCAGTGCCAAAAAACAGTATTGTCTGCCAAGTTTCCTTCTTTTTTTGTTGCAGAGCTGCAAACTGTGCTAACTTCATTTTTATCTGAACACAAACACGCATAATTAGGCCTCAAGAAATACAAATAGTGGCCTCTCTGAACACCCCTACACACATAACATAACATAACATAACATAACAAGGAAAGACGAGAACAGGCCATTCAGCCCAACAATGCTTGTCTATTCTTACCTCTAAACTGTACTAATAGTGTCTAACACTGAATCAAGCCGGGCCTTGAACACCCCAGTGTTTCTGCCTCCACCACATGTTCAGGCAAGCTATTCCACGTATTGACCACTCGCTGTGTGAAAAAATATTTCCTAGTGTCTGTGAGAAATGTATTCTTTGCCAGTTTCCATTTATGCCCCCTCGTTCTGCTAACCGAGCTCAACTTGAATAATTTCCTGTAGTTCACTTTGTTGATCCCTTTAATAAATTTAAACGCCTCAATCAAATCCCCCCTAAGTCTCCTTTTACTAAGCTTGAAAAGTCCTAGCATTTCAAGCCTTTCCTCATAAAACTTATCTTTTATACCCGGGATCAATCTGGTTGCCCTTCTTTGGACCTTTTCCAGCGCCTCTATATCTTTCTTGTAGTAAGGTCCCCAGAACTGCAGACAGTACTCTAAGTGTGGTCTGACAAGGGCATTGTATAGTGTGAGTATGATCTCCTTAGATTTATACTCAATACTCCTGGCTATGTATCCCAGCATCACGTTAGCTTTTTTTTTACTGCTACAGCACATTGACCAGACCCTGATAGGCTTTGATCGACTATTACTCCCAAGTCTTTTTCTGCATGTGCACATTCTAGTTTTGTACCCCGCATAAAGTAATCCTGCCCTATGTTTTTATTCCCCACATGTAGAACTTTACATATAGTTATATTGAATTTAATTTGCCAGGTTTCTGCCCACTTCTGGAATTTGTTTAAATCTTCTTGGATTACCTTAGTAGCTTACAGACAGTTGGCTAAACCTCCCAGTTTTGTATCATCCGCAAATTTAACTAATGTACTTTCAATATCCGCATCTAGGTCATTTATGTAAATGAGGAAGAGCAGTGGACCCAGAACCAAACCCTGTGGAACTCCACTTCCCACTTTACCCTGCTCAGATAAGATCCTTCCTACTACTACCCTTTGTGTTCTATCCCGTAACCAGTTCCGAACCCACTCTGAAATGCTTTTGGAAGTCTAAGTATATAATATCATAGGCCTTGCAACCATCTAGACACACGTGCGTGTGGTTGCAAGGATACACACACACACACACACACACACACACACACACACACACACACACACACACACACACACACACACACACACACACACACACACACACACACACACACACACACACACACACACACACACACACACACACACACACACACACACACACAAACGAGGGGAAAAAGCCTGGGAACTGTATGGCACACACAGTGCCCTAAATAAAAAGGTGCCCCCCCTAAATTTCTGTCTGCCCCCCCAATCACAGCAGTCTAGAACCGGGGCTGATTCAGAGTGCCGAACGTTTTAACAAGGGCATTGACTGTTGGAACCGCTGGATTCAGATAATACACATTTTACCTAGTCCTCACTTACCCGACAACATAAATACAATGTCTCCATCAAGACACGTCAGTAAATATTTGTATGTATAGCCTATACCATCATGAAATGAGGGATGTTGAGCCGTAGGCTACGAGTCGGTAAGAAAAGCAAAGGTTTCTAAATGTGTAAAAAGCCACATGGAATACTTGCAACTTGCTCTAGGAATTCCAGCTGGACTATATTTCTGTACAATGCGAAGTCGTGGAACAAGATTTAGAAAAATCAGCTTGGCATAAATAGCTGCATGATGCAACTTTAGGTGCCTCTTCAGATTCGTGAGCCCATATATCCAAGATCTTCTTCCTTCCAACTTGTGACATAGTGTATGCTAGTATTAGCTGTCACCCTCTCATGTTAGTTGCTTTCCTTGACTTTTGAAGTTTCTGCGTGAGTAACAGGATGTTGCCCAGGTCGGCAGAAAGGAGTTAAAAGAAGACAGCACCAATCAATGATGAAAACGCATATTTGTCATTTGGCGTCACCTCTCTTCTATGGAGGTCTAATAAATATTAGATTTTGTCACTGTTTTACTTAGAAATATACATTTTTATCTATTTTCACGATAACAAACAAATTTAGTCACGTTTTTATTTTGAAATATATGTTTTAATCTTGTTCTTTTCCATCAACGATGATTAAAAAAAAAACAGATTGTCAGTCTTTATTTTCTAATATCCTTTTTCGTCACATCTTTTTTGTCAACAATAATATGAAAGGATTTAGTCACAGACAAACATCTTCTAAAATACATTTCCTCATGTTAAATTTTGTCGTATTCACAAAAGAAAATTCTATTGACTAAAATGTTTTTATTTTTTCAGGTTGACAAAGTTAACACTGGTTTAAAGCACCTAGCTCGGGGTGTCAATCTTGAGATCACCATATGGGACACACAAAATCATCATAAAAATATCACACCAATATCTACCTAAAAAGCAACATCAATGCATCACATTACTTGAACTGGCAAAGTGGACCGCACACCGCATTCAACACACAAGATATCTTCACATTTTCTTTGCTGTAGTTTCCACCTAATTTCAAACAATATAGCATTTGGAAGGAAAGCTTGTAAACCAGTAATTCATTAAACAATAAGAGTCGTGTTTTTCCAGTATCAAGTAGCCTACATTGTTTGTATGCAAATAATTAATTTCTTGTAGAAGCTTTTTCTTGAAACTGTCTCATGCACACATCTGAATTTGGGACACGTGCCAAGATGCTTCCAGTACTTCCACTGTAGTCACAGTGACCAAAGAATCGTGAACTTGGGACAATGTCCCAATTAGGGACAGTGCTGTCATACCAATTAAAATGCCCTTCAACTTTATTTACCTCATTCTGTGAACAGCTTTAGGAAAATCTGTGAGGCACTACTTTCTTATGCCAGACGGCACTTTAATTATCCAAATACTTCAGGCCTCCCTGAAATTAACCAGAAAGGAATTGAGCACACAAAGGTGTCATTATAACCATGTTCTAATGAGTTTCCGTTGTAGTTCAGTGTTAATAGTGCTGTGTGGTTGAGGAACAGCACTTGTGGTTTAAGTTTCACTGCGTCATGCTTTATCAGTCTGTGAAAATGCAAAGTGAGAACTGCGCCGCCTGCAATGTGGACAAACTGCAATTGTGACATTGCTGAGCTCAAAAGGATGAAGCCTACACACACCTTTTTGACACTAATTTTCCTGCTGCACAACTCAGTTTCATTTAAAGCATTCTGACTGACTACTACTTAGCCACTTGCATCAACTTGCCATTGGACTTTCGGGGTGAGTGCAAAACCATACATTTCTCTTTAAACACTGTCCTGTTTTTTCCCCCACTAAATTGTTAGTTGGAACACCAAGTAAATAGATATTATGGTGCTCCTTATGTAAGCTATATTTTTGTTTTTGTATTAATTTCTTGTAAATATATTGCTGATTATTTGAAAACAACAGCCACATCACCATCAGGGTTTCCACTGGTAATAGACAGCCGTGGTGCTGCGCCAGTACGGCAAGATTTAGAGCGCCAAGGCAAAATAAATCCCCCTAAATTGTAATACGATTGCGAATATGTCAATTAGACATTAAATAAATCTGACCACCACAATGCGAGAGCCACGTGATGTAGGCTAACGTTACAGATTTTTTGTGACTAGCCTATTAGTCTTGCGAAGCCGAAACACTTGCTAAGGTCCTAAAGCGGTTTTGCTCCGCGAGCGCAGTCACTGTGACTAGAAAACTAAAACAGCCGTGCAGCACAGGACCGGCAAACCTACAGAGGTGGAAATCCAGGGGACATAAAGTAAACGTCCTCCCGAGTATTTTGCTCCAATCGCCTGGATTTGCTAATTACTAATTAGTGAAATCAGCTGGCTGAGTCTATGGGTGGAAGAAACACATGGTTGGACTTTTACTTTATGTCCCCTGGATGTCCACCTCTGCAAACCTATTAACATAACGTGTAGCTAACTGAAGGAAAATGACACTAGCAAGATGGGCAGCCTACCCTGCTCTAATAATTGCGAACATTAAAATAGAAATTATTCCTCTATTTTACAAACATCACTACTTTATGCAAATCAGTGTAAAAAGTGTAAATGCTCATAGGCCGTTTTAATATGCTAGAGTAGCTAGTTGAATATAACGGTACACTACAAAAACTGGAAGCTTTGGTTTGCAGTGTTAATCGTTGTTAACAGCACAGAATGCAGTTCTGTGGTTAACAGCTGGCTGAAGTGTAGGTACTTTTTTAAATATCCGGGTTGGCAGCGCTTAGCCTACGTGAGAAAGTTTTCGATCAGTGGCTCCCAAACTCGGTGCTGGTGGGTATTGCACAAAACAGGGCCATCAAGTTATCCAGACAACGGTGAGAACGGATAAATCGGGATCGTCACATTAGTGAGATTTCAGTCGATAGAAATGCGCTCGAATCGGGTTGAGGATAGTCATAGCCTACCAGTGGCGGCTCCTGAGCTGAAAATTGGGGAGGCAGAAAACTTCCCTTTAAACTGATTATTGGTCTTAATCATTTTTCAATCAGTTTCCTTGATTAACAATAGGCTACATCAGCGTTTAATTCACCAATTACTCAATGCCATCAAATGTAGCCAGTTCTTCTCAATGAGGCTATTAGGCAAGTAATAAAATTATTTTCACTTGCATCGCATAATTGTGCACATTTTAATCAACATTATAATTGTGGATACATGTGCTCTTCGTTCTCCGCACTCTTAATTACGAAAATATTCATGGAAATTAAACGATCTGAAAGCTCAGCTTTTGTTAGATTCTTTTTTATTGCAGGTTTAGCACAACCTCATCTTTTGTTAGATTATTTTAAAAAAATAATTAAAAAAATTATCTAACAAAAGCTGAGCTTTAAGATCGTTTAATTTCCATGGATATTTTCGGAATTAAGAGTGCGGAGAACGAAGAGCACATGTATCCACAATTATAATGTTGATTAAAATGTGCACAATTTTGCGATGCAAGTTAAAATAATTTTATTACTTGCCTAATAGCCTAATTGAGGAGAACTGGCTACATTTGATGGCATTGAGTAATTGGTGAATTAAACGCTGATGTAGCCTATTGTTAATCAAGGAAACTGATTGAAAAATGATTAAGACCAATAATCAGTTTAAAGGGAAGTTTTCTGCCTCCCCAATTTTCAGCTCAGGAGCCGCCACTGTAGCCTACATATTGTTAGCTGCTGAAACTGAAGAAAGTTTCTGAGGTTATATCATGGTATCATTTTAGAGATATCTGGCAAACTTGCTTATTCTGCTTTTTGGAATACCCCCAGAAGTAGACCTACGCCTGCGTAGGCTATGCTGGTTTCCGTCCCAACCAAAATTGCAACCCCAGAATTTTAACAAGCTGTTAATTCTTAATTAGGTATTTTTCACGTTTAAAGGGATTAATTACCCTCTTAAAGTACATCATGTCTTAAATAGCCTCTTGATTCACCTCGGTCTTTAATTTGATCAGTCAAAAAACGTGTTGCCTCTATGTAATTGTTTGCAATGTAACAGCGCAATAAGTAGGCTACATTGTGAACATATTGGGACTTCTATTCTTCATGGCGTGCATAGCTATTTGACATAATGTGAGAGTGGAGGTGGTGGGTCCTTTTCAGTGTATGATGAAGAGTCCCAGATATTTTGTTACTTTTGCTATTCATTAAACATTGAATTGTCTTAATACGGTTTGGTGTTAAGACAATTGCCCCTCCCCATTTCAGACATCCAACTTGTATATCAGCTCCATAAAAATCACTGAGGAAGAATTATGTTTAACCAACCGAATCTGTTTAAAATAAATGTGTGTAGAAGGAACTGCTCTTGGGGGGAGGGGAAAAAAAACATTAAGTCAATTAATCTAAAGAGACTTACTGCTCTGGAATAAATTAAGAGACCACCCCATATTTCTTGAATAATTGGGGATACTCCACCAAATACTGATTGTTGAACCCTTCCATAGCAAAGACATTGTTTTTTCTATCATTTATTTACAGGTATAAAGGTTCAGTTGGCATTATTCTACATATAGCAACACAGTATCTTTAGTATTTTGACCAGTCATTTTCTGCAAATAAATGTTCTGAATGACAATATTTTTTGCTTGGAGATAAAATCAAATGTGGTCAGTAGTTCATGAAAAAATATCAAAAGTTTGATTTTACACAGACACATACATCGTGAAACTGAAAAGTTGATGTGGTCAACATTTTTTCCACAGCTGTATATTACAGATGCCACAGTTTGTGATGGATGTTATGTATAGGGTTCATTTGTCCCTTGTTTTAGGGGTATATTGCAGTGCTGGGGGTTATAACTTATTCATAGTACCATGGTATACTGGAATACCAAATTATACCATTATACTGTTTGTGCGGAACGCTAGTATCATACTGACGTGCGATACCTCAAGGAAATGTGAGATCATTGGCTGTGGCTTATTGATGCTGCAGGTCAATAGGACCCTTTCATGGAGAAAAGCTGCATTGTCCCCGATGAGGAAAGTTTGACACCGGCCACCACGGAAATACAGTCAGATACGGCATTACACATATATTTTACTTTCCTTTTTTGTTTTTTTAAGGAAGAAACCAGAAGCAAGCTCTGAATTCCAGAATTAATAGGATAAACGACGTGTCATCATGATAGCTGGTAAGGAAAGGCAGTGTTTTATATCCCCTGCTCCACACCTGCCTCTGGACACTCTGATCCATCATTCACACATTAATAACTACGTGGTGCGTGCCTGCACACACACACGCTCCACGTACTCACTTATGCAGCACTTTGCAAAGTGCTTGGAAAAATAATGACTCTCAACTACTCCACATAAACTACCCAAGATCTGTCCAATCGCAGTACAGAACATTCATCTCAAAGCTGGGAAGCAGAATTTCCACTTTCAGTCTGCCAAATGAGAGGCTTGAAAAATATATTACCGAACAAACGCATATATATTTATGTATAAATATATATAAATCCATGTTATTTCATCATCTTTAGGATAGCGGTAAAAGGGATCAGCAAAACGT
Source organism: Synaphobranchus kaupii (assembly GCA_029718625.1). Lineage (NCBI taxonomy): Eukaryota > Metazoa > Chordata > Actinopteri > Anguilliformes > Synaphobranchidae > Synaphobranchus > Synaphobranchus kaupii. Next base: position 39,024,937 of record CM056388.1, on the reverse strand, counting down.
GTAGGTGGGATCATGGAGGATTGTGAGGGGCCCTGGCATTCAATAAATGTTTGAAATCATACAAATGTACGCATGTTTTGGGGGGTGGGGGGGTGGGGGTGATGGAGGCATGACTCCTCTTCTCCATCCCATAAACTACACATATACTGGAAGATTTATTTCAGCACTAGATCTAATAAACTCAATTCCCAACAGTCTCAGGAAGCTACAAGGTGATTGGCACACCCAGGAGTGTTGCCTACTGGGAAATAAACAGAATTTTGTTTTGCAGGACATGGAGAACCCTGCGGAGACTCGGATGCCTCATACTGCCTGAATGGAGGTACCTGCCTCAGGATTCCCTCTGTGTCCGACCCCACCTGCGTGTAAGTTGATTTATGATTTATGAAGCCATTATGTCACATTTATGAAGGATTTATATATGCTATATAAAGCCTTTATATGGAGACTATGTTTAAAGTGTGACCGCCAGCTGCATGAAAGGTTCTCCAACCGCTCAAATATTTTCACCATGTCACTATGCCAAAATAAACATGGCGAAAGTGATGACAGTACCTGGGTACCTGTCCTTCTCACCCAGCTGCAACAGCTTCTTCAAGGGCAGCAGATGCAATGAGCGGCAGCTCTTCATTATTTCCCAGAATCCCGAGCGGGCGGGGCTCATCGCCGCTGTGGCCATCGTCGCGCTCCTGCTGTTGGTGATGCTCGCCGTCGTCGTCTACTACGCATGCAAGTGAGTAACACCTAAAACACGCTCCGAAAGCCTCCCCATACCTGACAGGGGCAAATAAAGACGCGAGTATCTGAAAGAAATACAATCATTTAAAGTCTATTGTTCTGGTTGTCATCCGTTACTTTGATTAATTGTTGTGGTTTCTAAATCGCTCACCTTCTCTTAATGTTCAAATGTACTTCATTTTAGCAATTTAACAGTTATTCTATTTAACACATCTTCTGAGGAACATTTATGGAAAATCTGAAGTGCAACAGGCGATTAACACTCATCCATAAAATAAAATAAAATGGACTTGGATTCAATCAACATTTGTGCTGGATTTTGATTTACAAGTAAAAACAAGCATTAGACTTCTTCAGAGACTCAGTCTGGCAAGTCAGTTTTAGTGATTGCTAGACTCGCCATACTGTGTTTGTGAAGAAGAAAATGCAGAATTGTACTGAATTGCAAGTCAAATTTAAGAACAAATGTTGATGGAAACCAGGCCCTGGTTTCTTTTCTCTTCTCACTTTTTTCTTTATATATATCTGGCTAACAAAGACAGCAAGAAATGTTTAAAATGTTGTGTTATAGCTCCATAACACCAATGTCAGAAAAACTGAGAGCAGGATCCCAAAAGAAAATAATTACATCAAATTTAAAAAACGCAGAGACATTGACTGTTGTCACTATTCTTTTTCAGAATGTGGAGAAGGAAAACCAAGAGCCCCCAGAACAGAAAAGAGTACTGGAGAGTTGCACCCCGAGTATGAGGTTGGAATTTTAAGGGAGGGGGGATATCTTTTTTGGGGGAAACGCGGTCATAATAACCAAGCCCCCGTGTTGGGTTTGACTGGCGCCGACAGTTCAGATGCCGCCGACGATGCAGTAATGACGAACTGTCCCCTCTAACCTGCGGAGGGCAGTATACCCACCAAAGCAAACACAAGTGCCCAGGAAACCCAACAGCCTTGCCCTATCTATGCCTTACCGATCCACATAAATCAGCCTCAGGCCAATCCATGCCCAGGAACTAACAGCGTCTGAGAGGAACGAACATGACAATCATTCATGAGAAGCAGAGCCAAAGAGTTTCAGCTGGTACCCCAATTCCAAAGGCTCTGTGGGCTAAGAACATGGGCTGTGTCTGAATCAGAGCCCAATCTACTGCATCCTGTGTACGGCATAATGTTTAGTGACATGCAGTGTGAAAAATATCCTCCATACTATTATCACCGAAAAACCTGGAAATAAGTATATCATCCAGAGATTTCAAGTACACGACATTTTGAAAACATTTTGCCCACTTAATTTTTTCATCCAGTGTACTCAATACTCAATAGCATAGAAGGATGTCAATTCGGACACAGCCATGGTCTCTATGTGGTCACTTTTGTCAAGCTCAAAGTCACTTTTGTCTCTTTTTTAATGCTTATGGACTTGAGAAAAAACATTTCAAATATGTCATCTGCCGTACAATTGTATATGCTGTACAATTTTTACCCACATGAAAATTTTAGCAAATGATCATGTTTCCCATTCAGCCAGATTAATGTTCTGGTTATTTTTTGGCAGAAGTAGAATGTGGTTAAAGTGGAACCATTTATCTTGACTTTGGTGTTGGTGCAGGAAACAGAATAACTGCAAATGTAGTCAAGTATAGATAAACACTTCCTTGCAACATATTTATATTTTCTATTCCTAAAGTGGACCTTGATGTACAGTTTTGTTGGGAGTTTGACGTGAAATGTACGTCCCTGTCTGTGATGTCCCATTGAGTCTTGAGATGTCTTGTTTAAGTCAGTTACAAACATGACAGTGGGGCTAACAGAAATCAGAAAAACACTAAAATATGCCACTTGTCTTTTCTTGGACTGAGTTCAAATACATTGTTCACACTTAAAGGTTGTATCAGCGATTTTGGGTGACGTCACTTCTGAAGCGAAATCCCAAACAAACATACTTATGAATAATTATGTTATGTTTTAAAAAATAGTGTTCAAGCATCCAGAATTATAACCACGTTAATAACGTTTGTAAGAAACCAAACCGTTTGTAAATCCGTCAAGATTTCAGCGAGATAAGAGTATTAGCGTTTGTGCAGATCATTGTGATTGGTTGGAATACTGTTTATTTTGGTTTTGAGTGGTTGGTAGTACCATTTGTTTTTGTGTACGATCTCGGAACATAGGCTGCCTACAGAGACGCGGTTTTTTGACGGCCTGCTTATGGGGCGGGCAGCTAGCGGATCGTGAGGAAAAATCCGATGAATGTGATCATTTATGTTTCCACCCAAAATCGCTGATACAACCTTTAAGATTAAATAAACGCATAGCTTCATGTTTAGGGTGACCCTTTCAGTCATTCTGGAGACGAGTCGCATTGATACTGGCATTATATAAAGCCAGACTCATGCAACATTAAAAATAAGTTGCTGTAAAGTTTTCTATTTAAGGAACAACAAAACAGATTTTAAACCACGTTCACCCAAGAAAGTGGTTAGTTTTATCAACTGCGTAATTGGACCAATAGTAGTTGAGCAGACAGTTGACCGCTTTGCAATCACGCTCATCCCACAGCCCCCTAATTAATGTGTGGCTGCTGAAATTAACAGTGCAAGTCGTACTCATTGAGCCGTGCGGTTCACTCCGTAAAGAGACTGCCAGGCCAAGCATTGGTAAAGTTTCTCCACAAACATGCACGCAGAGCCACTTAATGCTTACTTTTAAGATAGCTAACAAGTAACAGGTTAACCATGCATATTCACAAGACACATTTTTGTGAATAAAACAGCATTCCAAAAACATACTCTTCTCATTTGTTTCCCCACAAATCGCACCCTGTATGTAGCATTTTTAAATGCATTGTGCGGGAGTGCTGCTATAATGCCAGGGTCCTTTTCTTGCCGCTGTGTTTGGATAGACCCGCAGGAGGAGTTGGCTGCAGCACACACCAAGAACCAATCACCGACAGTGTACCGTTCGCACCTGTCGCGTCCGCAGCGTTAAAAATTTTGACTGGCACAGGAAGAGGCCGTGCGGACAAGTCTTTCGGGCCGCAATGTCATTGATGACGCAAGAGCTCACACGTGTCAACTTCTGCGAGAAGCATAAATTGGCCTTCACGGAAGCCAAGCAGGGCAAATATTTAGCGCGGACTCACGACAGGCAACCCACTCCACTACAAATAAATCCAAGCCTTGCTTTTAACCTGGTCAAATGCTCAAGATTTTCGATGCAAGTGCACGACCACTGCTCTAGTGCTCTGCGATACCAAGCGTTCACCTCAGTTAACCCGTTTTAGAGGACAGATAGAGCACATGATTTTATGACATTTAAAAAAAAAAACAGCATTGCCGCAATAAAATGTTAACATCACGCAATTAAAAGCCCAGATAAATTAATTACAAGAAGGGGGGCAGGGATTAGGCCTTTTTTTTTTAGCGTCTCCATAAGAACACAAATTGGCTTCAGTTCGAGAGCAGGCATGGTGGATTGATCGTCCGCTGCGGGGGCTGATCGATGAGCTAGGCAGACCCCTCTTCCTGGGAGACGCCGCTGCTCGCTCCCGTCTCAAGAGAACCCTGTGGCTAACTGGCCGCGACTGATCAAAAGGGAAGTGACAGCCACGCTTCAGCCTGGCCAACGAGCCCGAAAGCTCTGAGGGGGAAGCTCTCCAAAAGCGTAGGCTATGCTACGCCACGCCTGGGGGCCTCGGGGCGGTGGAAGCACTGCAGCCAGATGCACCAGGAAGCTGGAGGGAACGAGAAAACAAAACCTCTCCGTTTGCATTGTTTTTACACGGCGGGGTAATCGTGGAGTCCGTTGGTGTATGCGAGTGCATGTCTGGGATTCAGGTTAGGCCAGCAGGCGGCAAGCCGCTAGTAACAGTACAATAATTATATTTAACGGGCAGAGGGGACGGTCGCCATTGAGGCACCAACAGTGGCTCGCGTATAGCACCGTCCCGAGACCCAACTGGGGATGACAGAATGAGGTCTGCCTGACGTATAAAGTAGTAATTCCCAGCACAGCCCATTTTGGTCACTGGAGATCAGTGCTAACGTGCTAACATTTTCTGTAAGCAAGCAGTGAGAGGAACTGCTTGTCCAAACACCCGAGCTCCACAGTTCTAAACGGTCCGGTCCACACGCCTGGCCAATATGACTGCTTTCCCAACACACAACTCGCAAAATGTGCCAATGGTTCATTTATATTCTCAGTTTCTGTGCTGGAGCTGCATGTAGCTGACCGCTCAGGGACAATCTGAGTTCAGCTTCACACACAGGGTTCCTCACACGCTTTACAGCCATGTTTGTCTACCACAACACCATAAATAAATCTGCGAGATCCTGGGAATAATTGAAGAGGAGAGAAAAGCTTACCAGATTTCCAAGCGTCTGGGCCGGTAGAGCGGGAAGCAGCTGATCATACGACTCCTGGATTCCTCACTTCCTGTTCCGCTCCGTGCCCATGCCACATCTGAATTTGTATGTACGGATTTAGCCGACGTTCTCATCTGGAACCACTTACAACTCAGTGAATGCATGCAAGGCTTGATGAACACTAATACGGATACAAAAGTCGAGTAGGCTCCAAGAACGCAAATAAGCCAGATATCGCATTGGCAAACACGTTATTTGGCTGGTAACGCAAGCTTTGTATGCGGCGGGGTTTCTCCACATCAAATGAAGGCTCCAGCAACAAACTCTAGTCCCCTTTACACACTTCAGAGCAGCTCGGGCTGAGGGCAAGAAGAGGAACAAGTGGTGAAATTTAATGCCCCAAGTCCAAAGCACATCCAATCTACTACAACAGAAAAACACTCCATTACATTAACTTAAGGGTGAAGGGGGCATTTTATTATGAAAATGAACTGAGAAAATGACAAATGGTTTGAAACATAAAATGGCACACTCCATGAAGTATTCCTGTTTATTTTATTAAATCCAGATAGAGTGAAAGGAGACAATATCATAGGAACTACAACGGTTGTGTGTAACAGCATGTGATGGATGTACATTGATAGTGACTGGCGGGTGTTTAGATCTGCTTTTATTTTTGTTGCATATTTTAAATTGGGAATACAGGTCTACAACCCCAACTTTAAAATCTCCTCCTTGCTCCACAGTGAGGTTTGTTATTATAAAAAAAAAATCTGTTTTAATAATAAAAACAGTAATAACAGTAATGTGAGACTTCCGAGTAAAGTTACAAAACCAAGGCCTCAATCTAAGGCTCATTCAATCAAACCGCAACACGTCTAGCCCTTCGGTGTAACACATCAGCACAGTTTCATACTTTTCCCGCTACTTAAGCAACACCACAAGTATGATTCTTGTTGAAATGGCCAAAAATATAGAAAAGGGAGAGAAAAATCCAACGGAGAACTTAAATTTTTTATTCATACATAAGGCCAAAGCGCATTGCGCTTAGACTGAAGAATCTCACACGCCGGCCCTCCATTGCAAACTGTTACACAAAAGCCACGGTCACCAAGTCACAGCATGTTACATATTACATTAGTCATTACCCATAAATCGGTTCAGTTAGGTCACATGGTTAGCCTGCAGCTGCATTTCCAGCGAAATAACAAGGATCAGATCGACTCACTATAGAAGAGTTAGAGCTTGCACTGAAGTAATGCATGTACAGTGCCCTCCACTATTATTGGCACCCCCGGTAAAGATGAGTAAAAAGGGTTATAAAAAATCCACCATTTGGTGAATTAGCTTAATCTCACACTGAAAAAGAGAGAAAAATCCAACCTTTAATTGAAGTAAATTTATTATGAGAAAAAAAATCCCCCATCAAGAAACAATTATTTTTAACAAAACCACGTGTGCCACAATTATTGACACCCCTGCATTTATATATAGAATAAAGAATTCATTTTTAATATTTGGTCACATATCCTTTGCATGCCGTGACTTCCTGATGTCTGTGACCCAACAACATCAAAAGACAGTTGATATCTTATTTTCTGGTACTCTTACAAGCGATACTATAACGTCTCTGCATTTGAATGGATCTCTATGGGAATTGGGGGGTGGGACTAGATTTAGCTGTAAATTATGCTGGAACATTATGGAATACATGGTAGGTAAAATGGCTGTAAGTAATCAAGGGTCTGAGGTATCAAACGAGCCTCAACCCATCACTCTGCTGCCAGATATGCAGTAGATATGGATGGATCACTAAGGGTTGTTTCTCCTGACAAATTTTCCTATTTAACTCTATGGAAAAATAAGTCAGGAGAAGAAACCCTTCAGGTTATCCATCCATAGCTACTGTATTTCTGGCAGCAGAGTGATGGTTTAAGACTTGTTTGATATGTCAGATCCTTGAGGACTTTTAGCCAACCATGTATTCCATACTGTTCCTGTGTAATGTACAGCTAAATCTAGTCCCATCCCCCAATTCCCATAGAGATCCATTCAAATGCAGAGACGTTATAGTATCGCTTGTAAGAGTACCAAAAAATAAGATATCAAGAGTCTTTTGATGTTGTTGGGTCACAGACATCAGGAAGTCATGGCATGCAAAGGATATGCGACCAAATATTAAAAATGATTACTTTATTTTTTATAACCCTTTTTACTCATCTTTACCAGGGGGGCCAATAATAGTGGAGGGCACTGTACATATACTGAAACAACCAAATGCCAAGCAAGGCACAATATCCAACTCAATGCGTAAGCACACCAACGGGAAATACACTTTTGATCAAGATGTTTGTTGAATAAAACATGCTCTTTTAGTCTTTAAAATTACACATACAGTGAAATTCTGGTGAATAAATAAAGCTAATTTTAGAACTATATTGTAAGACTGATACATGTACCTACCTTGACAGGTCATTACTATATTGCTTTGTGGCCTTAAATGGAAAAAGTGAACTGAAGAACTCTGTAAGAGTTCAACTATAGAAATACAATAGAAGTCTGAACTGATTTAATGAACTGACATATAGGAATCCAATCAAGAAATGATCTAATATCAGAGAGAAGAAGGAAGGATGAACCAAAATAAAGGAGAAAATTGAAGCTCATCTCTTGATGCCCCTACATTAGTAAACAGTAACTGTAGGGGTGTGTTTATGTAAAACACCAATTACTATGAATTGCTTTAACCACACAAATCAGTATGGTTCAAACAAATCAAACTTGCTTTTACTATGTCTGTTTACGTACGTGTGTGTGTGTGTGTGTGTGTGTGTGTGAGTGAGAGTGAGTGAGTGAGTGAGTGAGTGAGTGTGAGCACGCGCATGTGCGTGTTGAATCGGGAGGAATTTATCTTCAAATCCAAAGTGGAAAGATATCCTTGACTTACTGCACATTCAAACAGAAATGGTAAGAAGTATTCCTTGGGAAAGAGCAATGTGGTAATTCGCACTTCTCTTTTCCAATAGGACAACAGCTGTAAATGTCTCTCATAAAAAGCTTACAATGCCCCAGCTGGCACAGTAACACTGGTAGACCCGTAGTCAGAACAGGTTGTTCTTCCTATAGTTGGTCTTTTATGCCCACTTTCAAAATGGTGTTCAAAAACAGCCATGAAAGAATGGTGATTTAATGTGAGTCAAGAGAAACTTTTCATTTTTTGCTGAGAAATCTAACACCACCCTCCCTGCCTTGATTCTGGGGTCATTTGCAACAATTTTTGGAGAGCAGCATACTGGGGTGATTTTTTGCAATAACTTTGTGAAAGCAAATTGAAACGCGCCAAAATCGCAACCTCACGTTTGAGAGATTCCCTCGATATGTGATCCCACGAAGGGGCGGGAAAAAAATAAAATAAATCTCGGTTGCCGTGACGCAGTTGAGCTGCATACTGACCGCTGTAATGGTCCCATTCGCAGACTGCCTCCGTCCCACCCGAGGAACGTTCCTGGAGCCTCCGGTAAGCTCCACCTTGGGGGGAGGGGTCACCCCAGATGCACCAGGACCATGACGGTGGTGTAGGAGTGCTGCAGGCTCTCCGTGTCCGTTTGGCTCAGGGTGTAGCTCCCGGTGACTATGCGGTCGCAGCCGATTTCGCCGTTGCCGAAGAAGCCGAAGAGCGGCGTGTTGGGGAAGACCTTGCGGAAGGCGTCGGCCTCCACGTTGCGCTTGCCGCCATAGTAGTTGTGGCCGCGGCCCAGGCAGGCGAACATGAAGCCCAGCGTGTTCCGCTCGGGGATGTTGGCCGCCTTCAGCCGCTGCAGGGTCGCCTCGGCCGACTTCTCGCTCACCACGTCCTGGTCCAACAGGACCGACGCCCCCTGGATCCGCGAGCCGCTCAGCGCCAGCCCCGTCATGCCGTAACAGCCCCGCCCACAGCTAGCGGGGACGAGAGAGGAGAGCACAAGAGCCACGTCACCGGCCAGCGGTTCTGAGGACGCACGCAACATCTGCACGCAATCTTTAATCTGAGATTCCAATTAATGAATGTACTCTTTCTTGTCTGTCTACATGTTGAGTTTATGCTGCATTTAATTGTTGGTGGCCATAGCCTAAAATATGGGTATTATTTTCTATCTGAAAATAACAAGATGGGACTTTTCCTTTTGAAAGAAAAACCCGTGAAAATCTGTTTGTTCTTAAGCTTTTTATAATGATTTATTTACATTTTGATAACCATTTTTAATAACATATTTAGTCATACAAGAGGAAATTAGATGACATGGCACTGAACCGAACCGAGAGTTTTGTGAACCATTGCACCTCTAGAGTAAACATACATATTTTATTTTTTTTGCTGTGGTAGAAATAACTAAATCTTTAACATACCAAACGGAATGTCACAGCGAGGACCTTCCTGTGCCATGACTATGACCAGTGGGGCCCAAGCAATCTGTGGCCTGAGTAACTGATCTGAGTAACTGAGTCCCCTCAAACCATACACCCAGAAAACCTCCTCAAAAAGACACTTCACTTCATTGACCAGCCCTGTGGCCTATATAGAAGCCTGATTGTGGCCAGTAACCTTGCAGTGCAGGCTATAATGCAATCTGTGAGGGATAGTTTCGGTTAGCGGGGTTGGCCTTGTCTCATTACACAAGAGCGAGCGCTCTGGTTGATCTCGTTCCTGCAGTCTGTCTATGCCGGTAATGTGTGGCCGTGACCGAATACGATCCCTTAACCCCTTTGGGGGCACATATTTGAGTCAACTTCGTCAAAAAGCTTTTGAGTGGCCGACTTTTTCTCACAAATGGGGGCACTTAAAATCCCAGGATGAAACCCTTTCCGGGGTTTTGTTGAGGGGATTCAGGAGCACACTCATCCACAGAACTGTGCATTCATCCGACAATTTCAGTAAGTAACCCGGAAGTAAAAACTACAATTTGTAGTGCTAGAACGGGACATATTACCAACTACTCCTTTTATTTTTGTTAATTCTATCTTGATTAATAATCTACACTTTGTAACTATCGTCATATATAAACTGATTGCTATTCTCAATAAAACAAAAACATTTAAAAAAGATATTACAAACTACTTCCTCACTAATTTGGAAAGAGTTTTGCGGGATTTCTTTCGCACACTGCCTGCAGGGCAGTGAGGGGCCAGGGCACATGGTAGACAGGGGTCTGAGTGGACAGGGGGCAGGGAACAGAAATCATATTCGGTCACGGCCAATGACTCAGTTAACAGACCGAGGATTGAAAAGAAACGGCGGCCGGCAGCGATTCCTCCCAAGTGCGCGCTTGACCGCGCCCTCTCAAAGCAACAGGGGAAGTTGCAGTGATGAGACAGGATAACGAACAGGACCGGGAACTCCAAATTAGTTCAAAATGCAGATGACAAGCGATTCAAAAAGAAGAGCCAACTCACCACTCCCTGGAGGGGGTGAAGACGTTCTCCACGTGACCCCCTGCAATGAGTGCGTTGCTCTGCGCCAGCGGCTCCAGGACCTTGTTGAGGAAGCGCGCCGCTCTGGATTTAAAGGCTTCGTACTCGAAGAGGAGGACCACGCGCAGGTCTGGGTTACCCACAAGCCCTGAGGGGGTGAGAGAACAATGGCGCGTTTATTCAAACCGAAAACCATACAGCAGCTGAAGACGTCCAGAACCGTCGCTAACACGTTAAGACACTGCTCCCAATGCCGATGCGCACCCGAGCGCCGCTTCCTGCGAGTCGGCATGGCAAAGAAGGGTTAAACCGTTTCCGCTTTGTGGCACTTAACAGTTTCACATCAATTAGAACTGCAGCCCTGCTTGCGATAACACCCAACCTAATGTGAAGATAATCGCTACAATTAAAAAGAGATTAGATGCAGCCAAGCGCCACATTCGGCAGGAATGTGTGGAGACACCTTGTGGCCAGCAGGTGGTGCTGTGGGCCCCAGTAGACAAAATGCTACAACACTACACAGTCCTACAAAATAAAGCTTCCATATAAATCAAGACACAAATTGTTCCGATCGCAGACAAAATATGGCATACATAAGTAAGCATCCCTCTTATTTACTGAGCGCATTTGCGAGATGCGCTGCCACCCCCCCGCCACAAGAGGCGCTGCGACATGACGCACTTGCCTGCTTCCTCGAGCGCGGTCTGGGAGAGGCTCCGCTTGCAGAAGTGGAAAGGGCGCAAGGTGACTCCATCCATGCCGGGGAACATGAGCGCAAAGCCAGCCTCCCCGTCCTGGTGCTCCTGGGGAGGGCTGGAGTACCGTCCGTTGGGGGTCACTGGGAGGAAGAGGGGGAGACAGATCCATGTTGAGCAAGCTTCCTCAGGGGCCAACCCAACCCCACCCCAACCCAACCCACATCTTTTTTAATAAATGTGGAACCCTACTGATCCAATACACTCGCAACTACATCAAACTCCACTACACTGCTGTCCACCAACTCTAAATCACAGAAGACAAGCAGTCGGGCTGTAAACTGGACCAAACACTGAAACTCAATATTGTATTTATATTTAAAAAAAAAAAAACTATTTGATTACATTCAATTATTTATTGCAAATATATCTGTAACAACCCTCAGGCAAACAAAAATATAGACCATCACGTCACAACATAATAGTTTAGGTCACGTATTTTAGGCGACACGGTCATTAAAAAAACGTTTTATATTTAAAATATTCCCTGCTGAGGGAACAAAACATGCTTCGTTTGAACAGAAGTGCCTGGAATGCTCAGGTATTTCTGTGCTAGCTGTGTGATGTCAGGAACTCTCCCACATGCTGAGGGTTCTGTGATTCTGAGTTCTCCTGTTGCAGAACATTCATCAGCTAACTTTCTGGCTATATACCAGTAGGAGGGTAATTCAGAAGCAAGGGGTAACGTTTTGAAACATGAAACATGTAACATTTTCGGCATGCAGTTATGGTTTAAAAAAATAATAATAATAAAAAAATTTCAAAAATGTTTTTATTTATTTAAAAAAAAATTTTTATTATTTTTTTTTTTTTTAAAGTGAACTTTACCAATTCTAAAAAAAATGTTTCCCCTATTCGGAACAATCAAATTTCAAACCTAAATCTGACCGTAACCAGTGACCACATAACACGATGTACCTGGATAATTACCATGTACATCTGCGTAATAAACAAACATATTTATTCAACTATAGGTTCTTTAAAAAAAAATGGTCGCACATCCACTTGTAAAAATGAAGACGGTGAACCATTATACCATTTATTGAATGGACACCTCACAAAACGCTACTGCGTTTCGCTGAAACAAGCCTTCATCAGAGCATCATATGTTCGTTTCCTGTTATGGATGCAATGATTGTACTTTTTCAAAGTAAGACGGACATGTCTGTGCACAGTTGCATCTTCGGCAATATTCCGCAGCACGGCTTCCTTTCCTTTGTGTTCCTCGGAATTCCGTTTAGCTGCATTCCCGTAAAAAACCTCAACGCCGATGAAATGGCTTCAATTTAAAGATAAGGGGCTCTGTATCAACGCGAGAGCGCCGCGTTCCGGCGGCTGCATCCGTTATCGGGAAGGTGACCCCCGCGACTGTGGCAAATTCACGTCACTACATCTTGACTGGCAATCTCTGACTCCCCAGAAATCAGAAGCGCGCAAAGCGATCGCTCATTAGTCGGCTCTCGGAACACGGCCGTGCACGAGCGTCTCCAGAGAGATCACGCTCATTATTGAGGCTGCTTTCTGTGCGTGTATCCCCCCCCCCCCCATTATCTGTATCTGTATTCAGATTTAAAACCGGAAATGGGGCGGGGCTTCAACCGGAAGTGGTATTACATAGATTTTCTAATCTAAAATTAATTGTTATTGCAATTCATGAGTATTCACCCCCTCCCTGTCTTTTTTTTCTTTTCAAAACCTTTTATAAAAAGTATATTCTGGACTTTATGCTTATTTTTCTATTGTTTTGTTTAAGGTTGTTTTTGTTAACCTACTTGAACCCCCCACCCACTAACTGCGGGACACTGACCAATTAATTTGGATAACAACTGGAATGAAATCTGAGGTACAATATATAATCAACCAACAGAAAAATAGTTCAATGCACACGTGTTTCTTCAATAGAGGTGCAGGTTGCAGCAAGAGTACGTCCAAAAAAGAAAGGAAAAAGTGGCACACTGAGCTTTGTCCAATAATTGATGGTTCAGTGTAAACTGCACACTCAACACAGGAACAACCTTTATGAATAAATTATTTAAATTTATCAAAAAACAATACGAAGCACCAACAAACAAGAGAGACGAACAACGCGTTTCGGCAGAGCGAACCTGAAGAAGGACTGCCGAAACGCATTGTTCGTCTCTCTCTCTCGTTTGTTTGTGCTTCGTATTGTTTTTTTATAAATTTTTTGGACAATATATAATCAACTCAGAATGAAAAGGCAGTTTTATAAAAACATGAAACCATTCCATTATACACTTGAATGGAAAGTATTTCCATGATAACAAACCTTTCTGCCTGTTGCAATTTTAATATGGTATTGTACTTTTTTTTTTTGTTTGTTTATTTTTTTTACTATATGAACTTGACGACCCCCCCTCTCAGCCTGCCCTCTCGTTTTGTTTTTGCGCTATGTGAAATGAAAGGTGAAATGGTTATGTGAAATGCGATGCCAAATTCACGATGGTTAACATATTACTGATGTTAGGTTGCACGAAGCAGGAGGCGAGGGTGTGTGTGCCTGCGTAATTTGTGTGACCGCAGTGGCAGTGCTTGTTGCGGACTGAGCCCACTGGCATTAATGTTAGCCTTCATGTGGCATTGAGATTTGGCGTAACATTTGCAGTTGCAGCAGAGCAAGCTTAACTACAACCCCTGGCAAAAATTATGGAATCACCACACTTAGAGGATGTTCACCCAGCTTTTTTACTTCGTAGCAAATAAACAAATCACAGATAAGACACAAAACTATTTTTAATAGCTGAACATTCTGGCTTCCTGAAACATACCTCAAACAAATCCAATTAAATTATTTTAATTAATGGCATATTTCTTTCCAGATCAAGTAGAGGAAAAGATTATGGAATCATCAACAAAAAAAATCACAATTAGTGTTGCTCCTCCTCTGGCTTTTATGACGGCCTGAATTCTTTGAGGCATAGACTAATGAAAAATAATATTCTCCATCAAGCTGGTTCCAACTTTCTCGAATAGCGGTCGACAGGTCAGCTTTGCAGGATGGAGCCTTGTCATGCACCAATTTGTTTTTTTAGTTTTTTTTTTTATTTCCACCATAAATTTTCTATTGGATTGAGATCCGGACTGTTTGCTGGCCATGTCATTGAGTTGATACGCCTTTCCTGAAGAAAAGCTTTAACACTCTTTGCTCTGTGGCAAGATGCATTATCATCCTTAAAAATGAGTTCATCATCACCAAACCTATTTTCTATTGATGGAATGAGAAAAGTGTCCAAAATTTCAACGTACACCTGTGTATTGACTGTTGAGGTAATGATTGCCATCTCCCCTGGTCCTTTACCTGACATGCAACCCCATATCATAAATGACTGGGGAAATTTGATTGTTTTCTTTAGGCAGTCATCTTTATACGTTTCATTAGAATGGCACCAGACAAATGTTCCAGCATCATCTCCTTGGGCAATGCAGATTTGTGATTCATCACTGAATATCACTTTCATCCAATCATCCACACTCCATGATTGCTTCTCTTTAGCCCACTGTAACCTTGTTTTTCTTGTTTAGGTGTTAGTGCTGATTTTCGTTTGGCTTTTCTATATGTAAATCCCATTTCATTAAGCCGATTTCTTACAGTTCTATCAGAAACATTGACTCCCGTTTCCCGCCCATTTTTTTTTCATTTGTTTTGTTGTGTATTTTCTATTTTCAAGGCATATTGCTTTGAGTTTTCTATCCCTGATGCTTTGACATCTTCCTTGGTCTACCTGTATGTTTTCCTTTTATAACCTTCATATTTTGTTTATACTTGCACCAAGTTTTAGACACAGCTGACTGGGAACAACCAACATCTTTTGCCACTCTCCCGTGTTGGATTTCCTTCTTGAAGGAGTTTTATAATCCTTTCCATTGTTTCAATTGACAACTCTCTTGTTGGGGCCATGTTTCCTTTCAATTAGCCAAGTCCAACAGCTGGCTAAGGTCTGTAAGCACTCTCTTTTAACTGCAGACTAATTAGCATTTTTAGACTTGTGCCAGTATTTGTTTTAGAAATGCAAATTACAAGGTGATTCCATAATTTTTTCCTCTACTTGATCTGGAAAAAAATATACCATTAATTAAAATAATTTAATTTAATTTGTTTGAGGTATGTTTTCAGGAAGCCAGAATGTTCAGCTATTAAACAAAAATTGTTTTGTGTCATATCTGGGATTTGTTTATTTGCTACGAAGTAAAAAAGCTGGGTGAACATCCAAGTGTGGTGATTCCATAATTTTTTGCCAGGGGTTATACAATCAGAGTAGCTAGCCAGCCACTCACTTTCGCCCTCCATACGAGAAAATTAATGACAGACTGCCTGGTGGAGTCGAGAGAACTATCCGTTTCATTCATTAAACTTTCAGCTTACTGTACATGATAGCTTGCTAACTAGAGTCAGCTCTCGGTTGCTGTGCTGTTAATGGGTGGAGAGAAAACAACATTAGAAGTGGATTCACATGGAGG
This sequence comes from Synaphobranchus kaupii, assembly GCA_029718625.1. Classification (NCBI taxonomy): domain Eukaryota; kingdom Metazoa; phylum Chordata; class Actinopteri; order Anguilliformes; family Synaphobranchidae; genus Synaphobranchus; species Synaphobranchus kaupii. The sequence continues at coordinate 39,009,159 of CM056388.1, read as the reverse complement.
TACATTGTGAAAATCGCACTGTAACTTAATATATTTAGCCTATATCACGGATTCTGTGAATGCTTGTTTTTACCCATATGTATAGTTTAACATTCAACTCGCAATGAATCACTGTGGACTTGTAACGCTAACGTAACATATGCTAGTCTATCAATATCATACAGGACACATTCCTGATCTAGAGTAATACATTAGCAAAATATCTTTATTAACATTAAGTCAGTTTGTTTTTTATAATGCAGATTTTGATAGGGCGTTTGTGTTAATCACTCCTGTTAGCGGCTATCTCAGCCTACGTTGCATGCCGTGATTGCAACCGCTCGATCCAAGCTAGAATTAGTGCCTGTCTCTGTGCTGATAGAATAGCTTTTCACAGGTTATATAGATTGTGACTTTCCACTAAGTTCGTTTCTAATGTTACAGACCGGGGATTCTTTTTCACCAAGCTGGCTTACAATTACGTTAGAGATCAGTGAGATGGCTTCTGGAAGGTTAGACAAAGGTGACTGTCCATTGAAACTGGTTCTCAAACTGGGTGAGTCTCGAGGCTCTACTGAGCTGCTTACCGACATTAGTCACACTAGCCTGCGTGAATCTGATTTGAAATTTTCTAAATGTACTTTAACATGCAAATAAGCCAATTTCTGATATTGCGGACACTGCAGAGGCCAGCGGGGTACTTACACACAACTCCTGAGGTTGCCATGCCCAGAATCTCACAGCCCCTGGGGAACAGTGCATTCAGCTCCAACGCCAGTTCTGAGCTGTCCGTCTTCCTCACTGCAGGTGGGATGGGGGGAGGGGGAGGCAGGAATGAACTTGTGGGGTGCAGGTCAAAGGTCATGCTTTTCAGCTACTGTGCACTTTCCCATATGTAGAACAAAAGCAGGCCCAATTAATTTCAAATGAAATATTAAGTTTTTAAATGTTGCCTGTGGCCTCAGAACTCCCCCCAACCAACCAACCAAACAACCAACCGACCAACCAAACAAAGAGACCTCTTCTGCTTGGTGGGGGTGTGGATGAGTGGTCTACCCACAGACTGGCCTATGGCATAACCAGCACCCTGTATACAACATAATTTTAAAAACTGTTCAGTCAGTCCATAAACAAAGTCATCACACACTCCTCCACCTTAGTGTGCACAGACACTGGATGCTACTGTTGGAGTTATGTTAAATTGTATATATAAATTACATACAGTCAAGCCAGAAAGTCTCCCCACCCCTTTCACCTTCTCCACGTTTTATTACGTTACAGACATATTCTACAATAGATTGAGTAAATTTTTTTGTCTCAAAATTCTACACAAAATAGCCCATAATGACAAAGTGAAAACAGGTTTTTAGACATTTGTGCTAATTTATAAAAAATCAAAATGTAAAATATCATATGTACACAAGTGTGCACACCCTTTGATAAGACACCCAAAAGTGAGCTGAGGTGCATTTTGTTTCCACTGATACTGCTTGAGATGTTTCTACAACTTAATTGGAGTCCACCTGTGATAAATTCAATTGATTGGACATGATTGGGGATTGCCAACACCTGCCTATATAAGGTCCCACAGTTGACAGTGCATGTCAGAGCAAACTCCAAGCCATGCGGTCAAAGGAATTATCTGCAGACCTCAGAAACAGGATTGTGTCAAGGCATAGATCTGGAGAAGGGTACGGAAAAATCTCTGCAGCTTTACAGGTCCCAAAGAGCACAGTGGCCACCATCATTCGTAAATGGAAGAAGTTTGGAACCACCAAGAATCTTCCTAGACCTGGCCGCCCGGCCAAACTGAGCAATCGGGGAAGACGGGCCTTGGCCAGGGAGGTGAGCAGGAACCCGAGGGTCACTCTGACAGAGCTCCAGCGTATCCTTGTGGAGATGGGAGAACCTTTCAGAAGATCAACCATCCAGGCAGCACTCCACCAATCAGGCCTTTATGGTAGTGGCCAGACGGAAGCCCCTCCTTAGTAAAAGGCACATCACAGCCCGCTTGGAGTTTGCCAAAAGGCACCTAGAGGACTCTCAAACCATGAGAATCAAGATTCTCTGGTCTGATGAAACCAAAATGGAACTTTTTGGCCTGAATACCAAGCGTCACGTCTGGAGGAAATCAGGCACCGCTCATCACCTGGCTAATACCATCCCTACAGTGAAGCATGGCGGTGGCAGCATCATGATGTGGGGATGTTTTTTCAGCAGCGGGAACGGGGCGACTAGTCCTGATAGAGGGAAAGATGAATGCAGCTAAGTACACCGAGATCCTTGAAGAAAACCTGCTCCAGAGCGCTCTGGACCTCAGACTGGGGCGAAGGTTTACCTTCCAACATGACAACGACCCGAAGCACACAGCCAAGAAAACAAAGGAGTGGCTTTGGAGAAAGTCTGTGCATGTCCTTGAGTGGCCCAGCCAGAGCCCAGACCTGAATCCAATTGAACATCTGTGGAAAGAGCTGAAAATGGCTGTGTACCGACGCTCCCCATCCAACCTGATGGAGCTTGCAAGGATATGACAAGAGGAATGAGCAAAAATGTCCAGAAACAAGTGTGCCAAGCTCGTAGCTTCTTTCCCAAGATGCCTTGAAGCTGTAATCATTGCCAAAGGTGCAGCAACCAAGTATTAGGCTAAGGATGTGTACAGATATGTAACCCCTAAATAACCTATTTTTGTCAGTAAAATAAAATTGCATATTTTCTAAAAACCTGTTTTCACTTCGTCATTATTGGCTATTGTGTGTAGATGTTTGAGGCAAAAAATGAACTCAATCTATTGTAGTATAAGTCTGTAACGTAATAAAACGTGGAGAAGGTGAAAGGGGTGGGGAGACTTTCCGGCTTGACTGTATATTATATAAAAGTCCATTTATTATGAGGAAAAAAAATCCCTCATCAAGAAATAATTATTTTTAACAAAACCACGTGTGCCACAATTATTGGCACCCCTGAATTTATATATAAAATGAAGTAATCATTTTAAATATTTGGTCGCATATCCTTTGCATACCATGAGTTCCTGAAGTCTGTGACCCAACAACATCAAAAGACTATTGATATCTTCATTTCTGGTACTCTTACAAGCGATACTATGACGTCGCTGCATTTGAATGGACCTCTATGGGAATTGGGGGGTGGGACTAGATTTAGCTGTAAATTATGCTGGGACAGTATGGAATACATGATTGGTAAAATGGCTGCAAGTCATCAAGAGTCTGAGGTATCAAAAAAGCCTCAAACCATCACTCTGCTGCCAGATATGCAGTAGATATGGATGGATCACTTTAAGGGTAGTTTCTCCTGACAAATTTTCCTATTGAAGTCTATGGAAAAATAAGTCAGGAGAAGAAACCCTTCAAGTTACCCATCCATATCTACTGCATATCTGGCAGCAGAGTGAAGATTTAAGGCTTATTTGATACGTCAGACCCTTGATGATTTAGAGCCATTTAGCCAACCATGTGTTTCCATACTGTTCCAGTGTAATTTACAGCTAAATCTAGTCCCACCCCCCAATACCCATAGAGATCCATTCAAATGCAGAGGCGTTATTGTATCGCTTGTAAGAGTACCAGAAAATAAGGTATCAAGAGTCTTTTGATGTTGTTGGGTCACAGACATGAGGAAGTCATGGCATGCAAAGGATATGCGACCAAATATTAAAAATTTAAAGGCACAGTCAACTTAGTGTATGTAAACTTCTGACCCACTGGAATTGTGATATAGTGAATTAAAAGTGAAATAATCTGTCTGTAAACAATTGTTGGAAAAATTACTTGTGTCATGCACAAAGTCGATGTCCTAACTGACTTGCCAACACTATAGTTTGCTAACATGAAATCTGTGGAGTGGTTAAAAATTAGTTTTAATGGCTTCAACCTCAGTGTATGTAAACTTCTGACTTCAACTGTATGTGTGTATTCCTACTAAATATTCAGTATGTATTTGTACTAATATAATTAATCAATATTATCTATAATCCACAATTACTTACTAACACTTTAGTTTAGTCCCTCTAACAGAATAAATCTCATCTCATTAACCTTATTTGGGAGAACAGTAAAACGTAAAGTTAATGCTGGATGTAAACAGGAATGATGTGATATGAATGTTATAAATGCCCAGAGGGACTGCCCTCCTGTGGGACTTTGAACATGCATCCGGTTGTGTGAACTAACTCCCCTTCTGCAGAATAAAGGACACCGATTAGTTACAGTTCCTGCCTCATACCTTTTCCTACAAACTCTTGGCAGTCTAACACTACTTTTCTCCGGCACTCATGCACTGAAGATAGTGGTCTGCTGACTCTACACCCGACACAAACAAATTCAAAGCAAAGGGCTTACCTTTTTTCTGCCCGTAGCAACAGTCCTGTCCGCTAATGGTCTCGCAGTCTGCCATTAACAAAACTGTCTGTGGCAGCAAGTACATGTTCTGTAGTGTTCAGGAAACAGACAGGACGCATTACAACACAACGAATAAACTGCACGTGGTGGAAACAGGCTTTGTGCATTTTATGCACACGCTGGCTGAAAGTTCAGTCACTCCTGTAAAACTGGCCATGCCACTCTCAGCTGTGCATGGGTCCCCTAGTGCTCTGGCTTTGGGTGAACAAACAACTTTCAAATGGGGGTCAAATGGGCCAGGCTTCCAGCTTACCTCCATCTCCTCTGCCAACTTCCTGTGCAAGACGTGGCCCTTGCCGCTGCCGCACCCCGTGGCTGAAACCCAGGCAACCCGCTGCTGAGTCCTCAACACCCGCCGGGCACAGTTCCGCCACAGCCTGCAAACGCTGGGTAACAGGGTACCAATCAGAACTGGTGGGAACCTTTCAATTCTACTGTCCAAAGCTATGAAACAACAAGTCCTGCTGATTTTTACATTGACCCTGCGAGTTCATGATATAAGTAGACACTCTACACTTTAAACAACTTCTCAAAAAGGGCAAATGCAAAAAAAAAAGAAAAAAAAGGAAGAACTGCTGAGAAATGGATGAAGCAGAACAAGGGTAAGACGATTAATGGATACAGATACAAAATATATACAAAATATAACACAACCTGTTTCAGAAAGATGCTGATGGGAACTGTAGTCCATAGCTGTAACAAACAGAAACGTTTCCCCAATGTTGTGCCCTATAAAGGTCGCCACATAGCTAGATCAATCTGGTTATGCCAGCAGTTACTAACATCAACCTACGGTGTCAAAATGTTACTCACAGTGATAGGAAATTGTACAGTAAGGAGGTGACATTTCCATGTCCAAATGGGCATGCCTCGCAATGAAGCCATAGTTAACACACCTGTTGTAGCCCAGCTATAGTTTGCAAGCTTGCAATTAGCTATTTTGAATTGATTGGCTTTTTGTGAATTTACTATAGTAACTTTATGAAGGTGCACATAGACATTTTTAATCAAACAAAGTATCGAATGGTGGACCATCAGCTTTCCAAATCACCTCTGGTGCGGCAAAATACTCTCTGAAAAGCTGGACGCTGCAGGGATACCGGTAAAAGTGACTGAGGCCGGAAAACTAATTGTAAATAACACAGGCCATTGACCAATAAACGAATGTTATTTCATTGGTAATGACAGGTATCATTGTAAATGCGAGTTTATGATTGGTTTCGAAGCGGGTGGGGTGTGAATGTGAGGCGGGACCCGAGACCGGATTGTCACTCATTGTGGGAAGTTGGGAGCCTGACCGGCCCCAGTCCCCAAAAGAGAAAATTTGACTCAGAATCATTGATTCTTGGAAGGGACAAATCAGACATTTCTCAGTATGGCGTTGGAAGTTGCTCCGTCACGCCTAGCCATACGTGTGTTGATTTATTTTTCGATGTTGTGTTAATGTTACTTCATCTGAATAACGCAAATTCATTGCTAAGTTGTCGGAACGGGCATCCCTCGGCTTGAAAACTATTTAAATATCTAGCGAGCGAACAGGCTAAAATCTCAACCGCTTGACGAGACACCACAGAAAAGCTAACTTTAATTTGCTGACTGTGCTATAACGTTGCACTGAATGTAACTAGCCAGAGTAGAACCTTACCGAATTACAAAGACTACGGTATGTTCTTACATAGCCAACTAACGTTAGCTAGCTAACTGTTATACGTTCACTTTTGAACTTTCAAGTTAGTCTAGCCATCTAACGTTAACAAACAAATGTAAAATGACCCGAACACAGGTATAGCGAGCGAGCAATTCTAAGAAATCACTCAGCATTTATGATGGCTAACGTATAGCAAGCAAATAAACTAGACATTATCTGTTAAATGCAATAAGAGCTCCTTGTTAAACTAGATAGTAAGAACACATCAAATCGCGTTAGCGATGTTAGCTTGCTAGCACTTGCAAGCAATCAATAGCCAGCAATTACCTAGCTAACGTTACTTAATATTGCTAGCCACTTACCAAGCTGTGCGAAGCAACGACTTGGTTGGAACAAACGTCAAAATTCTCTCCACCACTTCAGCCACATTACTTAGAACGTAACCAGCCTGGCTTCCAGATGCTGCGCATGGATTTTCAACATTTCCATCCATGTTTTCTATAAAAGACACCCAGCAGCTGATATAAAAACGTTAACCTTTGAACTTGTTCCTCATGTGTTTAAAAAAAAAAAAGGAATCGTCTGTTAATTCTTTAAGGTATCTGGTGGCTGCCACCTAGTGGTATAATGTTTAGTCCTCCACCGTACCTTTCTTTCTCTACATTTGAGGCGAGTGTGGAAGTAAATGATGCGTCAATTCTTCTCTTTGGGTCAATCATGTTAAAATAATGGAATCGTTATCACGTAACAATGTTTTTCATTAGCTAGGAGTTTTGGTTGAGAACAGGGCTTTTGTAATGATTACCTTCATTTCCATATGAATGCACAAAACCACACACGACCTATACATCCACACAAGTTCGGAATATTTTGTATTCATTAAGTTTAATGGACAAATCCATTGATGTATAAAAATTATTTTAAAAGTTGGCAAGTGGTCAGAAGGATGGTATCAACAAATGAAACAGAATTAAACAGGGGAACACATAAAAATCATAAACTTTGCAGATGCATATGCAAGGACCACACAAATCCATCCACAAACACACGTGCGAATGCACGCGCGCGCGCACACACACACACACACACACACACACACACACACACACACACACACACACACACACACACACACAATTTAGTGTAGTTCTCAGACTCCTCTAGCTTTGTCAAATTCCTGTGCAATCTTCATAGCAGTGTTGTTCAGTCCCACAGTCTGCATGTTGGTGATGATGGTAACCACTACCCCCTTCGGGGGTACCGGTGGGTCCCCTCGAGGTTCCACTGGGTCACTTGGCAACACCAAAAGGACACTGCTTGCCCCTACAGCACCCCCTGTGTGTGAAACATAGTGCCTGCGAGTCCGACACTGCCCATAGTTCTGCTGTTTCTCCACCACCAGCCAGCCCATGCCATATATCCCATCTTTATCCCACAATGCCTCGGTTTTATCTACCGGGGCCCACATAGCTCTGACAGTCTGTGGCATGAGGAATCCTGGCAGGAGGCCCTTCACGTCTTTAACATGGGCCATCTGGTAACTGTAGAGCATGGCGTCTCCAAACAGCAGCAGATCTCCCACAGTGGAGAGGAAACCACCCCCTGCCCACTTATAGGAGTTGTCCACGTAGGGGCAATTAACCACACGGCCCTTTTTATTGAAATGGTAAAATCTGGAACATAAAATGGCATCCAATATTTTTTTCAATAAAAACAAGCAAAAAAAAAACACTGGAAAAAAAGATCATTTCATAAGTCACTCCGAAGTGACTGAAGTGAATCTTGACCAGCATCAGATTTTTGAAAGTAGTAAGATATCCTCTGCAGTATAATTTTCTGCAGCATCATTTAATTTAATTCACTTGTCTTCCACCATTAAATCAAGTACAAAGTACCAGAGTACACATTTGCTGAAATTTGCCTAATCTGTAACTCATAAGTGACCTGCAGTAACATTGAAACAGATTAACTTTGGCGTGACACAGATTACTTGTTTTACCTTGAGCGGTGATATATAATAGGGTCATTCTCCTCTGGCACGGTGTTGAGCATGCCCAGTTCACGGAACACCTTCATCATGTGATCCAGGAAGCGCTGACCCACCACTCTCTCCACCACTGCACTGAGCAGGGTGTAGGCATGGGTGGAGTACAGGAAGGTGGTGCCTGCAGACACCAAGTAACATGCATGTAAAATATTTTAAAAATACAGTACTTATCTAATGCAGTCATAATGCTGTCAGATTTGAAATAATGGATGTACAATTAGGTCCTTAAGTATTTGGACAGTGACACAATTCTGCACTTTAACCTCATAGTCACTGTTCCATTTCAAATCCAATGTGCTGGAGCACAGAGTCAAAACAACAAAAATTGTGTCACTGTCCAAATACTTATGGACCTAACTGTATATAAATTTTTATTCAGTGAGTTATAAGTATACCTCTACTTCAGCTGTGTGAAATCCTTAGTCACTTACTGCTTAGAATCTTACCTGGTTTGAAAATAAGTGGGTCATCTTTAAACAAATCCAGGGAATGAATTACACTCTCAAAATGTTCTTTCAGGTAGTACTCCCCCTGCTCAAACTCCTTCTTCCGCTTCACCTCCTTACACTTGGTGCCACTGTCCTCACTTTTAGGGGATTCTTTGTTTTCAACATTCTTCTTGTCGTCTTTTGTTTGCTTCTCTGGCAGTTTCAAAAGTCTCTTTGCTTTTTCCTTCTCCTCTATTACCTTCTGTGCATCCTTCTCGTAGTGACGAATCCCACTCAGGTGGGATAGTAACATTCGTGGAGTTATTGTGACCTGAAAATTCACACTTTATGGTGAAAAAAACAAAACAATGGTCCAGATATATTTATAATCATATAAAATGTGGACTTGAGGATTTTCAACATGGCTGAAATCTCTCATCTCAAAAAACCACCTCAATTAGACATTATTTTAGTAACTTTCAAAACTATGATTCTATTTTTCTAAATGTAACATCTTTCAATGATTTTCATGATCTATGGGAACTCTTAAAATAATAATGACATTCTGGAAACATTTTGAGTTACTGTGACTTACAGCTCCACCCTCAAACTGTTTCTCTGGAAATTCTGGGACATATTTCTGCACAGGGGCATCGAGATCCAACTGGCCCTCTCCCCAGAGTCTGGCCACAGCTACCGCCGTGAGGGGCTTACAAATGCTAGCAATGCGCATCACCGTCTCCGGGCAACAAGCCACTCTATTCTCCAGATCAGCATAGCCCAGACCTTAAAGTATGGAAAGCATCCCATTAGGAAAACCACCTCTCTACCACTGCACAACAAACGCCTTTACATAGTTACGTACTACAGATTTTACAACACCAACCTTCAAGCCATATCGGAGTCCCATCCACAGACACCCCAACTACCATCCCCGGAGCTCCCACTTCGTCCTTTAGAACGAAAAGGACAAGAGAAGACAGTGGCATTAGACCAAATGAGAAATATGTAGCTGCTACTCTTACAAACACTACATTAACGGCAGAAAAAAAACAAATGTGATGAGGTTTGTAAATAATTAGTGAATAGAATAGCTTAGTTTGCTCCAAGGTGGGTGGGTGGTAGAACTATATAATATGTCCTGACCTGGTAAAATGTAATTTTCAGATAAAATTCTGGGACGTGACATCCCATTTGAATCTGGGACATAAAATTCCCTTGAAATCTCACATTTTACTGAAATTTTCCATGAGGAAACTTCCTATGGAGCACGGATATTTAACGAAATCAATATCTGAACAAGTTTGATCGAGGCAATATTTTGCTACCATCCAATCACAGATGAGAGTTTGGGTCACATGACACCTGAGTCTTCCAAAAACAAATTTCAACAATGGCTGCCAAGTGGTGCGAGGAAACCGAAGGGATGCTGATCTGTGCTGGCTATATTGCCTGAAAATATTGCCCGAAAATATTGCCCGTGTACCATCAGCTTAAGATCCAAATATATTGTTAGCCGTTGCAGCGACACTGGTCAATCAGAATGAACTGAATGGCGTAGGCCAAACGAAGTCTGTTTCAGTTCGATAGCTACATTTGGCGAGCAAATGGTCGAGATCACCCCAGTATCTATCGAAAATGTTGCGAAAAAAAACTTTGAATACCTGTAGGCCTACCTTTATCCTCTGGAGTAGGTCTCTGCTTATTTCTATGGCGGTGCAATATCTCGCAGCCGCTGAGCGATTGTTTTCTGTTTTGTTGTCCTCGTAATGTTCGGAAAGGTACACTCGGTTCTTTAACCCTAACGCCAAAGCAAACCCAGCACCAAGCCCTAAAATCCAAAACTTTGATCGCGTTGAGCGAAAGAACTGAAAAATCCGTACTCTTCGCGACGTAAATAGGGCTCGGTTATGTTCGTAAACAACTGAGGGTTTACGGAGGGTAGACTTATTAGCCCACAAGGAAGAGTAGGAACGCACTTTCTGCGGGGATATGCCCTTAAACGTAATGCTTAGAAGATCCGCGGAACATGAAAGTAATCGCGACATTTTAGACTGGCAAAATGTAAGTAATTATCAGAGCAGGCTTAAAGGCACATTATAGAATGTAGACCGTTCTTGAGCAGCTTTCTGTTCACTGAAGCAACATTACAGGCTCAAATAATCAAACCAGATTCAGACATCAAATGTAGAACGCTGAGTCTAAGAGTTCATTCCAATCGCGTATTTTCACTCCTTGCATCCTATCCTCGTGTCCTTTCCTCGCTCCTTAGCTCCACCCAATGGCGGACGCGAGGAAAGGATGCAAGGATCAGATACGAGGACGGAGGAATCGAGGAAACATGTATTAGGCAAATGGAACGTCCTTGCTCAATCAAGCGTCAGCGTCATATTATGCTTACATGCTTAACTATAATGCTTATTAGCTTATTTTCCATGAATAAACGTAGCTTTTGTTAGTTATAAAGAATAAGTTTCATTATGGATTAGCGCTTTATAATAAGCTGAAAGGAACGGTAAAATTGCATTTGTGTAGGGGTGTGCCTGCGACGTGGCAGATGTGGAAAGTGGTGGATAATTTATGGAGTTAGATAGCTGGCAAAACATTTCGTAAACGTAAATTGAGATTCGCAAATGTAACTCAAATTGCAAATGTAAACTTAAAATCGTAAATTGAGATTCACAAATGTAAGTCAAATTGAAAATGTAAAATCTAAATTTGTAACTAAAATTTATTGAAGTGAAAATGTAAAACCTGATTTGTGTACGTAATTTTTTTTATCTGTACATGTGGAATTTTTCAAATTGCAGTATACTTCAAACACCCGGATGACACACTTCCGGTGTTTCGCTGATTACATTTGGGAGCACACTTTTCAAGAAGTACACAACCATTTTGGTCACATAAATATGACGTGAAGCTTCTTTTTTTTTTTAAACGAGGCGCAGATTCGCTGACGTTTTCCTTCAAATACAACAAAAACAAAACGTGACATGGCAACGCGAGAGTGGGTTGCCAGATCTTGTAAGACTTTTACAGCCAAATGGCGACTCAAAACTAGCCAAAATTATAGGCTATTTTTAACTGAAACCAACGTATTTTAAATAGAAATCATCATGTTTTTACTTTTTAAAATAAGTGCGTGCTTTGCGACTTTTCATTTTTACCCGTGACTGCACTTTGAAAGTACCCAATTTAGCTGTAAAACCACGGACATGGCAACACTGGTGGGACATCTTATGACCTGCTTACGACACTTCCACAGTGCGATTGGAAAATAGTATGGCGGATATTTTTCGCGGACTGCTAAACAGTGCACATTAAACAGCACACTTCTGCCAGTGCACTGTACGCAGGAGACTGGGCGCAGTAGATAGGGCTCTGATTCGGACACAGCCCAGCTCACCTGCATAGAGTACTCAAGTGACTACGTCACACTGGTTTCGGAAGTAAATTCCCCATTCATTTAGAGCGTAGACATTAACTAAAACGTACTTTTTAACTATTTCTAGTGATTATGTCTTACCGTCAATTTCCTGGATTGTTCAATATAATGCACGTTCGCAAACTATGTATTTTTTCTGGACCAGCTTCAAGTATATTTGTTATATTAGTTTTTGTATTTTTTAGTGAATATACCAGCGCTGGCACTGTTTAAAAACTCAACATCCCATAATTCCCTCTTTTTTGTGACGTTAGCTAGCTAGCTTGAAGGACTAAAAGCTAGAATTGCTTTATGTGGTTAACCGAAGCATAGTTTCTGACCTGGTCGGGCGGGCTTCTCAACTTAGCAAGCTAACGTTAGCTCGTCTCCAGCGGCAGTTCTCCCATCTGGCAAAAATGTCCAGACAGACGAGATGATATCTTATTGGTTGAGAACCACCCATGCGTTGCAGTACTGGATATGTAGTCTGTTAAAGTGGACTACAGGTCGAACTACAATCATAAATCCATTACTTTAAAAAATAAAAATTGGAACATGCGATATATGGTCTATATCCTTATACCACAGAGGCTAATCCAGGAACGTTTCGGCTCATTCTACAAATCAGATTTCAAGAAATAGTCGATAGTCTCCAAAGCCCGTTCTATCTGTCATAGGGAATTTACTTCCGAAACCAGACTCCGCCCACGTCTGACGTACTCACTTGAGTACTCTATTCCGCACTCCTTTTATAATCACTTAGTTCCCACACCTGTTTAGTTCACTATTTAGTTTCTGCCCACGTACCAGTCACTGCCAGATCGTTTTCTCAGTTTTCTGTTTGAGATTACCCCGGCCTCTTCTCCCTGATTTAAAAAAAAAATACTGTTTGTTGTTTCTTGTTAACCTCTTTGTTCTTTTTTTGTCAGCCCGTGCGGAGGGAAGTCCTTTACTCTCTCCTCATTAGGTTCAATTTGAGATGGGTTTTGAGCTGGAGAATTCTCAAGATGAAGATGAAGGAAATAGCAGAGTCTTCTATTCAGTTTAACCATTTATTAAGCGTTGACGCCAACGGGAGGTCCTTTACCCTACGCAGAGGATTAGGAGTTCCCCGAACAAAAACAAACATTAGTTTATATAATATCATAACTCCTCCTCTACCTAACTAACACACCAATAATGTGCGGTGACACCCTTTCGTCATATCTTATTTTATCCAATAACAAATTAGGCGAAAAATAAACATGTTATATGACCAGTTCCTACCCTATGCGCTTGGGGGCACTCTTGATCTACCAAATAAAATAGTTTGTGACTTATCCTCATGTGCATGTTAATCAGACCATGTAATTTCTCTTATTTTTTCTTATTTTCCCACTTGTTCGGTCAGCATGATCTATCTTATCTATTGTTATAGGTACAACTCCTGCTTAGTTATAGAACACAGGAGGGAAACATTCCTGTTTTGACTGGTGTGCTAGATGCCCTCGTCCTTGTTGATAGGGAACTATCTTGCATCCTCTCGCCACCCCCCATCTCAGTACTTTTCCACTAGATCTTGACTGTATTATTTAATTATTTATATAGAAGCTTGCATATGGGGCTTTCTTGGGCCTACAGAACAGTTTCACAAAACAGCTTACTTCCACACCCGCTCATCCTGTTCCCCGCCTGCCCGTGCCTAGTCTAGCCCTGATTCCTGTCTGCCTTTTTGCCCAGCCCTGTTTCCTACCTGCCTTTTCCTTTTTTTCACCTGCCTGCTACCCTGTGTGGGTTATTCAATAAATATCTCCTGTGTGGAGTTCAACCTACTGTCTGTTTCTGAGTTCTGCATTTGGGTCCAATCCTGAGCATCATTGTAACAGTTACACTGGTTTGAATAAACCATATGAAAAAATTATGAGTAGGCCTAAACATTGGGTGTTTCACAATGTCTGTACTTGCGGACTTGTGAACTTGTGTGATGTAATATTTAACAGCCAAGTTCTGTTCCATGAACTTTTTTTTTTCTTGTACCTACTCTTATTTTTATTTAATTCTTTTATTAACTTTTATTTTACAATTAACAATGGCATGAGATATTTACAAAGTATAATTGAAAATTTTCATTTGACTCTGAAGTTGACGTCGAAACGTCAGTCGTATTAAAATATTTGTTTTTGCTCTGAGCTCTGTGTGCTCCAGTCCTCCTTATCTCGGGTTAGTCCTAGCGAAGTAGTCCGGGTTTGGTATCCTTTCTATTCACTGGTCCTTCTGTTGAGCACCTACAGTTCCTTGTTTATATAGCCGGCTTGTAGCGCGTTTGGGATTACCCCGTTTTTACTTTATATTCCAATAACATCTTTATGTCGGTAAAACCTGAGAGCAAAAACAAAATAGTTTGGACACAGGGAGAAGCCATCCACACGTAAAGCTCACAGAAACAAGGTGACTGGAACTGGAACTGGAACTAAGCTATCGTTCGGGGTCACTGTGAGGTATCAGTACGGCTCGAGAGTGCATCTACGAGAGTGCATCTTGTTGCGCCAGTACCGACCAGCGGTACGTGGTTACGTTACGTGTTCACGTCGTCACGTTGTGTTCTTTCTGTACACGGACTGTTCAGTAAAGCCTGCTTAGCGTTACCTCTTGAGTTTGTGTCTCGGCTCCATTATTAACAGCCTCAACTGGCGTGGTGACAGCGGCGGTAATAGCCTACTCAAGCCTTCGTTTGCTTTCGCTTCCTACACGGTGCCACCCGGCGGAAGACAACGTGGAGCCGTAACAGTGAAACGGCTACTGTGATAACACGTCCTCTCAAGCTACCAGGTACATATAATGGCGTCTACTCACCGAGCACCGAAGCAGTGGTCTCTCTCTAAAACTGAAAGTATAAACAGCTTTGAGAATTGGAAACAAAATCTGCTGTACACTTTGTCATTGGATGAAAGCTTCACTCCGTTGTTGGCCGAGGGAGCTGCATGGCAAAAAAAAACTAGAGCCCAGCCGCTGAGAGGGTTCCGTGATGACGGTGAGTCTGTTCCTGCCGCTAGGAGGCGCTCCGCTGTGCAAAAGGTTGGCTCACTTGAACTGATGCTTGGGCAGATTGCCAATTACTGCCCAATTATTTCACGGAACACCCTGGTCAAAAATTCCACATCGCTGGAGTTCATATGGCAGACAATAAGATAACACTTTGGATTTTAAGTAACCGGCGCTCAGTTTATTGACTTCTCAGATATTCACCTTGAAGGTGATGAGCGTCCGGAGGACCTTTACCAACGGTTGATGGCCTTTGTGGAGGACTCATTGTTACGCCCTAATGGCCTCAGCCACCACGGCGAGGCAGTGACGGAGGATGAGGAGCTCTCCCCCACACTGGAAAACGTGGTGGTCCTCACATGGTTAAAGCTCATCCACCCTAGCCTACCCAGACTCGTCAAGCAAAGATATGGTACTGAGCTGAGATCTCGCACTCTGGCTTCTATCAAACCAGAGATTTCACAGGCCTTGTGCTCCCTCCTAGATGAGATTCGTGCGTCTGATGATGCAAAGATCTTCCGCACAGCTATCACCACGGAGCCGCGCCGTCCCGCACAGAGCTCCAGAGCACAGAGCTCTACACTCAGGGCGCCCCCCAGAAAGCCCCGCCAAGACAAAGTATGTCCCCTGTGTAAGCAAGCGGGCCGCCAAGACACTCGCCATTTTCTGAGTGAGTGCGCCTACCTCCCAGACAGTGACCGGCGTTACATCGTTAAAGCACGACAAATTGTGAGTGTCGTCGAGGATGAGTCCGACACCGATGATGACCCAGGGGTCAGCACTCCTACCCATGACTCAGACGGCGGAGCAGCTGCTCCTAGCGCCGTAGCCTACCGTGTTCAGACTCGTCAATCTCCATACGTTGATGTGTTCCACGGCCACCATGCCGTCCGCATTACACTCGACAGCGGCGCGACTGGTAATATGATACGCCATTCTACGGCGACACGCCTCGGGTCCCAGATCCTGTCCAGTGCACAGTCTGTCCACCAAGCTGATGGATCATCGCAACTACAGGTAGTCGGCGAGACCCGGATCTCCTTCACACGAGGCGACAGAGTATTCCAGTTCGACGGCCTCATTGTGGTGGATCTTGATGTTGACGTACTCGCTGGCACACCTTTCATGGAGGCAAATGACGTCGCTGTTCGTCCTGCAAAGAGAGAAGTGATCCTTGGCGATGGTACGATCTACAAATATGGCTCCTCTGTGCCCGCTGAGTCCACTCAGACAGGAACAAGTCCCGGGCACGGGACCGATACCTGGTTGTCTCAGTGGACCCCCCCTTCTGCAATATCAGGAAGTTTGTGGGATCCCAGCTGCGTACTGCATCATATCGTGTGCGGTTGTCTGACTGCTTCAAGGTTCCGTCTGATGTGTCTGATGAACAGTGTTCTCCGGGGCCGTGTCTGTCTGATTGTTCGGAGGATGAGGATCTGCTCCCAGAGGATGGGGATCTGCCCCCAAGCTCCCACCCACCTCCTTTGCCTCCTGCTATCCCTGCTGCCATCTCTGCGCCTGTCGTCGTGGACGTCCACCTCGGGGCTGCGTCCTGCCCGCCTGTCTGCTCTGTCGTCCCGTCCGAGGCGGGGCTGGTTTCTGGTTGCGTGGATGTTGGCCGGCACACCTCCCCTGACCTGCCTGAAATTGCCCCATCGGCCTGCCAGGGCCCCCGGCGGTTGTCGCGCCATCGGCGCCATCCTACGTATCTCAGAGACTTTACGAGAATGTAGACCTACACACCTTGAATGGGGACAGAATAATGCCCCGGGTGTGTGGTGGAGTACAGGTAGTCGACCCTGTAATCTAGGGATGCAAAAAAATATGTTGATACCATTGGCTTTGTTCTACAGACATTATTTTCCTGTGTATTTTGTTCTATATGTGTTCTTATGTCTCTGTTTGCTTGATTAGGGGAAAAGAGAGGTTGCGCCAGTACCGACCAGCGGTACGTGGTTACGTTAGGTGTTCACGTCGTCACGTTGTGTTCTTTCTGTACACGGACTGTTCAGTAAAGCCTGCTTAGCGTTACCTCTTGAGTTCATGTCTCGGCTCCATTATTAACAGCCTCAACTGGCGTTGCGTTGAGGATCGTCTAGACTACGCTGGGATTCAGATAAGCGTATCTTTTTTCATTGCTTTCAGCTGTTGTTGGTTAGTTGAACAGATTGGAGTCACTCGGTAGCTTAGCTTATTTTGAATTGTTTGCAGTTAGTCCGTAGCTTGCAGATTGCAGCTCGCTGTGATTGGGCCAGCTACCTGTCTTTTGTGTTGCTAATTAGGAGTTGGAACCTGTTTCACGTGTGTATATTAAGCGTGTTTGCAGCTGATCACCTCAGAGTGCATCTTGTTGCGTTGAGGATCGTCTAGACTACGCTGGGATTCAGATAAGCGTATCTTTTTTCATTGCTTTCAGCTGTTGTTAGTTGAACAGATTGGAGTCACTCGGTAGCTTATCTTATTTTGAATTGTTTGCAGTTAGTCCGTAGCTTGCAGATTGCAGCTCGCTGTGATTGGGCCAGCTACCTGTCTTTTGTGTTGCTAATTAGGAGTTGGAACCTGTTTCACCTGTGTGTATTAGCCCCGCAAGCAGCTGAGTGCAATTAAGTAACTGCATAAAGCTAAAACAGAGGCTGCCGTAACACTGCAGCCTCGGCATCAATTTACTTGACCTGTTTGTTCTGCTCTTTGCTAGGACCCTATCTAACCTCTCTTTTCACCACCTACCATGTGTCTAACCCCCATTCCTCTGTGCTCTATGCCTCGCCCCAGGAGGTCCAACCACCGCAGGCTAACCTGGTCTGCCTAACCCTGTCCTCTTATAAGGAACTTTCAGTGGCCGAGGCGGGGGCACTGGTTTGCTTATATCTCAGTCCTGGAAATTCTCCATGCCCTCTTTACACAGCCTAAATATCTCCTCCTTTGAGTTTCATGCAATCACTGTAACTCACCCGTCTAAACTCAACATTGTTGTTCTCTACTGCCCTCCAGGTCCACTCAGCGCTTTCCTGGATGAACTGGACACTCTCCTGAGCTCCTTCCCTGAGGATGGCACCCCTATAATTCTACTGGGTGACTTCAACCTCCAGCCAGAGAGCTCCCAGTCATCCAGTGTCGCCTCACTCCTCCAGTCCCTCGCCCTCACCCAGTCCCCATCGCCCGCCACCCACAAGGCTGGTAACCAACTAGACCTTGTATTCACCAGGAGATGTGCCACGTCTGAACTCACGGTGACTCCGCTCCATGTATCGGACCATTTCTTTATTTCATTCTCTCTCTCCTACCCACTCTCCCACATCTCCCCTAACAATCTACCCCCTGTAACTTTCAGAAGAAATCTCCACACTCTCTCACACTCCTCTCTCTCTACCTCTGCTCTCTCTGTACTTCCTCCTCCTGCATCTTTTCTTAATTTACCTATTGAAGTTGCCACCTCCACCTTTAACTCCTGCCTCTCTCAGTCTCTCGATTCACTATGTCCTCTCGTCGTGATCCGAAACTCCTTCACACATCCGGTGTGCCTCATATGCCCCATAATGAACCCACCGCTACATTTTCGTCCTTTAAGACTCAGGACACAGATGTACTCCAACTTGTAACGTGCCAGCGTGCAACCACCTGCCCACTGGACCCCATCCCGTCGGCAGTCCTCCAGTCTATATCCAGTGAGGTCCTTCCATATCTTTCTTCCATTTTCAACACCTCCTTAACCTGTGGCTATGTTCCTGCTGTTTTCAAAACTGCCCGTGTTACCCCACTCCTTAAAAAACCTAGCTTAGACCCCTCTGATGTTAGAAACTATCGTCCTGTGTCTCTCCTGCCCTTCCTGTCCAAAGCTCTTGAACGAGCTGCCCAGTTTTTCTCCACCAGAACAACCTGCTCGACCCTCATCAGTCCGGCTTCAGAACCGGGCATTCCACTGAAACTGCGCTCCTGGCTGTGACTGAGGCACTCGCCACTGCCAGAGCCTCCTCTCTCTCCTCTGTCCTGATTCTCCTTGACCTGTCTGCAGCGTTTGACACGGTCAACCACAAACTCCTGATCTCCACACTAGCTGAGATGGGCATCTCTGGAACTGCCCTCTCTTGGTTTACATCCTATCTCACTGACAGATCCTACCAAGTCTCCTGGAAGGGCTCTGTCTCTGCACCTCATCCACTTCTTACAGGAGTCCTGCAGGGATCTGTACTGGGTCCTCTGTTCTCCATTTATACTAAGTCTCTTGGTTTGGTGATTAATTCACATGGCTTCTCTTACCATAGCTATGCTGATGACACTCAACTCTTCCTCTCTTTCCCTCCCTCTGCCCCACAGGTAAAGGAAAGGATATCTGCTTGCCTGGCTGACATCTCTGAGTGGATGTCTAGCCATCACCTGAAGCTCAACCTCGACAAGACCGAGCTGCTCTTCATGCCATACAAGACCTCCCCGCTCCTAGACCTGTCCATCACCGTCAACGGAACCATGGTGACCACCTCCCGCTCTGCAAGGAACCTGAGGGTGGTCCTGGATGATCAGCTGGACTTCAAAGAACGCATCAGGGCAACGGCACGGTCCTGCAGGTTCCTCCTGTACAACATCAGGAGAATTTGGCCGTACCTGACCACTTACTCCGCCCAGCTTCTTGTCCAGACCATGGTCACCTCACGCCTGGACTACTGCAACTCCCTTCTCGCAAGCCTACCAGCCTGCGCCATTCTGCCCCTACAACTGGTCCAGAATGCGGCTGCTCGGCTTGTGTTCAACCTCCCGAAGTTTTCGCATGTCACCCCCCTGCTGAGGTCACTCCACTGGCTGTGGGTCGTGGCCAGGATCAGGTTCAAAGTTCTGACCCTGGCCTACACTGCAGCCAAAAGGTCAGGCCCCTCCTACCTACAGGACTTAATCCAGCACTACGCTCCTGCTCGACCACTTCGCTCTGCTGCTGCAGGGCGACTTGCACTTCCCTCCCTCCGTGTTAAAGGCTCCCGCTCGTCCCGACTGCGGAGCTTTTCCACCCTAGCTCCCCAGTGGTGGAATGAACTCCCCACTCTGCTGCGCTCAGCTGAAACACTGTCTGTTTTTCGGCGTGGTCTGAAAACGCACTTTTTCAGAATCCACCTCGACTAAAATTATACCTATAGGGCCATTCTATAGTATTCGCTTCCTTTTTTCTATTTAACTTGTGTTTTTTGGTTATTCTATAGTTCAGAATGTATAGCTGACTGTGTGTACTTCTCATGTTTATTACTAGGGATAGCTCCTACGCTGTGAGAAAGCTGTGCTTTGTCGGATTTGCTTTGTAGTCACGTCAATGACCTTCAATATGCACTTAATGTACGTCGCTTTGGATAAAAGCGTCTGCCAAATGATTGTAATGTTGTAATGTAATGTACTTAGCTGCATTCATCTTTCCCTCTATCAGGACTAGTCGCCCCGTTCCCGCTGCTGAAAAACATCCCCACATCATGATGCTGCCACCGCCATGCTTCACTGTAGGGATGGTATTAGCCAGGTGATGAGCGGTGCCTGGTTTCCTCCAGACGTGACGCTTGGTATTCAGGCCAAAAAGTTCCATTTTGGTTTCATCAGACCAGAGAATCTTGATTCTCATGGTTTGAGAGTCCTCTAGGTGCCTTTTGGCAAACTCCAAGCGGGCTGTGATGTGCCTTTTACTAAGGAGGGGCTTCCGTCTGGCCACTCTACCATAAAGGCCTGATTGGTGGAGTGCTGCCTGGATGGTTGATCTTCTGAAAGGTTCTCCCATCTCCACAAGGATATGCTGGAGCTCTGTCAGAGTGACCCTCGGGTTCCTGCTCACCTCCCTGGCCAAGGCTTGTCTTCCCCGATTTGTCAGTTTGGCCGGGCGGCCAGGTCTAGGGAGATTCTTGGTGGTTCCAAACTTCTTTACCATTTACGAATGATAGTGGCCACTGTGCTCTTTGGGACCTGTAAAGCTGCAGAGATTTTTCCGTACCCTTCTCCAGATCTATGCCTTGACACAATCCTGTTCCTGAGGTCTGCAGATAATTCCTTGGACCCCATGGATTGGAGTTTGCTCTGACATGCACTGTCAACTGTGGGACCTTATATAGGCAGGTGTTGGCAATCCCCAATCATGTCCAATCAATTGAATTTATCACAGGTGTACTCCAATTAAGTTGTACAAACATCTCAAGCAGTATCAGTGGAAACAAAATGCACCTCAGCTCACTTGTGGGTGTCATATCACACTTGTGTACATATGATATTTTACATTTTGATTTTTAATAAATTAGCACAAATGTCTAAATCCTGTTTTCACTTTGTCATTATGGGCTATTTTGTGTAGAATTTTGAGACAAAAAATGAACTCAATCTATTGTAGAATATGTCTGTAACATAATAAAACGTGGAGAAGGTGAAAGGGGTGTGCAGACTTTCCGGCTTGACTGTATGTTCCACCCACTGTTCAAGTGTTTAACATTAGTATTCAGACATGACTGGAAACATATTGTAATAACTAAACAAATGTTTTCTTTCACAGGAATAATTCAGGTAAGTAATTGACTTCGTTGCTCAAACAGAAGTTTGCAAACATTGAATAAACAATGCATCACAAAGACATGTATAGCCATACAAAATGACGCTAGGTAATTAGCATAACTACACGCCGACAACATTGGCTATCTTAGCATAATAAAGGCCCGGTTAGCACGTAAACAATGCAGTAATCTTATCTATCTATACATTCATTTGGAACGTCATTGCACTGTTTAACAGGTAGATATCTTAATGTTTAAATACAGAAATTACAAGTTACTTACAGCTATAAGTTTCGCTAAGGGAAGGTAAAAAGGCAGAGCTGAAAACACCGTGGGCCCTATCTTATACCCGGCGCAAAGCGGCGCTAACGCAAACGCAAGTGTCTTTGCTATCTTACACCCGGCGCTAGGTCCATAATAACGCCTAACGCTTACGCCGTCAAACTAGCATGTTTGACGGCGTAACTCTTGCGCCATCATTAGTGAACTGGGCGTGTTGGTCTTAAGATGAGGAGTGGCCAGGATTCTTTTTGGCGTATTGCTATCTTGAGCCAGCAGAAAGCGCTTGCGCTAGAACCACCACAAACCTGGTCTAAAGTCATGTCGCAGTTGTTTACATGCTATTTTAACGGCGCATATAAGTGCGTCTATATAGGCGTGTGCACAACGCGCATACCCTCCTGTCTGTTACACACAGGGGCGTGCACAGGCATGACTAAAATATCTAGATCACAATGTGAAATATTATTATTGTGTAGGCTATATCAAAAATGCATAATAATAAAAGGTTCCATAGGTCCACATACCTTTCCCTCAACGAAGGGAAACAATGCCACATTACATTGCTCTCAGCCCACTCCATCAACATCCAGGCGATGTGCGATGGTACGGGACAATGGCTATCCATTAAAAAGGAGCTGATAACACCTATAGCTATCAAGCCTAATGCGCGAATTGTCTTTGCACCTAATGCGTGAATTGTCATTCAATGGAAAACTCGCGCACGGCAATAGACGGACATTTAAGTTCTGAAAATGCGCTTCAGATGTCATTACAATACAGCTCTGTTTATCTATGAATACAGCCTGTAAGTAAATAGAATGGTTTGTGACTGAAAAAAGTTCAAAACCTTGTCCAGTGAATATTGCATTTATTGTTTTTCAAATAGCCTAGGCTACAGCGAATTCGCTGTGCATAAGGTTTTTTTCCGATAGCCTATGGTTAAAAAACGGAGATGTCACCATGTTAACTAAATTGTAACCTTAGCTATTCTTCGTCCTTCATATTTTTTTAAATTACAGTGACCAGGTTTCCATACTCTCACCGTTTAAAACCCAGCTGATTTCACCCGTTATTCCTTAACTGAAAAAAACGATTTTAAAGAGAACTAAGCGTCTAATTAGAAACTAAAACAAATTTGCAGCACGTTACACAATTAATTCACAATTACTTTTAATGCCATTCTCTGCACGTGAGCTGCATGTTCTGTTTCCCCTGCTGTAAGTCGCACGTTTAACGGTCTTCCTGGGAAAGTGGATTGTTTTAAAGGATTACGCTACGAGTAAAACAGGTTGGTCACATTTCCATAAACAGGACATTATTAAACAAGGGGAAATATGCGTGAACTTATGGGTTGCGAACCTGACAGCTTTATTGTATGGCTATTTAGTGTCATCATTAAGGCAAAATAACGGTATGTATGTTATTAATCAATATTAGCCTACTATGCAGGTAGCCTAATGAACTTTGGATGAAGCTTGAACTTCGAGAACGAATGAGAACAGCCTCTTGGAATTGATGTTTGACACTTTCATTGCATAATCAAACGAAATTCGCTGAACAAGCAGGCTAATTTGGCGTTTTCTAAGGTGAGACTGAAGCCATTGATAGCTTATTCTCAGCTGTTGCAGGTCCTTTTAACGAAATTTAACCGCACATATTTTGTAAAATAACAGCCCTGTCTGGAATTACCGGGAACTCATAGGCTAATGGTTAGTCCGAATAATATTGATCATACTCCATTTAGCCTATTCCTTGATCACACTAAACACGCACGAGCATGTCTGTTTCGCCATCATAAGCAATCCGCCAAGGTGGAAAAGCAGGCTTTTAAAGGGAATGGGATATGACATTTTGATTGGTTTATTGAATGTCACGCCCAAGACACACCTATAATTAATGAAGCGACTAGGTTCAGCCCAGTTGCGCCATGCGCCGTGCTTAGCGCCAAAAAAACACGCCGTTAAAATAGCAAAAGTGGACTTGGACACGCCCTAAATGGACTTAGCGCCATGCGCTTAGACTAAGCGCCAAGATCGCCAAGATAGGGCCCCGTGTCTTTCCATCAACTTAAAACATTGCAACTAACATTTAAAATGAAAGCACTGCGTAACACAATTGTCCTCAAGCCACCACTAGAGGGCGCCTTTTGCCCATTATAGGGCAGAACAAGTTAATAATATAGTATCATTATTGTTGTTTTATTCATGTTCTATTGTTCAATGTTCTGTGTTAAAAATTTCAACTTTTGAGTTTAAAATGTGTGTGCTCTTGAAACTTAATATACACAATCTAATGTTGCACATTGTGTTTCTGCTATAAACATATGTTTGATGGGAAGAATATTCCTTACCCGGGCCACTTCACTGGGACTAACCCGAAAAAGGAGGGCTGGAGCACACAGGGTGGTCCGGGTAAGGAATATTCTTCTAGTTTGCTGGTCCTGGTTGTTGAGCACCTAAGTAGTCTCTTTTATATAGTGTCACGGTTTTACTATCATTCATTCCATCTCTGCATTTATGGTTCTCTGCAGCCGTGAGCTGGCGTTCCGGTTTCTTTTTTGCAGACTACTCTATGATTTCCCGTCGTCCGCTCATTACCTGGCACACCTGTTCCTGGTGTCCTTTGTGCTATTTAAGCACGCTGTTTCCGCCCTCCGGTGCTCGTGTGTCTTTGTTGCCACGTTTCACCAAGCCAGGTAAAAAAGGTATAGCCGGAGGACTGGATTTTTGTCTTTGACAAACATTCAGGAACTTCCTAGAGTTAGGTTAGATTCCTATTTTCTCTAGTTTCGGTTTCTTTTACCAGTGTGCTTTAGTTATTCGCCTCTTGTTTTGTTTCTGTCGTTTATCAGAGCTAGAGGTTTGCTACCAGTTTATTTTTCTTGTGCTGCTTTATTCTGCGAGTTCGCCCATTCTGTGGGTTGTTTTATTTTTGGCTCACGCCGGGATTATTCTCCCTTTATTTTTGCATCTGCTCGTTATTCAAGCTATTGGGGTTATTTCTGTTTTTGATACTTTACGAGATTATTTTCTCTCTCACTGTATCTCTCTACTCGAGTTTAGAGTATCATCCTGTTTTATAAAGGACATTTCATTTAGTTTGTTTGTTCGGGAGTTTTTGTCCCATCTTTCTTTATATTTTTCTTTTCTAGTGATTACTCACTGGTGTGGGTAATTTATCGTATCCTTTTCTGGTCGCGTCTGATCCTCCTACCCGACCCCCCTTACAGTACACACAAGCCTACATGGAAGATCAGATCATGGCCGCTCAGGAAGAAAGCATTAGGGCTTTCCAGGGTCAGCAGCAAGCTATTTTAGACCAACAAGTGCTATTAGCTAACCAAATGCGTGTTCAGGAGGGCTGGTTCCGGGAGTTGGCTGAGAGTGTTCCCCAACTCACGGTCGCCTCAACACCTCCAGTTCCATAAGCACCCGCTCCCAAGGTTCTTCTCCCCTTGCCCGATTCTTTTTCTGTGAGGGAACCTAAGCTCCAGCTGCCTCTCCATTACGACGGAGAGGCGGGTAAATGTCGCAAGTTTTTAACTCAATGCATCATATTTTTTAAGGCCCAGCATTCTAGGTTCTCGTCACAGGAGGTCCGTGTATCGTTCATTCTCTTGCTTCTCACCGGTACCCGCCCTCACCTGGGCTAGTCCACTGATTCGGGCCAATTCTCCCATTATGAGCGATGAGGATAAGCTGATGGAGGAGATGGCTGCCATGTAACTAACCCATCTCTGCCAGGGCAGCGATTCCGTAGCAGGTTTTGCCATCACGTTTCGAGCACTGGCAGGTGAAACAGGGTGCTCTAAGGGTCCTATGATTTCGCTCTTCACTAATGCGTTATCCGACCTTATTAAGGACGCCCTGGCAGTGCTCGGACCACCTGCTACCTTCAATGCTCTGGTATGCACAGCTATCCGCATTGATAACCATATTCGGGAGCGAGAGCGTGAGAGTCAGAGAGGTGACAGGCGAGAATGGTCCAATCGCTATTTCTCACCGGCTGAGAGAAATTATGACGTTGGGAATCGGGAGCTGCTGGCAGTTAAACTGGCATTAGAGGAGTGGTGTCATTGGATAGAGGGCGCGGAACACCCTTTTACCGTCTTGACGGATCATAAAAATTTTGAATATGTTCAGCAAGCCAAGATGCGTAACTCCTGGCAGGCCCGTTGGACATTGTTTTTTACCCGGTTTAATTTTTTAATTACTTATCGACCCGGGTCGAAAAATATTAAACCGTATGCTCTGTCCCATATCTACGACCACGCTGATAAGGATCAGACTCCGGAACCTATTGTACCAGCGACTCAGATCTTGGCTCCTGTTATGTGGGAGATAGAGATGGCCGTCCAGAGGGTGTTGCGATCTGACCCAAGCCCGGGTGGGGGTCCTCCTCATTGCCTGTTTGTTCCACTGCGGCTTAGGTACCGGGTGCTCCAATGGGGTCATTCCTCCCAGTTGGCAGCTCATCCTGGCGTTCATCGGACTAGAGACTTCCTGCCTCTGTGTTTTTGGTGGCCCAATATGGAGAGAGATGTGCGGCAGTTTGTCTCGGCATGTTAGGTTCTGCGCCCGCAACAAGGGTTCAAGACTTCCTCCCTCTGGCCTTTTACGCCCTTTGCCCATTCCCACTCGTCCTTGGAGCCATGTCGCTTTGGATTTCGTCACCAGGTTGCCGGTGTCCCAGGGTAACACGGTGATTCACGTTGTTGTTGACCGGTTTTCCAAGGCGGCACATTTTATCGCTCTTCCCAAACTGCCCTCAGCCCCCGAGACCGCTTAGTTGGTGGTGGATCACGTTTTTAGGGTTCATGGCCTACCCTAAGATGTGGTGTTGGATCGTGGTCCACAATTTGCCGCTCGGTTTTGGCATTCTTTTTGCGCTCAGCTGGGGGCATCCGTTTATCCTCTGGGTTTCATCCAGAGACTAACGGCCAAACAGAACGCACTAACCAGACATTGGAAAACACTCTCCGATGCCTGGCTGCCTCCAAGCCCACCTCTTGGAGTCACCACCTCGTCTGGGCGGAGTATGCGCACAACACCCTGCGTAATGCTTCCACAGGTCTTTCTCCCTTCGAAGCTCAGTTGGGGTACCAACCTTCCTTGTTCCCCGAGCTAGAAAGAAATGTGGAGGTTCCGTCCGCAGGCTCTTTTGTCCAGAGGTGTTGAGCGGTTTGGAAACGCGTCCGTTCGTCGCTTTTGCATGCCACGGTGAAATAAAAGGTTTCGTCCGACAAACACCGTCGTCCTGCCCCGTCCTATCGGGTTGGTCAACTGGTTTTGCTTTCCACGCGGGATCTTCCATTACGGATTGAGTCTCGCAAACTTGCTTTGCGCTTCGTCAGACCCTTTAAGATCACATGCAAAATAAACCCAGTCACGGTGAGATTGCAACTTCTGCGTTCCATGCGCATTCACCCTACATTCCATGTGTCCCGGTTGAAACTGGTGCTCGTGAGCCCCCTGGCTCCTGCAGACAAACCACCACCCCCACCCTGATTTGTGGAGGGAGGTCCGGTGTATACTGTTCGACACATTATGGCAGAGAGACGTGTGGGCAGAGGTGTCCAGTTTCTCATTGACTGGGAGGGTTATGGTCCGGAGGAGCGGTGCTGGGTCCTCTCTAGGAACATTCTGGACCCAGAACTTATAAAGTCCTTTCCCAGAGATGGTCCTCAGGGATCATCTGGGGTCGTCCCTTAGAGAGGGGGTCCTGTCACGGTTTTACTATCATTCATTCCATCTCTGCATTTATGGTTCTCTGCAGCCGTGAGCTGGCATTCTGGTTTCTTTTTCGCTGACCGCTCTGTGTTTTTCCGTCTTCCGCTCATTACCTGGCGCACCTGTTCCTGGTGTCCTTTGTGCTATTTAAGCACGCTGTTTCCGCCTTCCGGAGCTTGTGTGTCTTTGTGGCCACATTTCACCAAGCCAGGTAAAAAAGGTATAGCCGGAGGACTGGATTTTTGTCTTTGACAAACATTCAGGAACTTCCTAGAGTTAGGTTATATTCCTATTTTCTCTAGTTTCGGTTTCTTTTACCAGTGTGCTTTAGTTATTTGCCTCTTGTTTTGTCTCTGACATTTATCAGAGCTAGAGGTTTGCTACCAGCTTATTTTTCTCGCGCTGCTTTATTCTGCGAGTTCGCCCATTCTGTG
Organism: Synaphobranchus kaupii; assembly: GCA_029718625.1. Taxonomy (NCBI): domain Eukaryota; kingdom Metazoa; phylum Chordata; class Actinopteri; order Anguilliformes; family Synaphobranchidae; genus Synaphobranchus; species Synaphobranchus kaupii. The sequence goes on along the minus strand of CM056388.1, from coordinate 38,981,246 downwards.
GGTTGTTTTCTCCCTTTATTTTTGCATCTGCTCGTTATTCGAGTTCGCCAGAGCTATTGTGGTTATTTCTGTTTTCGGTACTTTACGAGATTATTTTCTCTCTGTGTATCTCTCTACTCAAGTTTGTTTGTTCGGGAGTTTTTGTCCCGTCTTTCTTTATATTTTTCTTTTCTAGTGATTACTCACTGGCGTGAGTAATTTCTCGTATCCTTTTCTGGTTGTGTCTGATCCTCCTACCCGACCCCCCTTACATATAGCTGGCCTGTAGTGCGTTTGGGATTACCCTTCTAACATACGGTATATTTGATGTTTTAATGTTATCAACATTTTTGCTTGGAATTTCCTAAATTACTAATCTAAATGTTTGTATGTTATGGGAAGGGTGACTAACCACTAAACTGGTAATGGATGCAGGAAGTTTAACACATTTGTGCCCTGCATAAGGTACAATATGGACAGTTATCTGTACAAGTTGGGAGATGATATGATACTAGTCTGATACTTGTGTGAACAATGGCTGCATGTTGATTATAACTCAGTTTGATGATTGAATGATGCTTAATATCAGGTATGTTACATTTAACCTACCAGTTTGGGGGCTTCATCTTCAACTTAAATGGTTAACTAACTAGCAGATTAGCTATTAGGTAGCTAACAAGCACCCATCACCCATCAGAATAGAATCCCCACACTCACAATAAGGGTGGCCTCAAAAAGAGGAAAGCAGAAATTACAGTGGTAGTGGAGTGATAGTTGTTTTTGACAGTCGAAAAAAATAAATAAATAAACAAATAAATAAAATATGCATGCTGAGAGATGATCTGGATAAATACATAACCAGTTTCGATTTATTTTCGCTGTTACCCTCTTAATTGTATGGTTTTGTTTTATGTTTAATTGTTCGGTTTTGTCTAGAAGTAATGAGAAGTAAACCCTCTATCGCAATCCCTCCTAAGGGTTTGCCAGCATGGCATATGTACACTCATTATTTGCCGGAGACTTGTCAATTTTTGGACAAATGGATTGAGTATACTAAGAATGATCCAAAATGACAGTTCCCTGATGGGGGTACTTTTGACATGGACAGGATAAAATACCTTAGTGAATAAAAAGAAGCCAACCCCTCAGGTACAATGGGCACAATATTTTTGTTGTATGATGAGGCCCTGAAAAGGGTAGCTGAGTCAAAACAGAGAAGACACGTAGACACCAAAAATAAACTAAAAGACGAGGTTTGCGAATTAAAACAGAAAACAAATGAGAAAAATAGAGCTGAAATGGAGAGTGAATTATACCGCACGCACGAAACCTAAACAGAGCTCAAAAACGAACCCTCCGTAATACCTCCAGGCTATGTCAGAGCTATGTACCTTAGAAGAAAAGAACAAGACGGTAGGCTTCAAATCATGGAATGGCCAGCACAGTCTCCAGACTCAAACCCCATCGAGATGAACTGGACAGAAGGGTGAAAGCAAAGCAACCTACAAGTACAACATTTTTGTGGGAACTTCTGCAACAGTGTTGGGATTTATTTTTCATCTCCAATTGTTTATTTGTTCTATGCTTTAATTTCAGAGTACATTGAGACATGAAACTGTGTAAATTTCAATAAAAACTGGAAAAATGGAGGTGAACTTTTGACCAGTAGTGTACATCTGGTTTGATTGAATTGAATATAACTACTGTATTGAATCTATTGGGTCATTTCTATGGATTGGCTAATGACAGTTTCTATATTGGACCTGCACTGCAACACAAATCAGCACACAACATTTAGTTAAGGAGCCACTGAGCTCAAACTGAAGTGATGAAAGAGGAAGAGAGAGAGCCCTGAGAGATGTAATGTAAAATAATTGAAACATAAAAAGTATAAGTTAAAAAGTATATTTTATCCTTCATAATTTATACAGTTCATCCCTCATCATGAGGTAATTACATTTATCCTTCATCATAATTTATACAGTTCATCCCTCATCATGAGGTAATTACATTTATCCTTCATCATAATTCATACAGTTCATCCCTCATAATGAGGTAATTACATTTATCCTTCATCCTAATTTATACAGTTCATCCCTCATAATGCGATAATTACATTTATCCTTCATCATAATTCATACAGTTCATCCCTCATCATGAGATAATTACATTTAACCTTCATCATAATTTGTACAGTTCATCCCTCATCATCTGATAATTACATTTATGCTTCATCATAATTTATACAGTTCATCCCTCATCATGAGGTAATTACATTTATCCTTCATCCTAATTCATACATTTCATCCCTCATAATGAGGTAATTACATTTATCCTTCATCCTAATTTATACAGTTCATCCCTCATAATGAGATAATTACATTTATCCTTCATCATAATTCATACAGTTCATCCCTCATCATGAGATAATTACATTTAACCTTCATCATAATTTGTACAGTTCATCCCTCATCATCTGATAATTACATTTATGCTTCATCATAATTTATACAGTTAATCTCTCATCATAAGGTAATTACATTTAACCTTCATCATAATTTGTACAGTTCATCCCTCATCATGAGATAATTACATTTATCCTTCATCATAATTTATACAGTTCATCCCTCATCATGAGGTAATTACATTTATCCTTCATCCTAATTCATACAGTTCATCCGTCATAATGAGATAATTATATTTATCCTTCATCATAACTCATACAGTTCATCCCTCATCATGTGATAATTACATTTATGCTTCATCATAATTTATACAGTTCATCCGTCATCATGAGATAATTACATTTATCCTTCATCATAATTTATACAGTTCATCCGTCATCATGAGATAATTACATTTATCCTTCATCATAACTCATACAGTTCATCCCTCATAATGAGATAATTACATTTATCCTTCATCATAATTCATACAGTTCATCCCTCATCATGAGGTAATTACATTTATCCTTCATCCTAATTCATAGTTCATCCGTCATAATGAGATAATTACATTTATCCTTCATCCTAATTCATACATTTCATCTCTCATCATAAGGTAATTACATTTAACCTTCATCATAACTCATACAGTTCATCCCTCATCATGTGATAATTACATTTATGCTTCATCATAATTTATACAGTTCATCCCTCATCATGAGGTAATTACATTTATCCTTCATCATAACTCATACAGTTCATCCCTCATAATGAGATAATTACATTTATCCTTCATCATAACTCATACAGTTCATCCCTCATCATGTGATAATTACATTTATGCTTCATCATAATTTATACAGTTCATCCGTCATCATGAGATAATTACATTTATCCTTCATCATAACTCATACAGTTCATCCCTCATAATGAGATAATTACATTTATCCTTCATCATAATTTATACAGTTCATCCGTCATCATGAGATAATTACATTTATCCTTCATCATAACTCATACAGTTCATCCCTCATAATGAGATAATTACATTTATCCTTCATCATAATTCATACAGTTCATCCCTCATCATGAGGTAATTACATTTATCCTTCATCCTAATTCATAGTTCATCCGTCATAATGAGATAATTACATTTATCCTTCATCATAATTCATACAGTTCATCCCTCATCATGAGATAATTACATTTATCCTTCATCATAACTCATACAGTTCATCCCTCATCATGAGGTAATTACATTTATCCTTCATCATAATTTATAAAGTTCATCCGTCATAATGAGATAATTACATTCATCCTTCATCATAATTCATACAGTTCATCCCTCATCATGAGATAATTACAATTATCCTTCATCATAATTTATACAGTTCATCCCTCATCAAGTGATAATTAAGGGGCACTTTCTTACTATTCCATGATTCATCGAATCAAATTTCTCTACAGCCCGTAGTCCATTGCCTGACCTCTTTCCACCTCTGTACTAAAAATGTACAGGGCCAGGTTTGGACACTGCAGCCAACTATGGTATCCTTCTGTGTGCAGTTCTTGCCGGACGACTCTTAATAAATCTGTGTGCATCTAGTGAGAAGTTGAAGTGTATAAACGAATTCCGATTTCCCCACAATGCTTATAGCTAGCATTGAAAGTCAACGTGAATGATTGATTGATGCACATGTTGAATGAAGACTATAGCTTGAGGCCATGTAGAGATATTCATGACATGTCTGGAAGAACTCAGCCTGACCCCACAGGTGTTTGCACTCCCTATAACAAGTAGCTGTCTCTTATAATCAGCTAACATTAGATAACTAATATGATAGAAAAATGAATGAAAAATTACCAAATGTAAATGTTGAGCTGGCTGTCTTCTGACATTTTAAAAAGATGGATAGCAGTGTAATGTTAGAAATTAGTAGCAGTGAAAGACGGGCACTTTTCATGAACTAGCTAGCTTGAGCTAACCTCTAGCTATATGACACACTCTTTGTGCGTTTAATTTTAGCGTGATGTTGACTTTTGCAGTTGTAGCAATCCAGTGCTACCACTGCCATACAAATACAAGCTGAGTTTGTAGTTTTATTATGACTTTTATTAATGTAACATTGGATAGCGAGCGATTGACCAGCAGGGGGTTATTGGCACAATACATTGTTCTAAAATGGTCATCATCAGCAACACTGCAAGTAAGTGACAAAGCTCTGTGAAAGGATTAATGCCGTATGGGTGAGTGAGTTTCAGTTCTGGGGTCTGGTTTGATGAGGGGGGACATTAGATCCTAAACTCTGTCTTTCTGGCTGTTCCTGGGGGGGTGGATAGAAATTCCCCTTTTATGGGGGTATGTTGTGGTCAGTGTTAGATTATGGGTGTTTAGCATTTGGGTTAGCAGCAGCATCCCAGTGTTGTGCCAAAATTCTACTCCCCTCACATGCATGCATGGTGACTTAACACAAATACTTTCTTGGGGCTCTCCCTTTGTGATTGACAAGCAGTATTTTTACTTCAGAGTTGCACCTTTCTGTCTTATTCTTTATTATTAAGTTAAGTTATTCGTTCACGTTATCTGGTCAGATCTTGTGATTTTGATCTGATGGTAAGCAGGTGCACAGCTCTGAGATGAGACTATTGAGACAATAGAACAGTACCTTTCTTTAACACTAGGTGGCAAACAAAGCACCAGTAAGGAGAACAATCGCTGCAGTGTTTTTTTTTTTAGTAGATCATGTCTTGTTCTTGTTTCCTTCTAATTTTCAGGAGTACTTGTGGCATGCTAACCAAAGTTTTCTCTCAGATAGCAATCTATTCACTCCAACCAACAACCTGCACGATGCACGGCAGTCAGGTCCGGACAGAGCTCACCACACATCAGCTGAGGTGGAGAGGGAGGGATTCATTTACTCAATAAAACAACGGGAAGATTAGATGAACAGACGGGGTGAGACAGATTGGGAAACTGTCCAGGACAATGGAGAATCCACCTGAGCTTTTTTTTACGATGAGCAGCAGGGATCCTCAGTGGCTGCACTAAATCGGGAGCTCAGTTTAACTTCAGCTGTGAGGTCGGAGGTTAAACTGTCATATAAAAAATATATGTTTTATACGTCAATCCTATCCCTCTCCCTTACTAAAAATGAATGCCAGGATGTTATACAGTTAGCCCTTGCACATTTAACCCTGTGTCTGCAGTGGTCTGCAGTGTTGCTTTATTGCCAGTCTTTAAAGTGTACTTCACAATGTCCTACTTTCTTAAATCCTCAAAAAGCCCTGTGTATCCAGGTAGCATTATGCAGCACGGGACTTTATTAAATATTAAGAAGTTAATTTTTTTTGTTGAATCATCATGGCAGGCATAAAAGTTTTTTTTTTGTTTCTTGTGAATCTTTGAAAACTGCACCAGAAAAAGTTCAACCAGAATTTCACTGTACATCTTTGAAGATCATTATTAATTTCTATAGATCTTCAGATGATGTGATGATTTCAAGCCAAAGTGACTTGCAGAAACTTCCAATCTTCTGAATGATGGTGCAGAATGCGAACAGCATTGCCAAACTAAAATTGTTACATGACAACAAGCAATATGCACTGGGGTAAACCACCGACAAATACCGCAAATACCTTTGACACTCTGGCTGCTGAGAAATGCCATTGTAAGACATTGATGTCTCCCCAATCCCAGTTCAGTGCTTAAATTATACACCCAGACAAAGGCACACGTTCTGCCCTTTCCATCAAACACCAGAGGATCTCCAGGAAAACCAGTGCAAGGTCAAACAGATACAGGTGCTGAGATTTAATCTGTCTGCTAGTTTCCCCTGAAGAGCACTGTGTTGTAACACAGATGTGCACATATGTAGTAATGTAACAAATATATGCAGGTTAATAGCAACAAAAACAAATGCCTTAATTCTATCAACATTTGTACCCAGCTATTAATTTAAAATAAATGTGACTGTTCCTTTTTTCTTCACTGACATTTTATAACCAATGCTCTTTTACTACTGTCAACTCTGCCAAGACACGGTGCCTCCTGAATGTCCACCAGGCAGCAGGTGGATCAAGCCGAAACCTATATTAGACAGCGTTTGGAGAGACGCTTGCTTGTGTACATGCTGACACATTCTGCGCAAGAGAGAAGTCAAAACACAGATAAGAGTCTTCTGATTCCAACTCCAAATTAACCATGACCCAGCTTTGAGCTTTTGCAAACGGAACTGTCAGCACCTCTAATAAAGGGCCTTCGGGACTGTTTGGCTCACTGTTATGTGAGTCAAAGGAACCTTGTGTTAAACAAGTCTGTGTGCATGTGAATTTGGCTCTCATACGGCTGATGTTAAGGATGTAGAAAATGTGGATAACTGGATATTTGCACTTTATTGTGCGATGTACAAAATAAAGATTTTATAAAATAAATATTAAATAAAAATGATTATTAAAATTACACAAGAAACAATGGTCTTATAATAGTCTCGGCTTTATATGCCTTTATATTTGCTAAATTCAATTTAAAATAAAATAAATGGATTAGAGTATCAATACGTTGAACTTCACTGCATGTGAAATTGTACCATCGTCCTAGTCATCTTCAGCACTTTGGAGAGAACAGGGTTCTCATGCCGTTTCAATTACTAAATGGATTTAGCAAAAACCAGATCAGTTAGAGTATCTACAACAATATATAAAGCAGAATGTATCTGTATGTGCACCAATAGTAACTGCTGGTGGTTGGCTAAAGATTTGGCAAGTCGAAAGCCTAAGCAGGATATTAAATCAAACACCAAAAGCCACTGAAACTGTTCTCCCTCAAACAAGGAAAGTAGTATTGGAAAGGGCAAGCCTATTGACCGCCAAATCAAGCCTGGACTGAACACTCTGTCTAAATGTGGACAGTCTATCACAGATAGATACAACTGGACCTCGTTTGCTGTTTGGGGGTTCAGGCCTGGTATTTGCCCAATTCTCTTTCTGTTTCTCTGTACGGTGACTTTGTGACAGTTCGCTGTAAAAAAGCGCTATCCTAAATATATTTAATTGAATTGAAAAATAAATTGAATTGAACTGGAAGCAACAACACTGAATGGTCTGTTCAGTGATTTAATGTTTAGACGGATACCCACAAATGAATATTTCTGTTTATTGGCATTTTACCACTAATGCAAAAATAGAAAATATTTATAGATGACATGCTTGTACCAGGAGTGCCAAATAACATTGGGTGGCTTCTGCGCCCTGTCCCAGCTACAATAATCCATAGGAACATTTGTGACAAAAATTTCTCCAAGCAGGGGGAAAGCCAGGCCACGGCCAGCCTGAGCACACAGGAAATGTAATAATACTGCCCTGATGGAGAAAGAGATTACCCTGCCCCGCTGTGTGTTACACACAAGATTGCCTGCTTCCTGCCATAAAGAACAAAAACTTAGTGAAATATTTAAAAGATCTGAAAAGGGGCCAAAAGGCAAATGGCATGATTCACCAAGCTCATGTCCATTAAATACTTTAGTTAACACTCATTTGACCTAAGATCCATGAGCAGTGTTACAAAAAAACAGGAGGGAACAGTCATACCGTGACATGGTTGTGGAATTTGGTTTTATGTGCTCAACTAAAGATTTCCATTTGTAGGTGACCATGTAGAATAAATAAAAGGACTAAAAAAGCGAACTGTACCAAGGGCCTCATGAAATCCAGCATATTTTTGCCATTCAAACCCACAGTTGAAAATACCCATTTCTCAGTTAAAGAGTAAGTACACCCACTGTCTCAGCCTGTCTCCGTCTACTACACAATTTAGAAAAAAACTTTATGGGGTGAGCGAGAGGGGTGGGGGTGGAGGAGCTGTGTCCATCGTCATTTGCATAAATGAACGTACATTGTACAAATGATTTTGTATAACTCGGATCACACTGTTAAACTAGACGTTGCACATCAAATATGAATCAAGATTCAGCAACTGCATGGCCTATTTCTCACCTCAAATATTTTCAGAAACATATTTTAGTGGACTATTTAGGTGGAATAAGAGAGTTGAACAGGACGCCACGTTGTTCCGGTTTAAAAACGTGGAGCCGAAACGAAAGTAACGTAATGGGTCTAACCAATCAGGTGCCGGCTGTTTCCGTTATGTGCGACAACAATTATCCATATGACGTAGAGGTACTTCCAAAGAGGTACTCTGACATCACGATTGGGGTGGGGGCAGTGTGGGGAGCAGAAAGGAAATTTCAAAAGCACAAAGACACTTTTCTACCAGTTTCTTATGATATACATCATTTCAGAATTGTTGAAATAACAGAATGCATGAATATGTTTCATTATAAGGTAGGCATACAAACCTGTTTACAGTGGGAAAAAAAGTGATCTAGGGTGTAAGCTTAGAACACACAGTAATCATTTTACATGCAGTTTAATCCTAACAATAGATTGTAAAAGCTTGCTGGCAATGCTTATTGGAACACTGAAACAGCTTAAATATTTAGTAATATGTCAATTACTTTGCGGTGTGATTTAATTTCTGGTGAGAACGTTTTATCCCCCCCCCCCCCCCCCGAGATAAATCATGCTGTAGCAGTGAGTTTCACAAGTGGAATTTATGAGTAGTGGTCACGGCAAAATAAATATTCTACAACGTCAAGTGTCAGCAGGGGTTTATTCAATTGGCAAAGAATCACAGAATATTTTGCAAAGGGGTAGATTGGAGGTAGAAGTCAGAAAAAAAAACAGAGCTCTTAGTCTGTGAAATATTTTGTGTGATGCATTTCCTTTTGAATTCACCGCAGCCGTGTTCCCAAAAATGGTTACCTGTGGATTTTTTTCAACAACAAAGCATCAGTGTAAAATAAATAAGGAATATGACGGCAATGCAGGCAGCTGGGTTGCTCATATTGCATAAGTCCCGAACATGCCAGTGGTGACTGTGGCCAAAAGTCCCCACGGGGAAGCATATTATCAGCAAATTTATTAGCTTCCACCAGACAGCGACATGAAATCCACCCTCCCAGGGCACACTTTCAAGAAAACACGTGCCAGCCCACAGGGCTGCCAACAAGACACAGCCAGGGAGTCACTACACCGAAACGCTTGCTTTAAAGTGGCATATGCCATTTAACACCCACAGAAATATTTATGAAACACTCCTAGCCGCCTGATAACCATGAGAACTTGTCCGTCACAAGCATGACGCCTGAAAAAGGGCGACAGTACTGACTCCGAGCAAACACTCGTGAATTGACTTGTGTAAAGCAGGAACATGTTTCACGCTAAACTGAAACTGGACAGCCAACCTTGTCCAATTCTTGAGTTGGATTGTAGAACCTTTTGACTTAAGTGACAAGTGAATAGTCCACACACAAGCAATTTAATTAAAAGGCGTATCCGTTCACCATTCAGGTGGACTCTTGAAACAGCGCTGTCCAAGATGATCGGCACCCTTGATAAAGATGAGCATGAAAAGTATAAAATAAACAGCACAAGTAATGAGCTATTTTACAGTTGAAAACGTGGGAAAATCATATTCTTTCATATTAATACAATCGCTCAGAGAAAGTAGTTTTTATTTTTTAAAGTTTTTTTAAATTTTTTTTTTTAAACAAGTAATCTTATTTCCCATAATAAATGTGCATAATTATTAGTTCCCCTCAGGGAGTACTTTGTAATATACACTCTCACTGCACGGATAAAACTACTGAGTGGTCTTCTATGGTGTTTTATGAGATTGGCAAAATTGGCCAACTGACCACAAACATACTGTTCTGAAATGGTCACCTCAGTCGCCAGACTTAAATAGAATGATCAAAATAGCTCACTACATGTTTATTTTATACAAGGGTGCCAAATGAGTGAATTACATGAAATTTCAACTTGCAAAATAATTAAAGAATGAGTTCAAAACGTGAAAGAAAAAAACACAAATCAAATAACTTTAAATCTTTTTTTGTTTTGTTTTGTTTTTTTAGAAAATCTCAAAACTGCATGGTTTTATTTATATTTATTACCATACATACTTTTCATATGGAATATAGTTAAAACATCTAAAAATTAAAAAATAAATGAGGCACTACCAAATTTGATTTCTTCATAATTCTAACAAAATTAAAAAAATATTGCAAACCTTACATTTAAACAGGGCAAAACAGTTCAAATGAAACAAAATACACTTTGAAAGCCAATGTCACTGTACATTTTGTAATGAGTTTCTGGTTTTAAAGTAAAATAAATATATGCTGGAGTACAGACATATCCCTTTCTAAACATGGCTAAATATTGGCATACAGATAAAAGAAATAGTGACTATACACTTCAAATTACCATTGGCCTATCTGTATGCACTTCTACAAAGCTTCATGTTCTTAACTTCTTTTTTTTTGCCTTCACAGTAGCACCAGCGTACAAGGAGGGTCGTTTTATCCTATGCACACACAGACTCAAAGAAAACTTTATACAAAAGCTTTAGTCATGAGTTCTAAATATGGCCATAATTTTAGGATTAGCCTAAAATTAAGTGCAAATTCTGGCAATTTTGTTCTCTGAAGGAAAATGACTACAGGCCATCTGCACAATGCATGACCAGGGTGGAACAGGGAGGTGCCACAATCATTACCGACAGAACATTAAAGGAAAATAAAATGGCACAAGTTATGTTCCGCCTGATAATTTGTCAAAAAAAAACAAAATAACAACTCTTAAACGATTACAAAATGTAGACACATTAAAATGGCAAATCAGTCCAGGTGAAAACTAGCATTTCGTGAATTCCTTTCCTTAGCTAAGAAAAGTACTTCAGGTGCGTTCCGTCGTTGAGTTCCGCTGAAAGCCAGACAGTGTGAATGCGAAGCTTCTGGTTTTTCATGTTCCACCAGCAGGGTGGGGGCGGGGCTTAGGGGGTGGGGTTTGGTAGGGGTTGGGGGTCATGGCAAGCGTGGTGGTACTACTCTCAAAAAGGAAAGGGGGGGGGGGTTTCACATATTATTTAATTCCATTAGAGTCTGATCCAACATCTGGTGCATATCAAGGTTTTCTTCTTTAGCGTGTGCTAGTTTATCTGTGAGAACACCAAATGAAGATGTTAAAAAATTTTTTACAAAAAAAACAAATCATGAGACACTCAGGTGGAAAAAAATAAAACATCAACAGCATGCAGGATAACAACAACAAAAAAATACACATTCAGGTTCTCGGAGTAAGTAATTGTAACTTTTTCTAGAGCCATCGGTGGCTCGCGCACACACACACGCACACGCACGCGCACGCACACGCGCACGCACACACACGCACACACACAGTAATGCTAACCATGAGAGAGGCAACATGGCATTCATGTCTATACAACCTGCTTATTCAAACCTGCATGCAAACCGAATGGATCACAGTGCGAGTACATATTTTTAACGGCAAGCATTAGCCCTTGCGCAGCCTCTAAGCGAAGCCACCTCTCCATCCGGCACACACCACACAGCAAGCCTTACAGCACAATGGCACATACATTCTGAGCATGCGTTACGTAACAGTGCAGGTATCATATGCCGTACGCAGTACTACATACTACAAATAAACGTTCTTATTACATCCTTATCATGCTTGTCCCGGACATTTTATTTTGGTTCCCTCAGACAGTCTTTTTGTCCGAGACAGTAACCCGCATTTTTTTTTACCCCCTTGGACATCGTTAAGCCATAATAAGGAAGTGTACATAATATGTAACAAGACTGAGAATAAAAATCCACACTGTCTAATCCTCATTCAAGGCCAGTCTTAGTTCGTTAGAAAGAAGGCGGTTTTTCTCAAGTTGCTGGTAGAGCCGGTCTGGACAGCCAGAAAGCAGGTTAAGGAAAGAGAGAGAGAGAGAAGGGGGAGAGAGAGAAAGAAAGGGAGAAGAGATCAGGGCAATGTTAGCACAGAAAAGGAGACCAAGTCAAAAATGTCATGCGATAATGGGTTAGTGGCATATCTAATCAGATTCTACCTTCTCTTTGAGAAATACAGCTGCTCCTAGATGAGGAGCACTCCTTAAAACCACCCAGGACAAACATGGCCAGGTACCAAACACCTCCTTTGTCTCTAAACCCATACAGATATTGCAGGCCGACTGAACAGATGCTAAGACCGCTGAGAATTAGAGCTCTACCAGCAGCCATACCAATCTGCAATATGCTCCTGCTGAATGGCCGAAGCTAAACAGGTTTGGGCTTGGTTAGTACTTGGATGGGAGACCTCCTGGGAAAAGTAAGTTGCTGCTGGAAGTGGTGTTGGTGGGCTAGTTGGGGGCAATCTTCCCTCTGGTCAAATAAACCCCAATGCCCCAGTGCAGTGATGGGGCCACTGGGGTGTAGGAGATTGTCTTTTGGATGAGACGTTAAACCGAGGTCCCGACTACCACTGTGGTCAATAAAAATCCCATGACACTCATTGCAAAGAGTAGGGGGTTCCCCGGTGTCCTGGCTAAACTCCCAACCTGGCTCATTCAACCTGCTACCTAATCATCCCCCAGTGTAATTGGCTAAAAAACTCCACCTCAGCTCATGTGTGGTGAGCAATCTGGCACAAAAATGGCTGCCGTTGCATCACCCAGATGGGTGCTACACATTGGTGGTGGTTGAGGTGAGACCCCCCCCCCCCCCTTGTCCGCATCTGACACTAGTAGGGACCGCGAAAGTAATACGGGAACACACCGCCTTTGGAAAACTGAAAGAAAAGCCTCAGCAAAGAGGCCTGGTGGCTGCCATCGTGAACGGCAGTTCCATTTCTGAGCGACAGCATAGCTGTGGTGGTCGTCTGGCAAAGCCTTGTAAATAACTTAAACATTTTCTGTCAACAGCCTGTCGGGGGAAATTTTTTTAAAATTTTTTTATTGCATTCCATGGCAGGTTAAGCAGCGCAAGATCTCTGGTTTCCCTTCGCTCCGGAATAGCAACTGTCCTCAGCATCTCTGGGTGATCGATGAGGGTGTGAGGGGAGTGGCTTTGGAGCGATACTGTGGACCGCCCCACCGGCTGAAGCCGAGTGCGTTTTCAATTCAGTTGGCATTCTAAAAATGCTCCATCGAGCGCTCCCATTCCCACGCAATTACCACATAACATAACATACCACCCCTTCAAGTGCGTTCTGCTTTTATGACCTGCTGGGCTGCAAAGCTGTTAAACATTTTTATTTTTTCATTATGGTAAACAAGCAATTTGCTAAGCCCAATTGAGAACGCTGGAGGAGGGGGTGGGGGGGGGGGGGGGGGGGGTATGGGGCAGGTGATTTGTAGCTACATAACTAGGCATACAAACAAGGCCACTGTGCAAAAAATAATAATTTATATTTAAAAAAATGTAAAATGTAAATTAATAATTTAATAAAATAATATTTTTAATAAAATAATAAAAAATAAAAAAAATAAAAAAACATGTTACATGTGTAAATCTGTAAATTTACTACATCAATTTGGACCAAATGTCCAAGTTCAATTAGCCATGGATTGTGTGGATTTAATTCATAGTGGTTTCTTCAGTAATGTCTCTGTCATGTAATCCCAGAAAAACAGACAGTATCTTTTTTCCTTTTGGAACTACAGTAGGAATAGCCTTTCTAAAATTTCAGCAATATAACAATTTAGGAATTTGCAAGACACTTTTAGCCATCAAAGTACATTTAACATGGTAAGCATACTAAGCAAACACCATTAGACACGAGACAACCAAAAATTTGTCCAATTACTTTTTGTCCCCTAAAATGGGGGGGGACTATGTATAAAAAGGGCTATAATTGCTACACGGTTCACCCAATATGGATGTAAAAACCCTCAAATTAAAGCTGAAAGTCTGCACTGTTCCGTTTCAAATCCAATGTTGAGCAGTACAGAGCAAAAACAACAAAAATTATGTCACTGCCCGAATACCTTCCTGTATAGAACCCATTTTCTTGTCTGTGCAGAGCCTTCATTAAAAATCATTCATGCTGAGAAGCCGACAAATACTTTGGAACTTGGCAGGCAAATGGCTAAAGAGCATTTCTGTACTAGACTTTCCTGGTCGGCCACAGCACGGTCGAGTGGCTTGTTTCACACATATGGTCTGTCAAGTGTTCTGGTTATCTAATCGCAAAATCTCTTTTTGGCTGTCCTTCGTTCTGTTGATCCTTTAGAAAGAGGTCTTATTTCAGAACATTCCACAACAAGAACTAACGTAAAGAGATGCAAGTCAAAGGGCATAGACCAAGCTGCAAGTCACTCAACATAAACAACTTATTTTTGCAGAATGCGCTGACAAAGCCTCATCAGCATCAACCTGTTCATCTCTGTCCTCCGATTTTCATTTTGCATCCTTATGAAACACAATGTGTGTAGTCTGTACATTACAGTTCAGAACTGTAACTATATATTTAACTGTAAAATGAGCGGCAGTCTACTGTATAACCACTATAAATAGATTGCCTCTGTATCCAAAGTACACACTGAAGCTATGCAATCAATGATCTACACAGAGCGGAAGGTGTCGCACGTCTGGACGGGGCGATCGTGAGATTCTAAAACGGCGAGAAGAAGAGGAAAGCCCCGCTAAGGCAACAAATGACGCCGGCGGCTGCAACTTGTGTAACATCACGAGACTGCCGGAATCCGCACCGGTTTGAAAATGAAAAGAAAACAAGATCAGCTGAGTGGGGCTTCCAGGTTTTATTTGAGCCACTTGGTAGTAAATTCAGCACATAGAAGAGGTGGGGGGGGGGGGGGGGGGCAGAGGAGAGAAAGAGAGAGGGAGAGACAGAGAGAACACACAGCTGCCGGGAGGCGTCTGGCGGGATGAAGAGAACACAGTTTATCTGTGTGGGAGAAAAAAAAAAGAAAAAAAAAAAGCACAGCATGAAGGAAGAGCAGGGCAATGGCATGACACACCTCACAGCACGGTACAGCAAACGTGTGTGTGTGTGTGTGTGTGTGTGTGTGTGGGGGGGGGGGGGGGGGGGGGGGTCACAATGCATTACACCACTACTACTGCACTGACAAGTATTAGTACACGTTTCTAAGTGTCACCATTTTCCTGTAGCAAGACCATTTAAAGGGTTAGTTCGGAATTTTGGACATAATGTCTCAATTACGACTTACCCATGATGTAGTTGATTGATGGAAACCATTTTCAGATAATTCCATGCTGTCCCTTCTTTTGGACATACACACATTGCTAATGCTAGCGCAACTCATAGGAAACTAGTAGCATCCACTACCAAACGCACTTAAACACTCCAAGGTGCACCCAAAGCAAATAAAATACGACATCAGTCTATCTGGGTTATTTTCAGTGATTATACCATCATTTTTCAAGTCAAACTATCGTTGAATCCTTTACTTTGTGCTCACCTAAATTCTCCGTGGAAATACGGCGTTAGTTTAGTAGCTAGGTAACGTAAAGTAGCCTATAGCTCTGCACAATATCGCGTGTGTGAAAGAATCAGACTCGTAGTATTGTTCGCTAACGTTCAGGTAAGATGGTATTTCGGTGTGTATTTCAAGGTTGTTCAAATCATGCAAAAAAAATGGGCACCACAAAGTTTTCACCGATTTCCAGTCGAAGATCAACAAGAACAGCTGTGGCTTCTTGCTGCTCGCATGGATGTCACCAATTGAGACTCTAAAAAAGTTTGTAGTGACCATTTCACAGAGGATGACTATGTGAAAATCAAAAAAGGACGGGCGGGACACCCTCTACTGAAGGAGACTGCTGTGCCATCACCTGTTTTTCTTCATGCACCGAAAACAACTGACGAGCAGGTAACTAATAAATGATTGCATGCGTGATCTATCTATTCAGCTAGCTAGCTAGCTAGTTGCCACAATTGGGAAGTTATGGAAGTGGTCAAACTTTTCCTGCAAATTGGTAGCCAGTGTGCTTGCTTGTATATGCTGTGTTATTCTGTAGCATGTTTGTGTTTAGCTGACTTGTTGTCTACCAAATATGTAACTTTACGGCAACAGAGCACCCCCTAAAACAGAGCAAACAGAGCACCCCCTAACAGAGCACCCCCTAACAGAGCACCCCCTAAATAGGTGAGAATTGACCAAATTTGCCATCTGCGCGAAGGGGTTAAGTCCTATTCATATGGGACTATTGGCCCAGGGCATCCTGTAATTGTACTGCTTTACCCATTACTCCTGTGATTTTAATCCCGCATGAATCCTCCATGTCTGTAATTTTTACATATCGGGAGAGTCAATTCAATTTTGCTCACATGAATTCTGTCATAATTCCTTCTATCGGTTCCCACTGGTCAGACAAAATAAGGATGAAGACGAATGAGAAATTGCGTGCTTGTAATGTTTGGTCAGGTTTTACACTGCTGCTGATGGTTTCCAGCTCCAGTTAACTTTGTTAGTCGGTAAGATGGAAATCTGCTCGGGCTGAAATCACACAGCAATGAATGGCACCAGGTACAAGGACCTGAAATGCTTCTCCTTCCAGGCCAACCGCATTTCAACCGTACCAGACACACCTGACTCCACATTTAACAAATGGTAGATTACGAGCTGAAATACTTCTTTCAGCCCAAAGAAAATTAATACCTATTGAGTTTTCCTTAAAAACGTGACCAATCGGTGACAAAAGTTGACTACAGACTATGCTTCAGGTGTACAAAGGCTATTACTGTGCTACTACTGTTTCACAGATGCAGTGTGATTACTATTAATGAAAGGTGGAAGAAGGCATTTGCAGGACAACCAGGAAGTGATGCATCACACAGGAAGTCATGGTGGGTTTACAGGCACAAGCACAGGAACCGGGCGGGCATTACATGGAAGTCATGTCGTTGAGGGCGTGGTCCAGCTCCTCACTGATGCCTTTGTACTTCAGTTTCTGTGCGTATAGCTCGTCTATCAGGCGGGGCAAGATTGGGGTAGAAGAGTTGGCAAGAAGGTTCAGGGAATTGGGGGAAGGCCGGGACAAATCCCAGTGTCCAGCCAATAAGGGAGACCGGTAAAAGGGCAGGAGTAGAGAGACCAAGCCCAGAAACAGAGAAAGGGAGGAAGGAGTGAGTCAGTGAGAATAAAAGGTTATGGAAGCAATGGAAGTTGTGGATGATACCATGTGAAATTCCTCCAGTGTACAGCAACAGGACACCCTCTATGCCTTCTACAGCGCCTTCCACAACCACAATATCAACACCAACAGCATTATGGAAAATCCTGTGGTAATCTGCAAATACCATTGCTATAACCTGCAAAAATTCTAACTGCCACAGAGTGCACAATACACACTAGATCAGTGTTAATATCTCTCGTGGTGCAGCCACAGTCTCCTCAACACAGCAGATTATTTCCCCTCAGATACATAAAAGCCTTTTGATAGAAACATCAAAACTATTGTTCATCTGGGGAGGAAAAAAAAATAAAAAATTTACTTAGGTTGCATATGTATAAATTAAATACAGTATTCATCACGCAAGAGATCGCATAATAATACAAATATTATGAAGCTACAAAATTAGAAGGAACTTTTTTTGCACAGGTAAGTCAGATAGCCATCAAGTACCCATCATACAGAGTAATTACACTGATCCTAGCGACAGCACTGTGAAGAGGCCTTGAAGATAAATCTTGCTCCAAAGCAAAAGAAATGGTCAAAGAAATAAAAGGCAGACTGCAGAGAGGGGGGTTATAAAGCAAAGAAGCAGAAAATAACTGTCAAAGTATCAAACCTAAGGGAAAGGATTTAATCGGGTATTATGGCTACTCTGCCTGCCGAGTGAAAGACCCTAACCACCCGCCATGGAGAAGCCCATGTTTAAGTCAAATATATGGAAACGGGACTGAAATGGGAATCGTACCTTCCAGGTCATCGATGGTCTTCTCGAGTTTAGCTACTGATCTCTCCGCGAACTCTGCCCGGGTCTCGGCCTGTGGTGAGGGGCAGAGATTTAGAGTCAGCCGATGTCACGACAGGGTGAGAAAGCCAAAGAATGCTGTGGGCAAAGTCCTTATGGACAGAGCAGACTTGCCTCCTTCAGCTTATCGCTGAGGACTTTGATCTCCTCCTCGTACTTGTCCTCTTTCTGGGAGTACTGTGTGGGCAGAGAGCAACACGTCAGGTTTCTATCATGCACTTGATCAGGTATATACATACAAACATACTTATCACGAGGCCCCAAGAGAACTCTCCATTGACCCCACCCACCCAAGCACACAGATTCTATTTACTCAACAGATATTCAACTTGTGTCCTCCATGTTTCTGTGTAGGAAGTTCCAGTTGGGAAAAGGAGATTCTGTTGCAGTTTGAATAACTGTGCTAAAGTGGCTATGAGTGTCCCATCTCTCGGTCATACCTCATCATGAATATTCATAATGGACCAGAAAATCAGAGCCCCATCATGAATATTCATAAACCATCAAATGAGGACCCCATCATAAATATTCATAATGAGCCATCAAATGAGGACAACAATGGCAGGCAGAAACAACAATAAAGCTCACAGAGCTGAATAATGTTGAGTTCAGTAAACAGAATAATCTGTGATATTAGTCTACTCAGACACCAATAACGTCAGCCACGGGATGGGGTCCATTTGTTATGAGATATTAAGAAAAGAGCCAAAGAACATTAATCTCTCAGTACTTGTGAAAACCAAGTAATATCAGAGACCTTTCATTGTTAAGACCACATTGTGTTCCTTCCCAGGATGGAGAAACTGACCTTTTGGTAACACAATGCATGGATGTGTGATTTGACTGAATTAGCTACTTCTGTTGGTGGAGCTTTATGTTCAATAATGCAGGGACGGACCCAAAGCTTAAGGTGGAGTCGGATATTGGGTTCCTACTGATATAACATCCTTGGTAATACTTCAGTGTGAACTAAAGCGAGGCCGACAGGGACTCCTACATGTCTTTTCACAGTCAGTTATTCTGCTGGAACGCACATTTTTCACGCCGAAACGACGTGGCACCTACCTTCTCAGCCTGGGCTTCCAGTGACTTCAGGTTGTTGGTCACAGTTTTCAACTCTTCCTCAAGCTCAGAACACTTACTGGCGTTTTACATGTGGGGTGTTGGGGAGGAAAGAGAGGAAGGTTTTGAAAGGAGGGAGGGAAAAAAAAGGTGTGGGATAGCAGAAAAGTTAGAGAGGAGGGAAGGTGGGAGTATTTGGAGAGACGGGATATCAATAAAAAACAGAGGTCAGACAAAGACATCCACAGATGGGGGGGTAGGGGGTAAATAAGAGCTCAGGAATCAAAGGAGGGGGACAAAAAGAGGCCTAACACAGCAGGAATGTCCACAAGTAAACCTCTGTGCAATTTTACAGAAAACATGCTCCAGGTATTATAATATGCCCTGCACCGCACAGGCAACTTAGGCTGGTGTCTATTTCACCAGACTTTATAAGCAGTATTTTAACATTAGACATTTATACATCATTGTAGATTGCAATGCATGAAAAAAAAGCCAGTACCGATTTGAGAGTGAATTTCAGGGAAATTGCTTACTGAGATGAGCCAAACACAAATGCCTTTACCAGGCTGACTTGCACATTCCTGGTACATCCAACCATAAACTTAATTTCAGAACAGCGCCAGTCTAGGTGCCTTTTACAATGTTTGTGATGTTATTGCTGCGATCAATTGACTTGCATTGCAGAGAACTCCTGCTGGGTTAGAGTGACTTACAGGCAAAAAATAAAATTAAAAATGTAGACACAACCTTGGAAGTGCAGGAGAAAATGGACAAAAACAGAGACAGAGGAGTGAGAAAGGTGGACAGCCAGCAACGTCCAATCAAGGCGAGTGGGCCGGACTGGAGAAGGGGGACAGGGGGGTGGGTTGGGGCGGGGAGGCAGCCGTTGCTTTTGGAGTGTTTTTAGGTTATAGTACCTTTGCCTCTGCAGCGTTTAGCGATTTTAAGCTTTGGTCCAAAATTCCTAGTTCCTCGTCTGCTCTTCGAGCTCGTCTGTTAGTGGGATGCGAAACGCAAGGCCATTCAAAAAATAAAACACAGGAAAACATGCAGTTTCAACGTAGCCAATACGTGCAAGGCAAACAGGAAGCAAAAACACACTGACAAGATGCAGGCCTCTTCATTCAATCCAACCGCGATATGCTCAGACCTTAACTTTGACTAGCAAATCATTTAAGAAGGGGATTACATTTTACACAACACCGAGATCGACTGTGGCTGAAATGACAAAGAAGCATTGTGTAAGGGATGAAACGGGAAACGCGCTCAGTTAAATTTGTTCTTCAGAGTTAAGGTGCGAGTACACTGGGGCGTGACTGAAGGGAGGCGGCCATTTTGGGTGAACCAAACAGAACGTGCGCGTTAATGGTGGCCGTGCAGCGTTTTGCGGTGCGCGGGCATTACGGGCCTTACCTCTCCGACAGCTCGGCGCGCTCCTCTGTGCGCTCAAGGTCGCCCTCGATGATCACGAGTTTGCGCGCCACCTGCAGGGACGGAAAGGAGGGGCGTCAAGACATCACGCAGAACTCCCCTGTCGACGCCCACTTCTACCGGCACTCAGACCAGCTGCCGACAACCACCAAAGTTTAAATGCATTGGTACTGTAATCATTAAAAGCATACAACCATCAATAAAACCACCGGAAATTTCAGCTTTAAAAATAGAAATCTATATTGCAGAGTAAAAGGTCATCTTGACTAAACCTAGAGGTGCTTATACAAAACAATGCATGAAATGAAAGCCATGCAAATAACCCTGTGATACACGCCATATTAATGAGGCACACAATTGTGTTCAGCTGTTTAGGACTGAAGGATGGAAGGGATGCCAACAGTTCATGAACCAGGCTCAACCCTCAGAGTGCCAGCCTTACACGCTGGAACAGTAGGCTCAGACCTAATGACCTCACATTACAATGTGGATTCCCTTCTTCATTTAAGCTCATCGCCATTGAAATGTAACATACAGCACATGTGTGATATGACGCTGGCTTAACCTATAAATAGTGTTGGCTACAAGAGTACAATGTACAGTACCTACATCTAATCTAAAGTAATTATAATTTTTGCGCTCATCTGTCATTCAAAGCTGAAGCCCCCCCCAAACCCCTGAGAAGGCCCAAACTCAGTAATGTGTTACGATTGGCTGATTGGGAGAACTGAGAGACACTGGCCTCCTCGTATTTGCGGTCGGCCTCCTCGGCGATGTGTTTGGCTTCCTTCAGCTGGATCTCCTGTAGCTCCATCTTCTCCTCATCCTTGGCAGCCCGGTTCTCGATCACCTTCATGCCTCTGTACGGGAGCGAGAGAGAGAGCGAGGGAACGTGAGAAATACAGAAGTACGAATGCTCTGCTTCCCCAAAATTAAAAAAAATAATAATAATTTTGTTTTATTTAATTTTGATATAAATGATACCTATGCCCGTACAACTGTATTGCATTTCACCGTTTTTTCTCCCCAGTTCCATTCAAATGTTCTTTGCTTAATCTCATATGCTTTGCCAACGTAAGTGTAAATTTGTTGTGACTATAAAGCACTTCTGAACAGGCTGCGATGAAGAGGGTCCGTTTACGGAGGAAACAAAGAAATAAATCCTACTTTCCTGTGAATCACAATTTGTTCAGTAACTACGTTTCTCCTAAAACAATCCCCAATTGTTTTGTGCCGGCAAGCAGCTCTGCTAAAGGCATGATTTAAACGTCTCTGCTAATGGCTAAAATTTTCATAACTGCATTGCAAATGGGGGGTAACTTGACACATTTGATTTACTGTGCATGTGACGACAAAAAAGTAACAGCGCATTCTTTCACACAAGCCCATGTGAAATGTGGCCACTGTTACACCACTGCTGCCATTTAGAGAACAACCGTTCACTAAAGTGGCCATTCTCTAGTCAGCAGATTCACTCAACTGCAGTTTGTTAAAAATAATTATTTCTTGATGAGGGATTTTTTTTCTCATAATAAATGAACTTCAATTAAAGGTTGGATTTTTCAAATTTTTTCAGTGTGAGATTAAGCTAATTCACCAAACGGTGACTTTTTTATAACCCTTTTTAATTATCTTTACTAGGGGTCCCAATAATAGCGGAGGGCACTGTATGCAGCCAAATTCACAGAGCTGTCAGGACAGGGAGTGGAGATGAGCCCTCACGTTTGGTGATTGGCGTGTAGTTCGCACGCACACACGCACACACGCGCACACGCGCACACGCGCACACGCGCACACGCGCACACGCGCACACGCGCACACACGCACACACGCACACACGCACACACCTCTCGCTCTCGTCAGCAGACTTTTCTGCCTCCTCGAGCTTCTGCAGAGCGGTGGACAGGCGCTCTTGGGCGCGGTCCAGCTCCTCCTCCACCAACTGGATTCTTCTGTTCAGGGAGGCGACATCACTCTCAGCCTGTAGGAGCAGAGATCATCCCCGAGTCAGACTGCACTGCAGCACGCTCAATACAGAAGGAAATGCACATGCTGTACACAGGCGCAAACACACACACACAAAATATATGCACAAAAAAAGCACACGCGTATGCACACACGCAGGAACAAAACACACACGTGTTACAAGAATAAGTGCAAAAAAAAAATCAATGCACAAACACGCATGCACAGAGCACAAATGTAGGCAGATACACAGAAACATGCACACACAGATCAAGACAGGGAACGTATAGGCCAGTCGTCCTGTCCGGTGTTAAGGTGGCCAGGTGACACCCTCTCTCCTGCCGTGTCGAGGCTGAATGGGGCTGAACGAAAGGAAAAGCTCCCACGTGACCCACATCAGCATTCTTTCTTAAACAGTGAAGCTAAAATTAGACGTATAATGTCTGAACGCAAAGGTTAAAAAGAATCATTTGACCGAGGTCACGAGAGAAAGCGCTGCGTACCCACCGCTGCGGGTTAAAACAGGCTAACGTCAGAGAGACGCAGCAGACACGCAGCAGGGCGTGTGCCGCCAACAGCCGAGCCAACCGCCGCGTCAGCAGAAGGCATCGACAAGAGCAAGGTCTTCCCCCCTCACATTTCCCACGAGGTCTGCGCAGACTCACGTCATGCTTTTCGTAACGGCAGCACTGCTAACAGTTGGGGGGTGCTTATTGAAGGACTTCTGGGACAGAATGTGGCAGGGAAGCAGCCAGGAGTCCCAGCAGATGGGACTGTGTAGCGATAAGCATTGACCTAAACTAAACTGGATCATAATTTGCTTGAGTAAACGACTCATTTAGAATTTAATGTGTGCTTCAAATGTTGCAGGACTGCAATAGTGATTGTCAAATCTACACAATAATTAAATTTACATTAAATGTCCTTATGTTAGTGCAAATGTACACCTGTTAGTGCTTCTTTAGACACTGTAGGTCTCCTCATATGATAGTCTGAACAATCAAACTAAGAATAAAAGGTTAATTTAAAAAGAAGCAACTCCCATATACCCACAGATCTAAAGCAAACAGCATGCCAACACGTTTCCGTGGTGATAAATACATGCTGGGCAATTCAAGCGCTCCCTTATCTGGTGTAAAAAACAACCACGTTTTTAAACCATAACCTTTGACCTCAAGTCAAAGAAATGAATTCCAAGCCGATTCCAAGACTTTTTCTTTTCTTTTCTTCTTCCCCCAGTAGAGTGGCACAGCTCAGCAGGCCACTCATTATTATTACAGGCATTTAGCAGACGCTCTTATCCAGAGCGACTTACACAACATATTATCCATTTATACAGCTGGATATATACTGAAGCGATTCAGGTTAGGTACCTTGCTCAAGGGTACAACGGCAGTGTCCCTACCTGGGAATCGAACCTGCAACCTTTCGGTTACAAGGCCAGTTCCTTAACCATTATACTAAACCATTATACTACACTGCCGCCCGTGAACACTCCTGTTTCAGGACCCGGTGGGGCTGCACAAGCCCAAGGTAGACACCATTTTCCCACATTTATTGTCTCAATAGCTGCTTTCTATGACTGCCCTTTTGGGTGTTAAATCCCGAATACAAAATGTGGCCTGCTTTGCATGTTCACGTTGTCGCTGCATCGGACCCAAATAGCCTGCCGGGCAATTCGCGCGCCAAAGCAAACAAGAAGGCCCACTGCCGTGTTGGACGTGTTCAATTCAAGCGAGGTGCGCAAACATCAGTGCGCTACACGGGCAAAGTCCGTTTTTAGCAGTCATCGCTGTTATTGGGAAGCGCAAAGAAGAATGTGAAACCACGTTTACCAACGTCGCTTAACCGAATCCTCAACAATGCCGCTCTAAAACAATAAGATTTTTTTGCGCTAATAATGCACAATTATCATATTTGTTTCTGAATTTATTGTATCAGGCATTATAGGTAGGGTCAAACTAATGACAAAGGGCAAAGCTTGTACTTCCTGTTTTGGGAATTGCAGCCGCTTAATCTGAGGTGGCTGCATTGTCCAGGCTATGAGATTTCCCTCGTAATGTTAAAAAAGAACGTAGGCCTACGTCTAAAACTTTGAGGTAACACTCATTTCAGGCAATATCTATTCTCTCCAGCTCACTGTATCAGAGTCAGATCAACCAGGGTGTTTCACCAATTTAATGAACCCTTAAAGTGAACAAATTCCACATCAGCCGTTGACTGCTGTGCTTCGACGGAACAGGTGCAACTGGAGTGTTCAATTGACCGTATAGTCCGTTAAGAGTGTGCAGACTGGGCTCCACGCAAAAAACAGGTTTGAAAACAGTAAAGACATACTTCCCGACAAAAATGTAGGCTACGAGTGTAGAGTTCGTAGTCCCACACGCCATCAAATAGCAATGTATAACCTTCACTAATCCTAGCCCCCCCCACCCCACCCCATCAGTTTAGCCTGGAGTGAGTTATCTATCGATAGTTACAAACCCTTAGCCTGCACTGAACAGGCCTCCACAACATGATCTTCTACTACATATTTCGCAGCTGTTGCCAAATTGTAACATGGTAGCAAACACCTTACGACAACAAATAGGCAGGCAAAGTTATTTAATATCCGTTGCAAGTGAGTGCATGACATGATGAGCTACACAACAGGGTGGCTAGCCCCCACAGTAATCCCCTTATTACAGCTGCATCATATTCATTATCATTCTCATTTCCACTGCACGAGTTGCATAGCAGCCCATTCAGAGACTGCAACAAACGACTGCATTAAACGGGACCACGCTTGCATCGGGGGGAAAAAAACATCGATTTAAACAAAAAACACTTAAGCTTTGATAGGCAAATTTGTTGTATTATTTAAAGGCTTACGGATTCTCTGGCTTTTCTCTCCAAACCCAGCTCTCTCTGTAGTCTCTCGGCTTTCTCTTCAGCACCGTCTGCCTGTTCTTGCAATGACTTTATTTTCCGTTTTACCGCTTCCAGTGATGATCCAGCCATTATCGTTTTCCTCTATCTATTAAAACGCTATGCACTTCTTATGTAGGCTTTCCTCGAATTTGAAAGCTAGCGCACTAACGCCCTGTGGATGCAAACATAAAAGCAGGAGCGCTCGCGTTCTGTGCTAGTTTTGAGACGTACAGAAACCCGGAAGTATCCCTGCTTTCATAACCTTGTCCAGCCTCAGCCGATAATGGAATTACCATAGAAATTGTATTTATGGGGTATTTTTTTAAACTTGAAGCATGAGTAAATGCATGGCAAGAAAAAACAATTTATCTACTTAAAGTAGCCTAGTAAGCCTACGCATTATGATAACGATGGTCACGCCTAGCTATTAACATTCCAATGTCACTTTCCTGAGGTTGGTGCGTTGATATGGACCACCACCTGCTGGTAAAATTCGGACAATACACATCACTTGACCATAAACTAACATTGTATCACTACGGTGCAAATTTATACGTATGTTTAATAATTAATCTTGAAGGTTTTGTTTTCATATAAACCCAGTCACAATAACAACGAACGTGCCATGTAGATAAGCAGGGATCAGTTTAACTTACATCGTAGTTTAAATAAATACATAAATAAAAGCAGAAAATCCAGGGGACATAAAGTAAAAGTCCTACCATGGGTTTCTTCCACCCATAGACTCAGCCAGCTGATTTCACTAATTAGTTCTACCTCCTCGCTGAAGAATTATGTTCATTAGCAAATCCAGGTGATTGGAACTAAATACTGGGGAGGACTTTTACTTTATGCCCCCTGGATTTCCACCTCTGAATAAAAATACTTTCAACAGTTTTCAGCAGCCTGTGACCACTGTTTTACCTTGAGCTAATGCCTGGGGCATACTTGGCTATAGTGCATCCTATATCATGCTTGACTTGGACATACTGTGCTCTACTGTGTATAAATAGTTTTCATAGTTTTCCTTTTATGGGCCATTTTCTCAAAAAACTTGTTTCATTCTGCATGATTGCACCCAAAGTATAATTCATCTTGGATTAGTTTGTGAATGTTTCCATACTGTCACACGCATGCACACACACACACACACACACACACACACACACACACACACACACACACACACACACACACACACACACACACACACACACAAACAAACGCACGCACGCACGCACGCACGCACGCACGCACGCACGCACGCACGCACGCACACACACACACACACACACACACACACACACACACACAGAAATGACAGGAAAATTTAAAACACTGACTAGCCTAGCCCATGAAGGATAAAAAGTAACATGAATTTAGATGTGTGCAGTAGACCCGTACTGATAGGGAGCTTATTTTCCTACAGGGTTAGTTAAACATGTTCAGCATGAAAACACAGTTAAATGTTACTATATAAATTATCAACAGTTACAACTTAATTCTCAATGCCTGGCAAACGTACTTTGGCACCCATGTTAATTGAAAACTTATCTGAGGCACAGTCTCAATGATTAAACTCTTAACTGTACCATATAAAGCACTGGGATATACATAACCACCATTTTAACCCACTTCCTCTGTAGCTGGGCACTCACCCTCCACAGAGTTTACTTTTCAAACGGCAATCTCTGTTTTGTGTGCATATCTTTTATACCGGCCATATATAATCACCAGAAAAAGTACAGTGTTGTACCAAAGTAGTTACAAAGTCTGGCTCTACTCTGGCACTTTGTGAGGTAGACACATTACACCTTTTATTCCAGGTACAGATATGTGTTGTTAAGCTTTGTATACAGAAGAAACGGTCTAAATGATTATATAATACAAGTTATATAGACTATTACACCTTTTACATAAATTGCTGATTGAAGTAACAGAGATGTTGGAGTAAGTGAAAGACTCTTCTAATGCAATTATAAAAACTTATTTTCCAGATCCAACATTCATTTTATGAGCTTTGAGCAATGTTCCTTGTAATGTTGTACTTATATTTACCTTTGGATTAAATTTAGGAAAAAAAAATTCATACCCCTTGGGAGAAGAAAAAGATTGTTAACCACAGAGAACATATCATATCATATGTGTGTTATTTGGGGTCATAAAGTGTTGCCCGGAATGTACCCTATTTACAAATGGTTTTTCTTTTTAAAAAAAACAAACTCAAGAACACAGTACATTGTTTCTTGCGAGAAGAAAACAGACAGTCAAGAAAAATGAAAATGTGTAAAATGACAGTTATCATTGCATATGCCAAGTTTATTACCTAATATTGAAAACATGATTAGCATATATTATACTATAAATATGTTTACTTGCTACAACTGTGCCATGGAAATATTTAATTCCGGATGGGTGAAGCTAAAGTATGCTACACCCTTAATCATAGCTATTCCAAATCAGATGAGCCTATCTTCTGGAAGTGTAAACGTTGTAATCGACACACATATTGCACTGTCATTTCATATATTTACTCTCAGACCACGGCAGCAAGGATTTTGGTAAGTTGTGAATTGCAGAAAAGGTGCGGTTAGTAAGACCACCTTTTACTTACATCGGTGGCTTTCTTCTCAGCTAGTTCCAGTTTCTCCTGTGCGTCCTTAAGGGCCTCGGAGTACTTGTCCAACTCATCCTCAGTTGACTTGAGTTTCTTCTGCAG
This sequence comes from Synaphobranchus kaupii, assembly GCA_029718625.1. Classification (NCBI taxonomy): domain Eukaryota; kingdom Metazoa; phylum Chordata; class Actinopteri; order Anguilliformes; family Synaphobranchidae; genus Synaphobranchus; species Synaphobranchus kaupii. The sequence continues at coordinate 38,952,863 of CM056388.1, read as the reverse complement.
AGCTACCAAATCATCCTCGAGCTGAGTTTTGTTTTTAGAGGATCGTTTTCATAGGGTGTACAGCGGGAAATTGGGTGCGTGAGCGCGCACGGGGAGCGCGGTGGCGCGTACAGACAGAGAGAGGGAGAGACACAAGAGAGAAGTTAAGGATAGCGAGCTTACACAGGCAGGAAAAATACCTTTGCGGCGATCTCTTCGGCGTTGAGCAGCTTCTCTTCAGCGGTTTGGAACTCTTCGAGCACTCTATCTCTTTCGTCTTCAGCAGCGCGCAATTTCTTTTCCATTTGACTTATTTCATCCTCTAACTACACATGCATATAAACGAAAGTTTGGTTTCAAAAAAATCATACATCACTAATACATTTTAATGAGAAATAATTGCTATGGGTTCAGTAGCCTAATAAATATGATAAATATATTTGAACGATATATATCATAATGTAGGCTATAGGCCCTATTATTGGATTATAAATTCTATAATCCAATAAACTACTGATGCATGCATTGTTGTTAACACCAAAACGACTTCGACACATAAACAAATAGTATAAATTATGGTCGTTTCAATTAACCATTTTAATCTTTCTGTGGAGTATTAGGGCAAATTTAAGTTGCCTCCCAAACTCGACGGAAAGACTCAAAATATTTCCTTTCCGCGCAGGAAAACAATAAAATGACATTTTTGGTGGTCATGGATGCGCTCCTGGAACTATACGCTCATTTGGTGAAACCGAGATAATCCATTCCAAAGAGGTGATCCATCAAGTTTGGGTTGACGAGTAATTTCAAGCTCCGCGTAGAAGCTCCAGTATAGCCGTACTTTCAATCGATTAATTTTTATTTCCAATAATTAAAAAAAAAAAATGCAGACCTGTTTGCCTCTGTCCTCAGCTGCCTTCTTGTCTGCCTCAGCCTGTTCGGCTCTGTCCAAGGCATTCTCCTTGTCTAGCTTTAGCATCTGCATCTTTTTCTTGATGGCATCCATGGCTACTGTTTTTACTTTCAGCTGCACCAAGTGCGCCCCGAGAAACTGAATTAAAGAGACAAGTCTCAGTGGAAGCCTTGAACCTCTGCAGAACGCCAAGCTGGAGTGTAAGCTCTTCCTGACTGTACTCCGTGAAATATCTACTTTCGGGGGGGGGGGGACATCCAATACTTTTTTGGAAACGACTTCCCCTCGGGTCCTTCCCCGTGCTCTGTCATCCCCGTGGGCATGAGAGGCGATTCGTTGTTCCCAGACATATACCCACTGATATGACTATATAAGGGATCAGATGGGTTTGAAGACAGCCTCCACAAAGACGAGTGTTCCTAAGGCTGTTAAATCGGATCCACTGGAATACATTTCGCCGGAAAGATAGCCTACGGATAAAGGGCGCACAAGTTTTCTGGAAGGATTTAACAAACTTATGATGAAATTATAGGCTACGGAGCGCAATATTGGATACGCTGTAGCACACACGCAGGCACAATACTGTATTTTAAAAGTTTCACAAGGACATGTTTTTTTTTCTACGAGTTTGCCACCGTCGTTGAAACTAAAACCGTATAAAGAAACGTTTTAGTATTCGTAACTTTGTATCTATTATACACTCACGCGTAAATCATACACGCATCTGTACCTGATGTGTGCTTGTGCCTGTTTTATATTTTACAGGTCATTTCAACCCTGCATTTCAAGTTTAAACACCCCACCAACGGCGGAACTAGTAAAATCCCGTAGGGATCATTGCTTGTGCGACTTCCCATTGCAAAAAAACAAAGTGAATTATAAGTGATGTAAAGAGTCATTACTGTAGTGTCCTAATCCCCGTAAAAGTTATAGCTCTCCAGAGTGGTGTTCTATCAGCTGTGGTTAAGGGCATTGTCAACGATGTAGGCCTGTTAGAGGGAAAGGATCATGTCTGCAAAGCCCACGAGGCATTGTTTGCAATCTGTACAGCACACGGCTGGGATGCGCTCCACTGAGTCTATCACACAGCCTGTCAGATTCCTCCTAAGTACCAGCGCTATCAGATTGGTCCCTGTGGGAGACACAAGCTCTTCCAGCATTTTAACAGCCCGCTCTCCTGGACTAAAAGACATCAGAGGGCAGCTGTCAGGAATACCCCCCCCCCCCCTCCCCGCTTCCCGTGTTATCGTTTTCTTTAATGTTTTGTTTTCGTATAGACATTCATGGTGCTCCACATTATGACGGAACTGAATGTGGTGATCGTCCAAGCCTTTTACAGAGTCCCACACCGTCTGTCATTTTCAGTGTCCATATCAAGGTGTGAAATGTAAATAATTGTGGTCAATACAATTCCACTGGCCATGAAAGGTTTACCAATATTTTATAGACGGTTGCCATCAATACCTGTCGTATAGTTTTAAATCCATGCACACTGTACAACTTACTGTCAGCCTGCCATAAAATGGCTTTCCTCATGCTCATCGATTCTGCATCATCCTCTTGTTTTTTTTCCAGCATATTTGCAACACACCATAGACATTCAACAGAGAACTAAATATGAAGTGTTTCCAAAATTGCAATGTCCTTGGTAGGAACTCAGTCATCTGAGGCCTCCAGTTGACTTCTTTGTCCTTCCTGGTCTTCTAATGTCCCTTCGCAGGATGGTTTTAGGATTGTCTTACACTGGTGACACCTGCCTTGGTCTGTACAGTTCCGTTAGGGTGTCATACAAAAACACTGCAGACTGACAGCCACAAGGTCATTGTACTATAATACTCACACTGTTTCCCCATTACGTTTCAGACTTGCATGGCTGCTTTCTTATTATGACCACATATATATTACCAAACAGTGAACCCAGAGTGATGCTAGAGGTGTAAATGAGTTAAAACTACATCTAACACTGATATGAAGAAGTATTTTTGTCCTCAGAGTAAGAGTTGTTAATGTACGGAATAGCTTTCCAAGCCATGAAGCAGAGATCTTCAGGGGTTTCAAGACCAGGCTGACACAGTGTTGGATTATCTCTGGACAGTAGGGGAAATGACAGGCCTACTGTATGCGGATCAAATAGCCTGCTCTCATCATAACTCCTCATAACATCATAACATCATGCTCTCCATTCAAACATTAACTGGACACAGGAGGACAGAAATAGGACAGAAAGACATTGGATTAGAAAACTCAACACCATATTCCCAGGTGGATTAAACAAACGCTGGTAAAACATCAACACAAGAGGGACCAAATTCTTCCTACTTAAAGGCTGCAGTACACTGAATGGCCAGTGCAAACTTTTCTTTCCCAAGGGGCCCTCATAGGGGTAACTTGGGAAATAAAGTTTTTTTCCTAAACCTGCTCTCATCATAAAACTTGATGTTATCACAGTCTACTATCAAAGTAATAAAAAAACTTGTCTATATCAGAAAACTAATGCCAGGACCCATCTGGGAAAGGTAACTAAGAGATACTAGGAAAAAATAGATAGATAAACTAAACACACATTAATCTATTTGACACTGGGGGCTTCCTCCTTATGCTGCCTTGGGTAGCAGGGAGAATTTATGTGCCTCAAGTTTTTCTTGCTTAGACCAGGCAAGTCCCATTTGAGCAGAACGTCATTTTATTCATATTTAACATTTTTTATGTGGTCTGAAGGCCCGTTATTTTTTGGAGTGAGAGGGTTTTGCAAAATTATAGCCTAATGTGTTATGAAAAAAAACTATATATATATATACAGTGCATCCGGAAAGTATTCACAGCGCTTCACTTTTTCCACATTTTGTTCTGTTACAGCCTTATTCCAAAATTGATTAAATTCATTTTTCCCCTCAAAATTCTACACACAAAACCCCATAATGACAATGTGAAAAAAGTTTTTTTGAGATTTTGGCAAATTTATTAAAAATAAAAAACTAAAATTTCTCATTTACATAAGTATTCATACCCTTTGCTTTAGCGTATTTTTAAAGTATCATATTTCATATTTGGTCGCATCCTTTACATGCTGTTACTTCCTGAAGTCTGTGACCATCAACATCAAAAAACTGTCGATATCTTATTTTCAGGTACTGTTACAAGCGATACTATAACCTCTCTGCATTTGAATGGATCTCTATGGAAATTGGGGGGTGAGACTAGATTCAGCTGTAAATTACACTGGTACAGTATGGAACACATGGCTGGCTAAATGGCTGTAAGTTATCAAGGGTCTGAGCTATCAAACGAGCCCCAAACCATCACTCTGTTGCCAGATATGGAGTAGATGTGGATGGATCACTGCAAGGGTTATTTCTCCGGACTCATTTTCCTATAGAACTCTATGGGGAAAAAAGTCAGGAGAAACAACCCTTAAAGTGATCCATCCACATCTACTCCATATCTGGCAACAGAGTGATGGTTTGGGGCTCGTTTGATAGCTCAGACCCTTGATAACTTACAGCCATTTAGCCAGCCATGTGTTCCATACTGTACCAGTGTAATTTACAGCTGAATCTAGTCTCACCCCCCAATTTCCATAGAGATCCATTCAAATGCAGAAAGGTTATAGTATCGCTTGTAACAGTACCTGAAAATAAGATATCGACAGTTTTTTGATGTTGATGGTCACAGACTTCACTAAGTAACAGCATGTAAAGGATATGCGACCAAATATGAAATATGATACTTTAAAAATACGTTAAAGCAAAGGGTATGAATACTTATGTAAATGAGAAATTTTATTATTTTATTTTTAATAAATTTGCAAAAATCTCAAAAAAACCTTTTTCACATTGTCATTATGGGGTGTTGTGTGTAGAATTTTGAGGGAAAAAATGAATTTAATCAATTTTGGAATAAGGCTGTAACAGAACAAAATGTGGAAAAAGTGAAGCGCTGTGAATACTTTTCGGATGCACTGTATATATATATATATATACATACAGATCCTTTCCAAAAAATTAGAATATCATGGAAAAGTTTTTCAAAAAGTGAAACTTTTTTCCATTCAAAAAGTGAAACTTTCATAGATTATAGATTCATTACACACAAAGTGAAATATTTCTAGCCTTTATTTGTTTCATTTTTCATAATTTCAGAGAATGAATGTTTTAGACTGAGTGTCACACTATCATCTAATTTAGTCAAAACACCTGCAAAGTTTATCTCAGTTTGGTTCAGTAATGGGGAAGACTGCAGACTTGACAATTGGCCAGAAGACCATCATTGACACCCTCCAGAAGATGGGTAAGCCACAAAAGGTCATCGCTAAGGAGGCTGGCTGTTCACAGAGTGCAGTGTCCAAGCATATCAATAGAAAGTTTAGTGGAAGGGAAAAATGTGGCAGGTGCACAAGCAAAAGAGATGACCGTAGGCTTCAGCGGATTGTCAAGCAAAGACGATTCCAAAATTTGGCGGAGATGCAGAGGGAGTGGACTGAGGCTGGAGTCAGTGCTTCAAAAACCACCACGTACAGACGTATCCGGGACATGGGCTACAACTGTCGGATTCCTAGAGTCAAGCCACTCCACTCATTCTCTGAAATAACTGAAGTAAATGCTGATTTTCGACACACTATTCTAATTTCTTGAAATACTGTTTTGGGGGTTTTCTGGAGCTGTAAGCCAAAATTATGAAAAATGAAACAAATAAAGGCTAGAAATATTTCACTTTGTGTGTAATGAATCTATAATCTATGAAAGTTAACTTGTTTTGAGTGCACTCATAGCCTTAGAAGGACAGATTAATGTTAATAACTAATGTTAATGGCACTGAATGATCATCTTCACTCCATGTTAAAGCATTTCTTTCTTGTGGAGAGTGGTGTCTTTAAAGATGAGAACTCCCCCATTCACAGCACACCCAGTGGTTTGAGCTGCATGGTGCTGACATTATCCATATATCAAGACCTTCTCAGTCACCAGACCTGAACGCAATCAAGCATTTATGGAATTTCCTGGAATGATGCAGTGCTTTCAACTTCCATCCACCAAATGTGAGTGGATGGACTTTCCCAAGGAAGAGTGGTGTTGAATTTCATCTACAGAATTCCAGCCACTGGCAGACTCAGGAAGCAAGAATGCAGCAAACAGGCCATACTGGCCAGTGGCCACACGTGGAGGCCCAAAACTAACTGACTCTATATTGGTGTTTCCACTACCCATAGGTTAACTGTCTTAGGAAATTTCACATGACAAAGCTGAAGAAACTCCCACGCACTGTGTGATACTTGAACTAAATGTTTATTAAAATATAATGTTTTGGTCTCATACACATTTGTCATACATGAAGACCTATTTGTTCCACCCTCTTGGCCATCGTCTTCACGTGTAACGTCTAAGACCGATCTGACTGAAAGTTTTTACTTGAATAACATATTTTATACATATATTATTACACAGTGTACAGGAGTCCTTTCAACTTTTCTAGTTTTGTTATTGTGTCTCCTCTGCATCCGTGATGAAGACGTCATTTCAGGTGTGCATGAATTTTTTCTATTTAAATGATAAAGGAGGGAAGAACCACAAGTTAGGAATTTAAGGGAAAGTTGTACCTTCCAGTCTCACGTAAAGTAAAATGCAGTCTGTCACCGCACACCGCCACAATGTTTGCGTTGTCTTGGTAGACGGTGCATACTAGAATTCCCTACAAAGCTCACTATCCATGCAGTACCCATGTGCCTTTGTACTGTAACATGAACCAATCTGCATAGCCCCTGATTCCTTCTATTCTAATTCTGGAGCGGCCAGATAGTCTGTGGTGGCATGCCGGATTTACAGCAGATAGTCTGTGGTGGCATGCCGGATTTACAGCGGAATTCTGGGAATGAAAATAAGCTCCAATTATGAGATATTGGTAAATGTTTTGATTGAACATACTGAAACAGTAAAAATAGCCACGGCCTCAACAAGCGCAGCTTTGAAGTGCACCAAGTCCGCAAACGAGTTCCTTTGAAAGTCTAGATGGCATCGCCATTAAACTTTTTTCACAGACATCACTAGCTGGTTGTGCCAGTAGCCAGGAGAGAAGCTCAGACATATTCCATATATCTAAATGAAGACAAAATTAGTAAGTTAGTTATTTACTGGAGTTAAAAACTCTAGATCCAAATGAGCAATTTAATGTCACAACAGTGGAAAGACTTATTTGTACCCTTTGAATCACTGAGCATCATTTGGGCATTTTTTTTGTGGAATAACGGGGCATCAGAGAAATGCAAAACTCAATGTTTGTGCTTTGAAATTCTCTCTTCCTTTTATTCGGTAAGATTAAGGCCATTCAACACCTCGATCCTGGCCGCTCTGTCATATTTTTGATCGCAGCATGATGTATGTTTGTATTCCTGCCACAGAAATTAAGTAAAGTATCGGTTTCATCCCTGATCCTGAATTTGCAAGGCTGTTGCCTCTGCTGCGAGGGAAATGAAGCTGTCTTTTGTGGCCTCAGCTCATTAAGCATTCAGTATTTCACAACAGAAATGCTAACTAGTTTGTTAAGGCCATGTGAAAATACTTTCACTTCAGTAAGAAACATGCTCACTGTACACAAATAAAAACAAGTCTTCCTACTTTTGAGATTTTGTTACCTGCTCTACACTGTGAGTTCGGCACTCATGGACAAGTAAAAAAAATGTGTACATCTTCGTCATCGTTGATTTCCAAATCCTCAAGCGTCCAGTTTTGATGATCCGGTGCCCACATTAGCCTCATCTTACTGTTGTTAGCTGTCAGGAATGGAACCCGGCGTGATCTTCTTCTGCTGCTGTAGCCAATCCGCTGCCAGGTTCGACACGTTGTGCGTTCAGAGATGTCATTCTGCACGCCATTACATTATTGAACATTACAATAATTAAACCTCTTCACCATGTCTGTATGCTTTATACATTGAGTTGCAGCCACATGATTCACTGTTTGGAGGATCAGTCTATTTACAGTTGAAGTCAGTTGTTTACATACACTTAGGTTGAAGTCATTAAAACTCATTTTTAACCACTCCACAGATTTCATGTTAGCAAACTATAGTGTTGGCAAGTCAGTTAGGATGTCTACTTTGTGCATGACACAAGTAATTTTTCCAACAATTGTTTACAGACAGATTATTTCATTTTTAATTCACTATATCACAATTCCAGTGGGTCAGAAGTTTACATACACTAAGTTGACCATGCCTTTAAATTTATAATATTTGGTCGCATATCCTTTGGCTTTGCATGCCATCACTTCCTGATGTCTGTGACCCAACAACATCAAAAGACTCTTGATATTTTATTTTCTGGTACTCTTACAAGCGATACTATAACGTCTCTGCATTTCAATGGATCTTTATGGGAATTGGGGGGTGGGACTAGTAAAATTGGGGACTGTAAATTATGCTGGAACCGTATGGAATACATGATTGGTAAAATTGAGACCATCAAGGGTCTGAGGTAACGAGCCTCAAACCATCACTCTGCTGTCAGATATGCAGTAGATATGGATGGATCACTTTAAGGATTGTTTCTCCTGACAAATTTTCCTATTGAACTTTATGGAAAAATAAGTCAGGAGAAAAAACCATTCAAGTTATCCATCCATATCTACTGTATTTCTGGCAGCAGAGTGATGATTTAAGGCTTGTTTGATATGTCAGACCCTTCATGACTTTCAGCCATTTAGCCAACCATGTGTTCCATACTGTTCCAGTGTAATTTACAGCTAAATCTAGTCCCACCCCCTAATTCCCATAGAGATCCATTGAAATGAAGAGACATTATAGTATCACTTGTAAGAGTAGCAGAAAATAAGATATCAAGAGTATTTTGATGTTGTTGGGTCACAGACATCAGGAAGTTATGGCATGCAATGCCAAAGGATATGCGACCAAATATTTAAAATTTAAAGGCACAGTCAACTTAGTGTATGTAAACTTCTGACCCACTGGAATTGTGATATAGTGAATTAAAAGTGAAATAATCTGTCTGTAAACAATTGTTGGAAAAATTACTTGTGTCATGCACAAAGTAGATGTCCTAACGGACTTGCCAACACTATAGTTTGCTAACATGAAATCTGTGTAGTGGTTAAAAATGAGTTTTAATGACTTCAACCTAAGTGTATGTAAACATCCGACTTCAACTGTACATTAGCGAGCAGGTGTAACTTATAAAGTGGCCACTGAACGTATACTGTAACACTCAAGCCGTTTTCCAAATCTAATTCCTTGCAGGAGGAAAAAGATTAACCGAAGAATATATAAGCTGTCAATTCTTGGCAATCTAAAAATATATATTGCCTGGAAGGCAAATTCATTTAACAAATGGCTCCCATTGCTTTGGTCCAAATAGAGCAAAGGGTGAAATGTTTTCTCTTGTCAATGAAAGACCTCCCACCCACCACCTTGTAGTCATTCACAAATGAATTAAAATGGTTCTACTTTATTTGTGGAAAAAAAGCCATTGGCCTCTTGCTGGAGTGCCCCCCCACCCCCACTTTTTGTACCATGAGGTTGTACTTACAGGTCTGTTTAGTAGGGAGAACAACCAAGTCTCTGAGTGAAGATACAAACTACAAAATACACGGTTGAAAATAAGATCAAAAGCATGACGCTGCTCTATGAGAGCCTCCAGTAATGGGGAGTTGTATGTATATGTGTGGACTTGCATTCCTGTGAATCAGAAGGATGGTATAGAGTGTCTATCTGCTCCCCTAATCTGGGGAGGCCAGAGTTTCCTGTGTTTAGGGTATATCCAGAAAGCCTCCACAGTCTCACTGAAGCTCAGGCCCTGTTTTTGAGCCTGTTTATTTGAGTCTCAAAGCTCTAGGGACTATGGGACTTTGTCATATTTTGAGAATAGTACCAGCTCTAACTCACAAATAGGAAGAGCTACTGAGTATCTACAGCTCAGTTTTATTTACTGCCATCTTTTAGATCCACTTCCTGTTAAAAAAAAAACATTCTGTGAATATACGTATAATGTTGAGGACCTCTCTAACCCCCCCTTCTACTCTCCCCCCCCTCTCTCTCTCAAGAAATGCATTCCAAACCCAAATGGGTCAGGCTGGCCTTTTGCCTGTTCACAATTATATAAGGTTTAAAAGCAGAAAAAAAAACTGTACCTCAGAAGGTTGTAGACTACTCTCACAGAAAGGGTAAACAAAAATGCCCAAGCACAATTTCCTTAATAGTTTTTGCCCGGACGATATACGGACGATAATTATCGTTATCATTTCTAATGTGCTGTTGGCATGTTTAGAGATTTTGGTTTTTAGGTAATTGCATTTGTTCAGAATAAACTTTTTAAAAAACTTGTCCTTGTTTTAAAATGCTCCATTTCACGTTCCTATATTTAACAATGTGCCATGGTGTGCTTGTATTTTCGGTTTTGATATAGTCTAATAAAACATGCACATTGCTTCCGTCCCATCTTTTTACTTATTTGTTGCACTTAATCTCAATGTAGCGTTCTGTTGAGAGCTGAAGCGATACATTGTATTCAGTTTTTAACTCATTCTACTGTCTGGCACCTACAGTGCAGCCCGTTGTATATCTAGACCAGGGGTCCTCAGCCTTATCCCGCAATGGCTGGTGTGGGTGCGGGCTTTTGTTCCAACCAAGCTGTTACACACCTGATTCTACTAATCAATCACTAGAGTCTTTGCTCACTAGAGTCTTTGCTTACTTGATTAGTAGAATCAGGTGTGTAGCTGCTTGGTGTGGCCCTTGCGGGATAAGGTTGAAGACCCCTGATCTAGACTAATTGGCTACCTTTGAAGGTGGCATCATACAATGCTGCTCTCCGGCACTAAAAAAAAATAGCGCTACACCACTGCATTACACCATAGCCTACAACACAATCCACCATCTTTGGTAGGCTAGTAGGTAGGCTAACGTTATTCGCACAGTCTCTGGAGCTTTCCAGCTGTAGCCCTAGACATTTACTGGTCATAGTTGTAGCCAAGCCTACACAACATTTTTTTTAAATTTGTTCAATTTAAATAGGCTACGTGGTTATTGGGAGAATGTAAAAACAGGGTCTTTTTAGAGGGTGTGCAAATACAGTGAGTTCCAACAGTAGCCTATCCACACAAATATATATACAGTACCAGTCAAAAGTTTGGACACACCTACTCATAGAAGGTTTTTTTTCCGTTTTCTTCCGTATATTTCCACATTTTGGAATAGTAAAGACATCAAAACTATGAGATAACACAAATTAAATTATGCAAAAACCAAAAAAGTGTTAAACAAATAAAAAAAAGTCTTATATTTTAGATTCTTCAAAGTAGCCACCCTTTGCCTTGATAATGGCTTTGCACATTCTTGCCATTCTCTCAAACAACTTCTGTGGTAAACAGGTATTCCACAGGTAAACAGGTGATGCCATCATGATTCTGTATAAAAGGATATCAAAAGACTCCTGACCTGATTTCCAGGTACTCTTAGAAGCAATACTATAACCTCTCTGCATTTGAATGGATCTCTATGGGAATTGGGGGGTGGGACTAGATTAAGCTGTAAATTACACGGGAATAGTATGGAACCTATGGTTGGCTAAATGGCTGAAAGTCAACAAGGGTCTGAGGTATCAAACGAGCCTCAAACCATCACTCTGCTGCCAGATATGCAGTAGATATAGATGGATCACTTGAAGGGTTATTTCTCCTGACAAATTTTCCAATTGAACTCTATGGAAAAATAAGTCAGGAGAAGAAACCCTTCAAGTTATCCATCCATATCTACTTTGGTTGGCTGGGTTTTTGTGTGACTACGCGGAAATGATAATGTAAATGGATGCAATGCCATTGCATTTGAATTATGTCACTCTTGTGCCGCAAAAGCATGAAAACGATATGTTACATTACATTACATTACATTACAGGCATTTAGCAGACGCTCTTATCCAGAGCGACTTACACAACTTCTTTATTTATTTATTTATTTTTGTTGCATTTTAGCATGTTAAATGACAAATTGAATTATCATTTCCTTTTTGTCATTGATCATGCGATTACAATAAAAAGCTGCTAATACAAATGTGGTTTTTCATTTTCATTTAAATTATGGCATGGTTGTGTCGTTGAGGGCAAGAAAATTTAAATGTTAAATGGATTTGCATTAACATTTTCAAATTGTCAGATAAAGTGCGTACATTAAAGGGATAGTTCGGAGTTTTGGACATAATGTCTCAATTACGACTTACCCATGATGTAGTTGATTGATGGAAACCATTTTCAGCTAATTCCATGCTGTCCCTTTTTTTGGACGTACACACGTTGCTAATGCTAGCGGAACTCTAAGGTAACCGGTAGCATCCACTACCAAACGCACTTAAACACTCCACAGTTCGCCCAAAGCAAATAAAATACGACGACAGTCTATCGGGTTATTTTGAGTGTTTATACCATCATTTTTGAAGTCAAACTATCGTTGAATCCTTTACTTTGTGCTGACCTATAGTCTCTGTGGAAGTACGGCGGCGGAGCGAACGTGTAACGGGTCCACATATCACATATGAATTTTTGCGCTGCAGGGAAACATTCTAAGGATGTGTTTAAGACCAGACAGCAACTGTACGTTTTCACAACTTACAATATTTAGCTAGCTGTGATAGAATATACTTGAGCATAGCATATAGTTAAACCCATTGACCTGGGCCATCACAACAGAATGTTGCAGGTTAAAATCCCAGACTGTGATTTCTAAGCTCTATGGTGCCTGCATTGCAGAGGCTTAACCTGAACAGCTTCTGTAAATATCAGCTGCTTAAGTGGAATGCGAGCCCAAAAAAGTTACGCGAGTAACCCCAGGATAAGGGTTAAGAAGAGTGATAAATCAAAGCTTCAAATGTTTTCTATTTGAGCTTATTTTGTGCATTCCTCTTGATGCTCCCCACCCCCCAGAGTAATATCAGCATGAGGCAAAGGTAGATGAGGACTGGTCTGCTCCTCTGAGGCGTGGAGCCTAACACGCGGCCAGTAGAATCCCAGGCATTTTTAAAACTGTGGCGGGCCCCCCAGCCGACCAAATGGCGCTCGATTAGCGGGCGCGGACCGTGAAGGGCACTGAGGAGACCTGGTGCTGAGGTACACGTGATCTCTCTGTGTCCCTACACTGATCCATTGATGGTCGTATCGCATATCTGCTTACAGGGGTTTTTCCCATGAGTCAGCAGCTGCTCAAGAGCCGAGGTGTCTTAAACTAAGGTGCCCTGCCTCTTTGGCATACTGCTGCACTATGTTTGCCCTTGAAACCATCCCTGCACCCAGTGCCGTCTGCCAGAATCACTTTACCTGAATCTTCACTAATGTAAGCAAATAAACACATATGCCCTACAGACTACTGCGTGTACCCGAATCTTAGAATACACTGGATTATTGATTCATTTTATTTGTTTAGTTCATCTGACTAAAGTAAGGCAATCACAAGATGACATCTTATCTTAAATGGATAGCATAATAAAGACAGAGACTTTTTTCCATAGTGGTCCTTGACATAAAATATTGGCAGAACCAGAATCAGAATTGCCTCAATAAGTAAACAGCAACTGTATAGATGCTTATACAACAATGAGATCCGAACGAGTAACATGATTGGCTGAGACACATTCCACCAGTGCTGGTATTTAGCATAACCGCACTGCCAGTGCATAGACGCGTTCTAAGAGCGTTGCCTAGGAAGCATAAACAACAACAATAGCAACAACAACAGGGTGCTAGCAAGTTGGCAAATGCGAAATAAAGAATGAGTTAATCAAAAGTTATTGTTTCAATATATTGTGATTACTTACTAAACGTTTATGGTAACATTGTTGTATAAAAGCAATAGATCACTCGAGGTTCGTGCATTATTGGATCTGCGGTCTTGTTGCTGCGACGTCACAGCAGTGCTCATATTTCCAATAACGCACTCCCTCTCGTGATCTATTTCTATAATATATTGAAATGTAAGTAATAATAATGATAACAACAATAATGACAATAATAATAATCATCATCATCATAACCATCATCACAATGACAACAGATTAATATGATAATATGATACTAACTATAATAATTTGATAAAATGTTATGTGATGAAGGCTTATCACCAGTGAATTTTGTTATGACTTGATTTACATGTAAGTTTCAATTTGTCCTTGCCTTGTACATAACTTGTTTGTTTGGTTATAACTGCTGTGAGATTAGACTCACAAGAGGGATGCAGAGAGTCTGTGTTAAGGGACACTGCAGACTTTGAAGATAACGTACAATAATTGAGGCTCTCCCAAAAACACAGATTATATAAACAGCTGTCTATTGGGTTCCTGTCAGCTACCCCCCCACCACTCCATTTTTAGGCTCCAGGTCACAATGGGCCAGTTGTTGATGAACACTCAGCGTGGCCCAAGGGAGTGTCGTCCCTGCAAATTTCACAATCGCATGGCAAAAAAACTTCCCGACAAGAGACGTGATTGTTTTTCTGTGCAGGGGCCTGGTACGGGAACTAATGAAACTCCTGTCCTGAATATGTGGGGAAGGGTTGTGGGGGTGGGCGTGCGGATGTGGGGAAGGGTTGTGGGAGTGGGTGTGTGGACGTGGGGAAGGGTTGTGTGGATATGGGGAAGGGTTGTGGGAGAGGGTGTGTGGACGTGGGGAAGGGTTGTGTGGATATGGGGAAAGGTTGTGGGAGTGGGTGTGTGGAAGGGTTGTGGGAGTGGGTGTGTGGATATGGGGAAGGGTTGTGGGAGAGGGTGTGTGGACGTGGGGAAGGGTTGTGTGGATATGGGGAAAGGTTGTGGGAGTGGGTGTGTGGAAGGGTTGTGGGAGTGGGTGTGTGGATATGGGGAAGGGTTGTGGGAGAGGGTGTGTGGACGTGTGGAAGGGTTGTGTGGATATGGGGAAAGGTTGTGGGAGTGGGTGTGTGGATATGGGGAAGGGTTGTGGGAGTGGGTGTGTGGATGCGGGGAAGGGTTGTGTGGATATGGGGAAGGGTTGTGGGAGTGGGTGTGTGGATGCGGGGAAGGGTTGTGGGAGTGGGTGTGTGGATGTGGGGAAGGGTTGTGGGAGTGGGTGTGTGGATATGGGGAAGGGTTGTGGGAGAGGGTGTGTGGACGTGGGGAAGGGTTGTGTGGATATGGGGAAATGTTGTGGGAGTGGGTGTGTGGATGTGGGGAAGGGTTGTGGGAGTGGGTGTGTGGATGTGGGGAAGGGTTGTGTGGATATGGGGAAAGGTTGTGGGAGTGGGTGTGTGGATATGGGGAAAGGTTGTGGGAGTGGGTGTGTGGAAGGGTTGTGGGAGTGGGTGTGTGGATATGGGGAAGGGTTGTGGGAGAGGGTGTGTGGACGTGGGGAAGGGTTGTGTGGATATGGGGAAAGGTTGTGGGAGTGGGTGTGTGGATGTGGGGAAAGGTTGTGGGAGTGGGTGTGTGGATGCGGGGAAGGGTTGTGGGAGTGGGTGTGTGGATGTGGGGAAGGGTTGTGGGAGTGGGTGTGTGGACATAAGGAAGGGTTGTGTGGATGCAGGGAAGGGTTGTGGGAGTGGGTGTGTGGATGTGGGGAAGGGTTGTGGGAGTGTGGATGTGGGGAAGGGTTGTGGGGGTGGGTGTGTGGCCATGGGGAAGGGTTTTGGGGCGAGTGTGTGGATGTGAGGAAGGGTTGTGGGAGTGGGAGTGTGGATGTGGGGAATGACTCAACGGGCCTTAGTGGGGACATACAGCTCTGCTACCTTGTCAGACGGATCCAAAGACAGCTGGTGGAATGTTTTTTAAAAACCTAACCTGTACACTCCATGTACATGTTGTATGATTGTAGATGTTCTGTACGTGGACTTGTGCTTTGTCTAGGCTGCACAGATATTTGCCTCCGGGGCTCTGAATGTCAGGAGGTTGAAAGTTTCCGAGGCTCGATCTCCACATTTTCCCATATAAGGAGTCCCAGAGCAGGGGGAGGTGCAGGGAGGGAGACCTCGAGCCCACGGGTCTCACAGGACATTTTTCCATTCAAAGATACTATAAACCTCATCAGTAGTCTCCCCTTTTCCCTCTCCCACCGAGGTTGTGTTCAGTTCACCAAAACAGAACCATCTGGCATAAAGAGCCACCCTGAAATGAACAAGAGCAGCAGACAGGCAACTACAACAAGAACCTTCTGGTACACACCATAGATCCTCATGTAATAGTTTCACAAAAAGTCATTTTAATAAAAAAATAAAAAAAATAAAAATAAAAATTGTGACTTTAAACATACGCAAGTGTAACAGAAAAGTTTCAGGGACAATCACCCTTGACCAAAAAAAGTTATGGTCTCTTGGTTGAAAAACGAACAGTCCAATTAGACAGAAAAAGCATTTTCGTACAAGAAAATTGGCATCTTGTACAACAACTAGAAGAACGTGCATGTGTTGAAGATCCACAACTGAACAGAATAGTTTCCTGTGGTTATAAGGGAGTAGAGCTGTATTTAGGAGTCTGGGAACACATGGCTTTCTTCCAGTCCAGCACGGTTTTGGATGACTGGACTGAAGCCCACTCAGTCTCAAGCTGAGAAGTGTCCTGACTAAACCCTGCCATAGATATCTGAGAGAGTTGGAGGAGAAGAAAAAATGGAAAAGACACCCAGAAAATTCTGTTCTGAGGGGGTTGACAGTCCCAGCCAATAATAATATTTTTTGATATATAATAATAAAAAATATATTATATATATATATATATATATATATACACTGCCCGGCCAAAAAAAAAGTCGCCATTGCACCTGTCATGCATAGTGCCCACTGTACAAACCTCTGGAGGCAGTGTTATGATCTGGGGTTGTTTCAATTAGTCAGGTCAAGGCTCAGCAACGTTATGCAGCAATAAAATGAAGTCAGCTGAGTACCTGAATGTACTGAATGACCAGGTTATCCCATCAATGGGCATATTCCAGGACGACAATGCCAAGATTCATCGGGCTAAAATTGTGAAAGAGTGGTTCAGGGAGCACGAGGAACCATTTTCACACATGAATTGGTAACCAGAGTCCTGATCTCAACCCCACTGATAGTCTTTGGGATGTGCTGGAGAAGACTTTACGGAGTGGTTCGACTCTCCCGTCATCAATACAAGATCTCGGCCGAAAATGAATGCAACTCTGGATGTAAATGTTGTGACATTGCATAAGGTTGTCAAAACAATGCCACAACAAATGCGCGCCGTAATCAAAGCTAAAGGCGGTCCAACAAAATATTAGAGTGTGCGCCTTTTTTTTTGGCCGGGCAGTGTATATACCCATACATACAGTATATATAAACAGGTCCAAGGCCACAGGAAGCCACAGCATTGGCTGTCTGTGGGATTATAGCTTAGGTAAGGCCTACTCCCTATCCACACTGAGATTGCTTTCTGAGTTTTATTTATTTAATTGCATTTCTTTACAGATGCAAGCAGAACTGTACCACGTAATTTAAATGACTCATGGCTCTCATATAAGCGCACAGCAAAGCATCAATTTCTACTGGGGGGAGATACAAAACCGTGCTTGTTATAAAGCGATTGGGAAACCTAGCATGGGATGAAAGATTTAAATTAGACTCTGGGCGTTGCTTTCAGGTGTGGGGGCGTGTCCTCCCCGTCTTGTCCCTGTTGTTCGTCTCCTCTCACTTGGAGGCGAGAGAGGAGCTGAAGCCTGCAGTCCTCACCCATTCAATCACTATTTTCAGAAGCTCGTTTCCAGTCTCACTAAAATATAATTAACACCATTCGGTTATTATTTACTCAGACCTTTAGCATGTGCGAAACCTTTCAGCACAGGCAAAACCAATAACGTGACCGATGATTGGTGACCGTCGGTTGTGTCATTAGCTTTGCGCGTGCTAAAGGTCTTAGTAAATCGACCCCTTAGTGCAGCGAACAGTGTAGTGAGAAGTGCTAGAATAAATGATCCCGATGGTCATACTACCCCCTAACCTGGCAACCGTATGTCGTAAATCTCGCTGTTCCTAATCGGCCCGACCTGGGCCTCTGAAACGGGCCCAAAGTGACAGCCGCTGACGGAGCAGCTCACACAGTCCGGCACGGACCCGCTCGCCGCTTTGAAACGCGATTCCACTTCCATTCAGAGACGGGACCGTCACTCATCGCAGAAACGAAATCTGAAAATATTCTGTTGTGTTTGTTCAGCTTTTTTGTGGTTTTGGGAGGGGATACAGCTGCACTGAAAGGGGAAAAAAAGCCTGCAAAAGACATTTGGGGCATTTTTGTGCGTAAAATGTGGGTTCCTTTCTTCGTAAAAAAAAAAATTTAATAAAAACCGAACTCTACTGCAAGACAGTTTTGGAGGGGGAGTTCTTACAGAGCTCCAGCCTGATCTGCAATGGCTTCTGGAATGCTTTGTGCAGACGGCCATTACAGGGATAAGCCATGAATAATCACATCAATCCCTAATCTCATCAAAGGAATGCACAAATCAGGGAGGAGGGATTCAGTTATTATTATTTATACCAGACCAGCTGTGCAGGTGTAAACTGACATTGTCTCCCGCTGTACAAAACACCCCCCAGCTTAGGCCGTACATAGCACTTTGCACTGACTCAGGACAGCTGTCTCTTGCTTGCTCATTACTGACTGACACTGCGAAAGTGCCCCTGCTGATCTGAGAACAGCCATTAGAACAGTGGTGTTCAAACTAGAGTGTGGGGATCCCCAGGTCTCTGTGAATAAAGCCTAATTTATACTTAAGGTGTCACAGTTTCAGTTATACTTATGAAGGTGTCGCACAACGTTTCACAGTTATACTTATGAAGGTGTCGCACAACGTTTCGCAGTTATACTTATGAATGTGTTGCATGACGTTTCAGTTATACTTATGAATGTGTCGCACAACGTTTCACAGTTATACTTATGAATGTGTCGCACGACGTTTCGCAGTTATACTTATGAAGGTGTCGCACGACGTTCCGCATTTATACTTCGGCGCAGGCCTGCAGGGTGGGTTCTGTTGTCTCTATGGTAATGCGACGCCAAACTCCTGACCATTTACATTTGTAAACTGTCCAATCACACTGTGCGACAAAGTATGACAGCGTCCGCAACATAACAAAATTCTAGAGGTGCGTGACATTGAAGAAATGTGTCGTGCAACACTTTTTTCCAGTTGAAAATGTCATTTTTGTTGAGCAACACTTTTCAAAAGCGTCGTGCGACAAAGTAGGCTTCAGTCCCAGGCAGGGGTCTTCAGTACAACAGGAAACAGTACTTTCCTCCTCTTAGAATATTTTGTTAATATTTATATATATATTAAGAACTGTCATGGAAAACATACATTTGGGCAGAACTCTGCTGTATTTCCACAAATCGAGTGAAAACACATGCGCATGCAACGTTTGGGCTCCTCCTCTGCTTGTCTCAAACCGCAGTCATTGGCTCTGTGAATACAAACATGACGTTCCTGGCACCACTGATATGGATGATCGCTATTGGAGGAGGGCTCTCCTGAGCGGGAACGTCTCCTGACGCGTCAACCGTCAAAATAAAGGCAGTGTTGTTTTTAGAGATTGTATCTTTCCCTGAGGAGGCCAGTTTTTGTGAACAGTGCAGTATGCCAAGCTCACCCCAGAACACAGCACTAATATCACTGGAAGATTTTACCTTAACCCTCAAATGGGTGCTCCAAAATGGTAAAAACAGCATTTTATATAGTTTTTCCACCCAGCTGAAAACAAGATACAGTATATCTTCATATATTAAGTGTGCGTGTTTCTCTTTTCCCTGTTCAGTTAGTCAAGTGTCCGTAAAATGCAGAGCCATGGGGCGAGAGCATGTTGGGAGGGTGGAAGGCAGAAAGCCACACCCATCGTCTCTCCACACATGGCGGGCACACCGCAAAGATGCACTACATTCACAGATTTTGTAAAATGAAAACTTTTTTTAACATTTTTTTTAAATGAAGGCAGATCATGTTCAACCAAAAGCCAAGTTTGCATCTGGGAAGAAAATCTAAGACTAAAATACTGTAAGGACTGTACTGTAACCATCCAAAGTTATAACAGTGAACCACAAAGCAGACCACAGTGCTTTCAAGAATCAGTTATAACGGAGGACATTTGGATGTCTTTCTGTTTACATTTCTAGAACAGTCACATCTGCTACACTGAAGGTGAGACCTTACACTCGTCCATCAGCGACTGACCTCTGTGTGCATACAAATGCCTCTGTGTGCATACACGAATGATAGATCGGCCCTTCTCGGAAATTTAACGTCACAATCTCACACCTCCTTACAGCTGTTATACAGCCTTATGCCTGTGGCCATTTTGGGTTTTCATTGCTTCTAATGAGCAGAAAGCAAGAATGTCAATAGTGGGTGCACAATGACCAAATGCATTCATGAGGTACAGACCACAGAAATGCTGTATTAGAAAACTGGACTGTAAAAAAACAGTAAATGATTGGGAGCTGGAAGACTGTTCTGGTCTGAAGTTGTGTAGATAGAAGAAATTGGTAGACTCAAAGTATTTGGTTTGGGTCAATGTGCTACAGCGTGGAGGTGGCCAATCATCCAGCCTGAAGAACCTAAAAAAAGAAAAGAAGAAAGAGAGAGGAGGGACATGGACGCTGAAACAGAAGGAGGAGAGTTATTCAGTCATATGCGTGCGCCGACTGCCTCGCCCTACCTCCTGAACTTAAATTGTAAACTGTAAACGCTGAACTTAAGGTTGAAAACTCGGGGCCTGATTTACAAACACCTTTAGTGGGTGCAAAAACTTTTAGCACACGCAAAAGTAATAACACAACCAGTGATTGGTGCAAAATAAAATATCATGACCAATCATTTTTCATGTTATTGGTTTTGCTAAAAGGTTTTGCACATGCTAAAGGTCTTAGTAAATCAGGCCCTTAGTTTTTTCCCCACTCTCTCACTGTGGCATCTGGAAGAAGGAGATATTTTACAGGAGGGAAAAAAGGGACACAGGTTGATCTTGGCAAACTCGTGGCGAAAGCATTTCCTGAACACATTCAGATGAAGACACGCCTCTCCTCCGAGCACATATGCAAAAGATTTTAAAAGCGTTCTTGGGGTTTTTTAAAAATGTTTTTCCTTCCAGGGGTTTCAGAATGTGTCAGAGGTTTCCAGCATTAAATCTTTGACAAATGACTTTGGGAAGGCAGCTAAAACAAACCATTGCACTTATTTTTTGCTGGACTTGCTCTGGTCCATGGTGACACAGTGAACAAAAACAAATAATAACAAAAAAAGCTATTTTAAGTCCAGCATAAAAATAAAACTTATGCAAGAAACTAAAACAATACCAATCTTTCGTAGGTTTGATGTCTGTGTCAGAATTTGATTTATCATCTCTCAGAACATAATGTATTTGTTTTTTTGGGGTTCTACCAGTAGAATAACACACAATTTGTAACGTTCCGTTCCCGTCCTGTCCGTTTTCCATGTTTTCCTTGTTTCCTTCCGTGTCATGTTGGATCCCTTGTCCGTGTTTCCCTCCTGGCTGTGGACTGGGCGTCTCCCTCGGGTACTTTTGGTTTCATTTTCCACTTTAGCTTCCGCCTATCACTCGCCCCTCTCGTTACTCACATTCCTCACTGCTGTGCTTCGGCAATCACTCCTGATTTAACATCACACCTGTTTCTCGTTTTCTCCTTCACTTCCTGCACCATTTAAACCCCTGGCTGGCTGCTATTCAGCGCCAGTTCGTTGACTAACCTACCGTGTTTGTTTCGTATCCCGTTTCTGGTCCAGTGTTTGTGAACCTGCTGGTTCATACCTGTTCGCCTGGTTTCCTGACTGGTAGCTATCTCTGCTAATCTTTCGCTGCTGCATGCATTTACCTGTTTCCCTTCAAAACCTCCAGACGCCGCAGTTCCAGTCTTCCCGCAGCTGTGTTTGTCCTCCCCGTGTTACGTACCTCCCGTACTCGTGTTGCAGTACCAGGACCTCTGCATGCCAGCCGGCTTACGCCAGTATTGCCCGAGCTACGCCGCACCTTCCAACTCGGCGGTGCATTCACCAGCTACAGTCCTGTCACAACACCCTGCCTTTAACCTCTGCTTTCTGCCCGGTTACTCAAGCTACCCGGTCCAGTTTCCAGTCCTGTTCCAGCCCAGTTCCGATCCAGTTTCCAGTCCAGCTCCAGTCCAGTTTCCAGTCCAGTTCCAGTCCAGTTCCGGTGTTTTAGACACCTCCGTTCTAGTCCAGTTCCGGCTTGGAACAAGTTCCGTGCCGTCCCCTGTGTTCCTGAGTGGACCTTCCGGTCCAGCTTCCAGTCCAGTTCCAGTCCAGTTCCGGTGTTTCATACACCTCCGTTCAAGTCCAGTTCCGGCTTGGAACAAGTTCCGTGCCGTTCCCGTTTCCTGAGTGGATCTCCCGGTCCAGTTTCCAGTCCAGTTCCCAGTCCAGTTCCAGTCCAGTTCCGGTGTTTTATACACCTCCGTTCAAGTCCAGTTCCGGCTTGGAACAAGTTCCGTGCCGTTCCCGTTTCCTGAGTGGACCTTCCGGTCCAGTTTCCAGTCCAGTTCCGATCCAGTTTCCAGTCCAGTTCCAGTCCAGTTCCAGTCCAGTTCCGGTGTTTTAGACACCTCCGTTCAAGTCCAGTTCCGGCTTGGAACAGTTCCGTGTTTCCTCAAGTCCAGCTCCGGCTTGGAGCAGTCCTCAGTTGGACGCTATCCTGTGTTAACTAACTAACCTGTTTTGCTCCCGTGTACAGCTTTGGGACCACCCCAACGCTTAATAAAGTTCCACTTTCTGTAATCTGTCTCCTGGTCGTTGCACTTGGGTTCGTCCCGTATCAGGATCGTAACAGAACGAACTGGCCCACAATATGGACCCAGCCGATCTGGAACAGATTCGCCACGCCTTCTCCTGCCAAACTGCGATCAGCGACCAACAGGGTCGCCGTTTGGATGATGTGCTGGAAGTAGTTAGGGGCATCACGGAGCAAGTATCCCAACTTTCGCTCCACCAACCGCTACTACGGATTCCAGCCAACCCTACTCCTTCCTCTCCCGAACCCCATCCGGAGGCACCGGCTCCCACTTCCAGCCGTGAGCCCCGTGTACAACACCCCGAGTTATATCGCGGGGGGTTGGGGAGATGTCGTGAATTTCTACTTAAATGTGACATAGTGTTTCGGATGCAGCCCTCCTCCTTCGCCTCTGACTCCAGCAAGATCGCGTTCATTATGAGCAGCCTGGGAGGGAGCGCCCTGGAGTGGGCTACATCCATCTGGGACAGCCAGGCTCCGTTATGCAGCAACTTCGCAGCCTTTACGGCAGAGATGCGACGTGTGTTTGAACACCCGACCTGTGGACGTGACGCTACCCAGCGTCTGCTTCAAGTTCGCCAAGGCAACCGCAGTGTCGCAGAAATGGCCATTCAGTTTCGTACCCTCGCCGCGGAGTCAGGATGGAATGACGCCTCCCTCCAGGGGGCTTTCCGCCAAGCTCTCAGCGAGGAACTCAAGGACCAGCTTGCCACTCGGGAGGAATCCAACTCCCTTAATAGCCTCATCAGCCTCGCTATAGCCATCGATAATCGTCTCCGCATCCGGGCCCGGGAGCGGGGAGGAAGTTCCGGGCGTCATTCGCCCTCCGTCGTCTCTAATGTTCATTCACACTCCATCACTGGATCTCGGGCGCCTACGGCCGGGTCCGAGGAAGAGCCCATGCAACTGGGCAGAGTTGCGGTCAATCCCGAGGAGCGTCAGCGCCGTCAGCGCACCAGATCCTGTTTCTATTGCGGCAAGCCTGGCCATCAGATCGCCTCCTGTCCCATTCGCCCAAAAGAAGGGGCTCGCCAGTAAGACTGGGCGTACTGACGAGCCCCATCGTTCCCAACCATGCTGCCCAGGACCGCCTCATGTTCAAGGCTACTCTCCTTTGGAGGGACAAGACCCTATCTTCTTCGGCCCTAATTGACTCCGGAGCTGACGCCAGCTTCATGGATATCACCTTCGCCAGGAGGGCCGGCATTCCCACGGAACGTCTCACTTCACCCATTTCAGCTCTAGCTCTGGACGGCAGGAGTTTGGGGTTAGTTACCCACTCCACCGTTCCTATCCAATTAGTTCTATCTGGCAATCATCGGGAGTCCATTCAGCTATTACTGATTAACTCCCAACAATCTGCTCTGGTTTTAGGTCAGACCTGGCTTCGCCTCCACAATCCCCATATTGACTGGAAAGCCGGTCGCATCCTGGCGTGGAGTGCCCACTGTCTAGCCAGCTGTCTCCGTTCTGCACTACCCCCTCCGGGGCCCAGTAAACCCTGTTCCATGCAACCTATACCGGATTTAACGAATGTTCCCAGCGAGTATCACGACCTCGCGCAAGTATTTTCTAAATCACGTGCTCTGTCCTTACCTCCTCACAGGCCGTATGACTGCGCCATTGACCTACTGGCTGGAGCTAAACTGCCATCGGGACGCCTCTACAGTCTGTCTGGACCGGAGAAACTAGCCATGGAGGAATACATCCACGACTCCCTCGCTTCGGGTATTATCCGTCCCTCTTCATCCCCAGTCGGTGCAGGGTTCTTCTTCGTTGGGAAGAAGGATGGCTCCCTGCGACCCTGCATCGACTACCGGGGCCTCAACCAGGTCACCATCCGTAACAAATACCCTCTTCCCCTCATTAACACCGCCTTTGAAGCCCTCTCTCCAGCTGTGACGTTCACCAAGCTCGACCTCCGGAATGCGTATCACTTGGTGCGTATCCGTGAGGGGGACGAGTGGAAGACTGCTTTTAATACCCCGTTGGGCCACTACGAATACCTGGTGGTCCCTTTCGGCCTTACTAACGCCCCAGCAGTCTTCCAGAGCATGGTGAACGACGTCCTGCGGGACCTCCTAGGGAGGAGCGTTTTTGTTTATATCGATGATATTTTAATTTTTTCTCAATCCCCGCAGGAGCATGTCCGTCACGTTCGAGAGGTTCTCCAGCGGCTGTTGGAGAATCAGCTGTTTGTTAAGGCTGAGAAATGTTCCTTCCACGCTTCCACGGTCCCGTTCCTCGGCTTCATTATCGAGGAGGGCAGTATCCGGGCGGACCCTGTGAAAATCAAGGCGGTGACAGAATGGCCCCAACCCACCTCCCGCAAGCACCTTCAACAGTTCCTGGGGTTTGCAAATTTCTACCGCCGCTTTATTCGCAATTACAGTTCCATTGCTGCTCCCCTGACTAAACTCACTTCCGTTGCCCTGCCTTACTGTTGGAATTCCGATGCCCAGCGAGCTTTCGAGCTACTCAAGGCTCGGTTTTCCTCAGCACCTATCCTCCTTCACCCTGACACTTCTCGGCAGTTTGTCGTTGAGGTGGATGCCTCCGACACCGGCGTGGGGGCCATTCTGTCTCAACGGTCCGCCTCTGATAGCAAGCTCCATCCCTGCGCATTCTTCTCCCGGAGGCTGTCCTCCGCCGAGAGGAACTACGATGTCGGGGATCGGGAACTGCTGGCGATAAAACTGGCTCTTGAGGAGTGGCGCCACTGGCTGGAGGGGGCAGGTACCCCTTTTCTTGTTTTTACCGACCATCAAAACCTCATTTATTTAAGATCTGCCAAGAGGCTCAATTCTCGTCAGGCTAGATGGTCGTTATTTTTTGCACGCTTTAATTTCTCTGTTTCTTTCCGCCCTGGTTCCCGTAATATTAAAGCAGATGCCCTGTCCCGCATTTTTTCCCCTCCCTCCAGTCCTGCTGATCCGGAGCCCATTTTGCCGGCCTCCTGTGTGGTGGCTGCGGTCTCCTGGGAGATTGAGGGCATTGTGAAGGCCGCCCAGACTTCCCAACCGGACCCCCGCAATAACCCTGACTCCTGTCTTTTTGTCCCCGATTCCGTCCGCTCCCAGGTCCTCGAATGGGTTCACGCCTCGTGCCTGGCATGTCACCCAGGTGTCGCCAGAACTATCGCCCTCGTCAGGAGGAGTTTCTGGTGGCCTACCCTTAAAGGGGATACCCGTGCCTTCGTCCTGGCCTGCTCGGTGTGCGCCAGGAGCAAGGCTTCCCACCAGCCTCCCTCCGGTCTTCTCCTTTCCCTCCCCGTCCCTGGCCGTCCTTGGAGTCACATTGGTGTGGACTTCGTAACCGGTCTGCCGTTGTCAGAAGGTAACACCGTCATTCTGACAATAGTGGACCGGTTCTCCAAGGCGGTTCACTTTGTTCCCCTCCCCAAGCTCCCGTCCGCCCTTGAAACCGCTGAGCTCTTGGTGCTACACGTGGTCAGGCTGCACGGGATCCCCTCTGACATCGTGTCAGACCGTGGGCCCCAGTTCTCCTCCCGAGTTTGGAGGGCGTTCTGTGCAGCCCTGGGTGCCTCTCCTAGTCTTTCCTCGGGTTTCCATCCCCAGTCTAATGGTCAGGCAGAGAGGGCGAACCAGGACCTGGGGGCCGCCCTGCGGTGCGTTACAGTGCGCAATCCTGCCTCTTGGAGCCGTTTTCTCCCCTGGGTCGAGTACGCACATAACTCCCTTAAGAGTGCCTCTACTGGCCTATCCCCGTTTGAGTGTGCTTTAGGCTATCAACCCCCTCTTCTGTCGACCCAGGAGGCCGAGATAGCTGTCCCCTCTGTTAGGGCCCATGTCCTTCGTTGTAAAAACATTTGGAGACTCACACGCACCGCACTCCTTCACGCCAATTCCCGCTCCCAACGTCTGGCGGACCTTCACAGGACCGCAGCCCCACAGTATAGGGCCGGTCAGCAGGTCTGGCTCTCCACTGCAAACATCTCCCTTCCCTCTTCATCCAGAAAGCTTCAGCCCCGTTTTATTGGTCCCTTCCCCATCATTTGTCTAGTTAACCCGGTGTCTGTTAAACTTTCCCTCCCCGCCTCCCTCAAAGTTTACCCGGTGTTTCATGTGTCCCAGGTTAAGCCTGTCTCCTCCAGCCCCCTCAGTACCCCTACCATCCCGCCTCCTCCCGTCCGAGTTGTTGACAACGCCCCGGCCTACACGGTGAACCGTGTTATTGATATCCGCCGCAGGGGCCGGGGTTTCCAATACCTCGTCGACTGGGAGGGGTACGGTCCTGAGGAGAGGTCGTGGCTCCACAAGAGCCTGATCTTGGACCATTCAGTAATCCAAGACTTCCACGAACAGTTCCCTGACAAGACCAGGCCTCCGGGTACGCCAGGTGGCGTACATTGAGGGGGGGGTACTGTAACGTTCCGTTCCCGTCCTGTCCGTTTTCCATGTTTTCCTTGTTTCCTTCCGTGTCATGTTGGATCCCTTGTCCGTGTTTCCCTCCTGGCTGTGGACTGGGCGTCTCCCTCGGGTACTTTTGGTTTCATTTTCCACTTTAGCTTCCGCCTATCACTCGCCCCTCTCGTTACTCACATTCCTCACTGCTGTGCTTCGGCAATCACTCCTGATTTAACATCACACCTGTTTCTCGTTTTCTCCTTCACTTCCTGCACCATTTAAACCCCTGGCTGGCTGCTATTCAGCGCCAGTTCGTTGACTAACCTACCGTGTTTGTTTCGTATCCCGTTTCTGGTCCAGTGTTTGTGAACCTGCTGGTTCATACCTGTTCGCCTGGTTTCCTGACTGGTAGCTATCTCTGCTAATCTTTCGCTGCTGCATGCATTTACCTGTTTCCCTTCAAAACCTCCAGACGCCGCAGTTCCAGTCTTCCCGCAGCTGTGTTTGTCCTCCCCGTGTTACGTACCTCCCGTACTCGTGTTGCAGTACCAGGACCTCTGCATGCCAGCCGGCTTACGCCAGTATTGCCCGAGCTACGCCGCACCTTCCAACTCGGCGGTGCATTCACCAGCTACAGTCCTGTCACAACACCCTGCCTTTAACCTCTGCTTTCTGCCCGGTTACTCAAGCTACCCGGTCCAGTTTCCAGTCCTGTTCCAGCCCAGTTCCGGTCCAGCTCCAGTCCAGTTTCCAGTCCAGTTCCAGTCCAGTTCCGGTGTTTTAGACACCTCCGTTCTAGTCCAGTTCCGGCTTGGAACAAGTTCCGTGCCGTCCCCTGTGTTCCTGAGTGGACCTTCCGGTCCAGCTTCCAGTCCAGTTCCAGTCCAGTTCCGGTGTTTCATACACCTCCGTTCAAGTCCAGTTCCGGCTTGGAACAAGTTCCGTGCCGTTCCCGTTTCCTGAGTGGATCTCCCGGTCCAGTTTCCAGTCCAGTTCCCAGTCCAGTTCCAGTCCAGTTCCGGTGTTTTATACACCTCCGTTCAAGTCCAGTTCCGGCTTGGAACAAGTTCCGTGCCGTTCCCGTTTCCTGAGTGGACCTTCCGGTCCAGTTTCCAGTCCAGTTCCGATCCAGTTTCCAGTCCAGTTCCAGTCCAGTTCCAGTCCAGTTCCGGTGTTTTAGACACCTCCGTTCAAGTCCAGTTCCGGCTTGGAACAGTTCCGTGTTTCCTCAAGTCCAGCTCCGGCTTGGAGCAGTCCTCAGTTGGACGCTATCCTGTGTTAACTAACTAACCTGTTTTGCTCCCGTGTACAGCTTTGGGACCACCCCAACGCTTAATAAAGTTCCACTTTCTGTAATCTGTCTCCTGGTCGTTGCACTTGGGTTCGTCCCGTATCAGGATCGTAACACAATTCACATTAAAAAAAAATGCTTCTCTCTGGAGGGGCAGAACACAAAATGCAGTCCCTACTGCTGGACCTTATTGTCTCTTAAGGCAGCTACCAAAATAATATATTTTTTAAATTAATTTCAGCAGGTGCAGGTGATACTGACAAACTATAAAACAAAACAATTCCACCCAGGAAGACTTCCTTCCTGTCTGACGCCTACATTTTTTTCAAACCCTCTCTGCTTCCCTTCTGAAAATCTCTGAAGGAACATTATTAAGCTCAGTGCAGTAAACTAATGTACAGAAAGAATTAAACTTTTTCTTTTGGTCTTTATGAAGCCTGTATTTTAAAAACTTTATATATAAAATAGTTTACATAGGCACTCCCTCGTACATCTCTCAAATGGGCAGTCTTGTATGGCTGTGTTTTCAGGTTGATTTATGGGCTGGCGAGTGGCTATACAAGATGCTTTCTGCTGAAATGGACTTTGGTTATTTCAGCTTATTTAAAAAATCTAACCAACATCCTTGGATGCCTCAACCAACCAAAAGATCATTGTTACGTCCCTCTTTCTTCCATGGGGGCGGGCGCTGCGCCGTCCTGGTTTCATGTTAACAAATGTGAATATGAGGCAGCTGCTAGGCGTGATGCCCTAGAGTTAAAACAATTCGAGTTCCAGGTCCGGGAGCTCGAATCAAAAGAAAGAGAGAGACATGCAGAAATGGAGGCTAAGGAGAGAGAGCGAGTTGGCAGAGAGAAATCGCTTCATGAAATCAAACAAAAAAAATTGGATCTGCAGGCCAAAGAGAAAGAACTCGCTGCTCAGATTGAATTTAAAAAATTGGAAACTGCGATTCCGCATTCTCCACCTCCTTCTCTGTTTCCATATCCCACTGCTTTTGATATTACTAGAAGCCTATGTTTAATGCCCCCTTTTAATGAAAAAGATGTGGTACAGTACTGAAAAACTTGTCAGGTTTGCCAGTTTACCGGTAAACCAAATCAAAACATTTCTCCTGCGCCATTGTTTCCTATCCCCGTAATTGACAATCCCGGACGAGCCCCCAATATGTTATGGCTGCTCCACAGCCACCGTAAGCATGCAAAGCCGACGCCTTGGTTTTCACACAAATAATAAAACAGCTCCCTGGAAATATCCCAGCTTCCTTACATTAGAGATGAGGTAATTCAAGCCCTCATATTCAATTTTCCTTCAACAATAAGTGTTGAGCTCTCACAAAATAAACAAAGTGAATTTGCTGAAGTCAAATTTCATGAGCTTTTGTCCCTTAGAGACAGTGTGGCCTAATTGAAAGTGTCACCCTGCCCTTTTACATGCACATTTTCCCAATTTATAGTGTCAGCTTTGTGTCATTCCAGTTACTGAACTAAACAGGAGCCTAACAGGCCAATTCATTACGGTTGGGTCCATCTCAAGAAGCAGGAAGTGTACATATAAATAAATGCACTGCAAAGCCATCATTCCACCCTTTGAGAGATACTGTATTTTCAAAACTAATTGGTGGCGTTATACTTCAGGAAAACTGAAATTGGTGGAGCTAGGATCAAGTGGATCAGAACAGATCACAGCACTATGCCAGGGAATGTGAAAGCAGGGAGTAACAGTACATGGTGCCCTAACAAGTGTTCAATACACTGAATGTATGAGAGGAAAGTAGATATAAGACACACTTTTGACATAAATTAAAATAATTAGGTATTATTATATAGAGCTTAATAAGGGAGCTTTCCATCCTCCATTTTTACTGTGTGCAAAGCACATATACAGACCAAATAGATGGTCAACGGACAAAGAAAGCATATCACAGATGCTATTGTAGTGTCTCCTTTCATGAGCCAATAAAAAGTTTCACAGGTAGGTGAGCTACCCAATGGGAGTCCTCGCAGCCCTGGAAGAAAGGCATGCTAAGACTGCGTTTACCCCTCCATTTAATCCACACAGCTGGATCAAACGCAATGACCCAACACCATTCACAAGGCCAAGACCTCTCCCAGCGCCAAAAAACATCAAACGCATCCGCTGCCTTTCCTTAATAACATCCATACGTTGCCATCCGGGAGGCGCGCATTTGCGTGGTGTTTGCGGCGAAGCAAAACTGGCCGAATTGCACCCTGCGCCCAATTCCATGGCCGCAGACGTTCCTCCTGTTGACATGAAGCAAAAGGAGAGAGGGGGAAAAAGCCCCCTTTGCGTGACTTTGAGCACAGAACAAAGCGGTGGATAATTCGCTCTGAGGGATTAGGGCCCAGACTTAACTATTCATTTGACACACTGGGAGAGTTGTGTTTATGGTGATTACTCAGCGGCACTGACAGAGCACACAGGTATGCAGCAGGACCCTTTAACAGCATATGCTCCTGTGTACCACATCAAAGGGCACTAAGGTCCTCCTGCCAGATGCCAATGTTGCCAGATTCCTGAATTAACCCCCCCCATCTTCAATTGACTACCATACAATATTCTCACAAATTATCCCGCATACCTCCTTTTAAAATCCCCCATCTGGCATTGACTCACATACATTTTTACTGTAAAATTTCAGTACAATTTTGTTAAATCCCCTACATTTAGGGGTAAATCCCCCAGTCTGGCAACCCTGCGAGCAGGGCCGTCAGATGTAACATGAACTCAACAGAGCCCTACGGGCAAAGGCTCATGGGAAGCCAGCTCCAGCATCCCAATCATTACCACCATGCTTTTGCTCACACAGACATGATGTAACGATTAAAAATGTAATAATAATAATACATTTATATAGTCCCTTTTGTCACAAGCCGGATCAACGGCGATGACAAAAAGGGAAACGCACACCAACGCATTTAAAAAAAAAACAAGTTAAATAACCTAAGTTTACAGAAAAGACAAGACAAATGTGGGGTGTGAAAGTCCGGACCATCAGCAGCGGAGGTGAGTGGATGTGAGAAGAGTATGGTGAAGCAGTGTTGTATGGTGAAGCAGTGTTGTATGGTGAAGCAGTGGTGTATGGTGTAAACCCAAAAAGCACGACCAAGACCGGCCAATGCCTAAACAGAAAACAAAAGCTATCTGTGGGGAGACAGAGCTCCCTCAAACTGGAGACGGGCGCATCTTAACATCTCAGGGAGCACCGGCCACGTGTGCTCCCAATCGTGCTAACGACCCTCTGCTCCACCCACCGAGCACCTGTGAGGAAACGCTTGAATGAGCAGCGCTGGCAGACGGAGCAGGGGGCCGTCACACTTTTTACATCCCAAGAAATACTTTGCAGAGCCAGAGAAGTGTCAAACATTAACACAGTCGACACAAACAGAGAAAAGCACGCATTCAGGCCAGGCATCGATACACTGTAAAGAAGCAGTTTATCCCTTCATTCACACTCACTACAGATACATGAGTAAGCAGAGAGCAAAGATGTCCCACGTGGTAAAAACCAGAAACGAAATTACAATGGTAACAGAAACTTGGCAGACTGGCACTGCGGAATCTGCAAAAATATTGCGCTGAAAGCCCTCCCCAGCCATGTCAGCTAATTCACCCTGAACACTGGGGAAGAACAGAGCAGGAGCGCGATTGCAGACGCACTGCTGCCGTTTGCTAAATCAGAACCTGGCTGTACTTTTCATGAAATGAAGACCTTTTTTTATTTTTTTTATTTTTTAATTTTTTAAAAACACGGTGATCCTGGAACATATCATTTCTTCTTCGAGTGTAGGAATGGCAGTTTCCAAAAAAAAAAACATTCCTTCTGCTGTACTGTGAGGTGATTGCACTCACGTCCACAGTGAATCTTGCATCAAGTTTCACTTCCTGCTCTCCAGCCAAGTCTCTCCATGTCCCCTAACTGGTAAACACCATGTCAAAAAGGTACAAGCTGTGCTTTGACCACCCACTGTGGAAAAAAGAATGAAAACATATATTCATAAACATTATTTTATCCAGTTTCTTAGAGGTGAAATAATTAGTCTGGCATATTCTGTAATGGTGACTATGTCTATAGTTGGTTTATTGCATTGAGGCAATAACAGTCAATTACAGTCTCCCATCACGATTGTAATCACATGCTCACAATTAGAGTCACCTGTAGTTAAATAGTACCTTTATATTAACTAACAGACTTATTCAGTGACCTGTCACTGTTACAGTCTGGTGTCGGGGCACAAATACTCGGCTGGCCTCTTAGTAGCATCTGAAGAGACTAAGCTCTGCTCAAGACAGCAGAACTGGGCCCGACTGGAGAAAACCACCAAAGAGAGTGCACCCGTTTCAGAGGTACCACACAGTGCAGTCCCTCCGAGCAATTCAAAGCACAGCTCGATACGGGGAGCCCTCCACGTCACGACTGAGAACAGTACACTGCCAAATTCCCTACATCTGGGAGATATTCCAGTCATGCTATTTTCACTTTCTACATCCATCTCCATATATGGTCAGAAAACCTCAAATTTGTAATGACTTGGCCGGCCACTGCATAGTTTTCAGCACCACAAACGGAGTACGTTCTGTCACGCTAAGAAGCACAGCGGCGACATCTGCTGGATGGAATGTCTCAAGCAGAAATCCTGTAAAATATTTGGAATTTTTGAGAATCACAGACACAAAAACAATCACATTTTTGCAGCTATGTAAATATTGTGTAAGCCATGTATTTAAGTCTTAGAGAATCATTGCCTAGTGAGCATGCTTAGTACATGACTCACAGTCAGTGCCATTCTGTGCATTTTGAATGCCATGCTTGTCTTAACCGGTCCATTGGCACTGTGGTTATGGTCCATCTGGAGCACAGAAGGATGTGGGTTCTATGCCCCTCTGCAATAAAACAAATGTTGAAAATCTTCCTATTTAGAGGCAAAAATGGGGGCCCGGGACCCACAACTGTCACCAAAGGAGTCACGGGGCGATCCTCAGAAAAGGTCAAATTAAGAACATTTCGGTTTAATTTCCATATATGGCCTAAATTAGATACGTTTTCATCAAAACGAAACCTTGTTTGGTTTACAAATCCATGGAAAAGTATGATCATTATAATTTACTTCACAATTATACTTTACTGAAAAGCTATGTTTTATACGCAGTTCCATGATTCAATTACATCACTATTTATATATGCTTGCACAGATATGTATGTTAATATATCCACAGCATTGAACTCAGCATTGTTGTGGGTTTTGGAGAACGGTGTCAAAGATGTACCATTTAATGGTATCATATTAGTGGACATCCTCAGCCATAGGATTGTCATTTTATGGTGGCCCATGGGTTCAAAGATTTTGGCACATGCAGTTGAACTGTGGTTGTGTGACTCGGCGGGTTTTCCGAGCTCAGACATGGCCGACGACAACTATGTCCACTGGAATCACCTGTAAGGCAGGTGAGGAAATTGAAACAAATCAGTAGCTGCAATTTCATAAGCATATACCTTTGCAACCTTATTTCTTTCAAATGTTAAAAACAAGCATGGTTTGCATAAAAATTACATTTTTGCTGAATTCTATAAAATGCTGGAAAATTATAAAAAAGGAAAATGTGAAAACTGGTTTAAATGTACCTTGAATTCAAATGAGAATCCATGTAATTCACCCAAAAATACCCCAGAATTTTGCTGTATTAAGTGAATAATGAAGTCTTTGTGGAGCTTGCACAAAATACATGGCACCACGTAATTTGAAAGCCTTTATTTTCAGTGAATACAAAAAATATTTTTTGTAGCCAGATAAATAGCTTACATACAGCATATCTTTATGACTCCTCTCACTGTGGTTCTCTGACAACTACTTCAGTCCTTCAATGGAACAGCAAACAACAACAGCTCCAATACAAGTACGAGTCTTATCATTTTCCAGTAAAATACATCACAATAAGTTGTATGGTTGAGATTTATATCTTCCTTACATTTATTATTATAATAAAAACAAACAAACAAACAAATAAACAGTTTTCATAGTGGCAACAAAAGGACCAAGGAAAACAGGAAGTCAGTCCAACTTGAGATGTGTCACATATAAGACATCAACTCTTACAGTCTTGTTAAGACTTATACAAGACTGAAAAACACATCTGTCAGGGCTCAAAAGCATATCAGCACATGCTCTTGAAATGCAGTCCAGAAACAATTTTTCACATAATATATATATATATATACACACACATATATATTTATGTATTGAGAAAGCTGTCTCTACATCTGCACATTATTTGACTGGCAGACAATTCTGCAGTCATCCAAGGCATTGCTGAATGGGCAGGTGATGAAAGCGCTGATGATATGGAAGAATCGAGTCGGGTGACTGGCTGACCATGACCCATTCGGACAGGGTCAGACCCGGTCTAAGCCTGGGACAAAAGGCCAGCCAAACTGCAGTTCTAGTGAGTGAGAGGCTTCGAGGCCAACAGACTAAGGCACTAATACGCGACGCAGACCGGACCAGAAACTCTCCAGGGACACGGGGTGACGTGGGAGGGATTTCATTTTAACAAAAATGTTGCGCGCGGTGGCGTGCGACCCACTGATTAAACGCATTGGTACAGCAAGGTGTTGGGTTTTCTTTCTCTGGTAATTTACCATGGGGCTGAGGCTGAAATATTGCAAGAGTGGGCAGAAATGTGGTCAGGATGCAGAGTGCTTGAAAATGAGAAATGTCTCACGCCTCCCTACCACGTCGCAGCACTGCAAGGGTAAGATGGGTTATTTATGTCACGCCCAACACCGTCTGCATATTCAATGCAGCAAGGGTGACACATCATTCTCACACTATGAACTGGGGAGGGGGTTATTCGCTGAGACAACATTTGTACAAACACCTATACGCGACCTTTCTTCACAATGACCTGAGCACAGTTGTTTGCACGGACACCGTGACAGGGAATCAATAGGCTGAGGCAAGGAATACAACTGGAAACATGGTACCACAAAGAAAGGTCCATCTCAGCCCCCTCCCCAAAGTAGAACTGCTCAAAAATAAATTGACCTCTTATGACAGAACTCCCAAGCCCAAAGCTGCCGTCATATCCAGGCGGGAAATCAAAAGTGCAGTGAAACGTAAAATTTATTGTAATAATTAAAACTAAAAACTAAAAAGCCCTTAAAGTATAAACCAGTGGATTCACAGAGAGTACCTCTTCATCTGCTGGGGGAGCGGGCGAGAAGCTGGCCGTCCGACAGCGCACGGGACTCGGTGTGCAACGCCAAACGTCTATTAAATCGCTAAACTGTAAATTGTATACAACGGCATTCTTCACACCGGAATCTGAGAACACAGATGGGTCACCGGGATTAACATCGTCCGGACGGCGCCCCTGTTATTTACGTGTCTGTGGCTGTGGTTCCACTCGATATATGCAGCTCGCTTTATGAGTTCGACGACTCTAGCGGCCGGCGCCTCGGAGCGCTGGCGCCCGGTAACCTGGGTGGAATAAAGTCAAGAAGCAATCACATCACTTCTCCACACCGGCCACTTTAATGCAGCCTTTTAAAAAAAACTTAAAACTTTTAACCAAAAAGGATGAATTGCAGGGTACATATTCAGTAGCCTTCACTCAATGCATCAGATTTCTCTGTGCAAGTGGAAATAAGCCTCCCTGGTCCGGCCTCTCTGAGGCGTTGCATGGCAGGCAGCGGGAGTCGGACCCACCATGCGCTGAATGCACAGGAGAGAACCCTTACATCTAGAGCTACAGTTTCCAGATGCATCCAGGGCTCTCAATATTCATAATGCCGTCTAACTGCAGGGCATAGAGCAGGACCCCCAGGGGATTCTCATAAAAATGGGACAAATATCCTACTCACGTTTTCACATTTAATAAATACATTATTGGCTTACAGATAAAATAAACTGTCTGGTTTTTTTCTATTGCTAAATACCAACATCTTACATAGATCTAAGGTGCAGTGACATAATGCATTTCTATGTCACTGTCTGTATTGAGCATGAGTTGTCAAATATTATCCATTTTATTATTTTATCTGCCACAGCATGATCATTTTAGGGCTCTTGAGATGAAAATATTTGAGAACCCCCAACTGTAGAACACATCCGGCTCAACATGTAGCATAGATATAGAAGAACAAGAATCCATGCAGTATGCACTGCATAGCACAAACAGTTGCAGCACTCGAGTGCAGTCTGTACACGCATATCCATTATATAGACGTTCTTAAAATGTAGTCCTCCAACCGGCTATGTTTGAGTGATGGAGAACTTTAACAAACAATCCATTCTACTCCAGTAAGAATAGATCACGTTCGCAGAGCTTTACCTTAACCACAGATGGCATGGGCACACAAGCTGTCAGTGCTACCAATAGGTATGAGTCAGGACAGCAGGTCACCAGAGTCACATGACCATCTGGTAAATGAAGATGTACACTTTGTAGTCCTGGATTTTGTGTTTTTACAGCAGGGGTTACCAAACTGTGGGCCGTGGGAGGGGTTAAGGTGGGACAAGAGATTAAAGTGAATAAATATAACCGGCTGTATATAAGATGCGTTTTCCACTGACGTTCACACCAGTCAAAGCTAAACACTACCCTTGTTAATGTCCTGCATTACTTATAGCATGGAGGATAATAATAACTTCTTGGTACAGTATAAAGGCAGTTCACTGACATATTATAACACTTTAATGACATATTTGAACATACTGTATGCTAGGCAATGTTTTAAAAATGCTTTGGAAGGAAGAAGTAAATGTATTCAATCACAGGGTGCATTGTGGACTCAGAAAGCTGTTGGGCTTCTGCCTTATGGAGCTCTGCTGCAGTAACTAAAAGGATGCTAACTCTCACCATACCATTGGACGAAACAGGTGGATTAAATCCAAAAAAGCTAAACTAAGAAACTAAGGCAAAAATGAATTACCCATCACTGTCCAAATATCTCACAGAGGAATTGTGTTGTGAGCAGCACAGGGGACCACCTACAATCTCCCGTGGAGACTTCCTGTGGATTTACTATGTGGGTTGTGCCTTC
The DNA here is from genome assembly GCA_029718625.1 of Synaphobranchus kaupii. NCBI lineage: Eukaryota > Metazoa > Chordata > Actinopteri > Anguilliformes > Synaphobranchidae > Synaphobranchus > Synaphobranchus kaupii. Next base: position 38,915,496 of record CM056388.1, on the reverse strand, counting down.
AAAAGGCTAAAATAACCATTTTCTTTTTCTTGAAAAGATACAGAACGACAGATTTTGAGTGTGTGTGTGTGTGTGTGTGTGTGTGTGTGTTTACGTGTACACATGTACTCTGTCGCTCATGCAATTCCTTTCTGCTTGTAGAAAGAAACACATTTTAAGAGGCTTAAGACAATAACTTTAAACAACCCCCTTCAGAAAGACAATATGGACATTTGTAAGGGTTTATATATCAGAGCCATTCCAATGATTAAAGGAAGCGTGACACATGACGTGACTGGGTACCTGCTTTACACGTGCACTGCCTCTTCTTACAGAGCTTACTGACTCCAGAGAAAGCAGGAACAGCGCTCTTTTTCACAGGCTATCTGTGAAAGCCCAGTAAGCCCTGCCAGCTCACACACTGAGTGAGCTATCCTGTAAAATGGGCCTGCACCCCCATTGGGTAATGTTAGCTTGGGTTGGGTCAGCTTAGGTAAGGTTGGGTTGGGTCAGTGCAGCTTAGGTAAGGTTGACTTGGGTTGGTTCAACTTGAGTTAGGCTAGCTTGGGTTGGTTCAACTTGAGTTAGGCTAGCTTGTGTTGGTTCAGCGTGGGGAAGGTTAGCTTGTGTTGCTTCAGCTTGGGAAAGGTTGGCTAAAGTTGATTCCGCTTGAGTAAGATAAGGTTGGTTTGGTCCAGCTTAGGTAAGTAAGTAAGATTGAGTTAGTTGAGCTTGGGTAAGTTTAAGTTGGATTGGTCCAGCTTGGATAATGTTGTGTTGGGTTGGTTCAGCTTAGGTAAGGTTAGCTTGGGGAAGGTTCAGCTTGGATAAGGTTGGGTTGGGTTGGTTCAGCTTGGCTAAGGTTGGGTTGGGTTGGTTCAGCTTGGGTAAGGTTGGGTTGGGTAAGTTTGGGTCGGGTTGGGTAAGGTTGGGTTGGGTCAGGTTGGGTTGGGGAAGCTTGGATTGGCTCAGCTTGGTTAAGGTTGGGTTGGGTCAGGTTGGATCACGTTGGGTTGGTTCAGCTTGGGTAAGGTTGGGTTGGATCAGGTTGGGTAAGGTTGGATCACGTTAGTTAGTTCAGCTTGGGTAAATTTGGGTTGGGTTGGTTCAGCTTGGGTAAGTCTGGGTTGGGTTGGCTCAGCTTGGGTAAGTCTGGGTTGGGTTGGCTCAGCTTGGGTAAGGTTGGCTTAGGTTCGTTCAGTCTGAAGTTCAGGTTCAGTTCCCCTCCTCTCGCAGCTCTGTGGGCAGGAACTTGTACTGCTGCTGTCGGATCTGCGCCAGCTTCTTCCTCGCCTCCTCCAGCTCTCTCTCCTTCCTCAGCATCTCCTCCTGTGCTGCGATGATCTGGACAAATGGGAGTGATGGGGGCGGGGTCAGCTAAGCTCCACCCTCTTCCTTGGGTTTGGTGTGTCTAGTTACATGCATAATGATTTCATAAACAAAATACTATGATATGTGAATGTATATCTTGACAAGGGATTCCTTTGTACAGGCCTATAGTCATAAACATAGAGAGACGGAAAGACAGATCGACACAGACAGGCAGCCATTCAGTGTCTGTGTAGTTTCTCTAATGCTCAGCCACCCTCTTGAGGTGAAAATAAACCTAGAGGAGGTGAAACCCCAGGAAGCCTGGAAGAGAGCAGATGTTTACCCTTCAATTACTCCTGAATGTGGATGTAGATGAAAATAAACATTTATTCCCAGCACTCTGGAAACCTGTGTGTTCAAACTGCTGAGCAAGCCTGATAAAACAGTGCTCTGAAGCCCAGCCCATTGCCTCCTTTGCCCAAAGCAGCGTGAAGGCCTGCAGGTGAAATCGGAGCAATTTTGAAGCCTTCACTATGGAGGATTCAGAATCTTGCTTTCCAAATCCCGAACGAAGAGTGTGACCATCCGGTGCTCTGCGGCACAGCCTCACCTGAGCGATTCCTCCCACAAACTTGGTCTTGACCACGACGCTGTCATCATCCACCTTGTCGAAGGCCGCCTTTTGCGCAGCTCGCACCAGGTTATCGGACGCCCGTTTCACCGCGTTCCCCGCAGCCTATGGGAGCAGAGCCACCGTTAGAGCAGGGACCGCCCCTCTAACGCAGCCGAATGGCGTGTGACTGTACTCATTAATCTGGCTGAAACCTACTAACAGCGGTTCTGTCTGGGAGTGTGAACTTGAGGATATTACTTCTGAAGGTTACCATTTTTGTTTTCACCATGAGCATGATCTTAAAGGCATTCATAGTTAATTAAATTTGTGTGGCCTGTTCATTTTAATAACATTGCCAAACATTCACCGAAATATGTATTTTCCTTACAGGGGAAAACTCAGAACAGTTGTCAGAATTTAAACTCGTAAACAAGTGTTGACAGGTTACCTGCAGTCTCTTCATGGCCTCGGAATCCTGGTCAGCTTTGACCTTGCAGGCCACCAGCAGCTGAGCGGTGGAGGCGGCCACCTGCTTGGCGGAGGAGATGAGCTTCTCCTCGCTGGCGTGGCCCTGGACCGAGGCGTTTGCCGCTTCGCACAGGCTGCTGGTCGCTGCAGCCACCATGCGAGCCTTCAGGGAGGAGATGGAGGAGGGAGGAGGGAGGGAGGGACAGAGAGAGAGAGAGAGAGAGAGAGAGAGAGAGAGAGAAATGTGCTAATGCCAGTAAATTCATTCACGGTTTCCTCATTTCCAGCAAGGCCACGCCAGAATGCCATTCCTCAAATAGCCACACTTAGATGGTGTGTGGGCGTGCTTGCATATGTGGTTTCAGTGTGGTTTGTGTGTGTGTGTGTGTGTGTGTGTGTGTCAATGTTTTTGTGTGTTTTGACAGGCTGCATTTGTGACTCACAGCAGAGATGAGGCCCTGGGACCACTGGCCATCATCCACGGCGTTAGCAGGGATAGACCCCACCTACAGGAGACAGGCAGGTATTACACAAACACAAACTGAGAGTGAAAATGACCAACAGCCCGTGGAATTTCATATCATGAAACAAATATTCTTCAATAATACTGCCTCTGTGACTGACTTCACCACAGTAAATATGGTCTCTGTGACTTTTCTGCACATTAATAACATAAGCGACTTCCTCAGTGACATTGTTACAGTGATATGATATTATCATTAGTGTGTCTCTCAGGCTGTGGCACCGTCTCTGCAAGCAACTCTTCCTGTCCGTCTTCTCTAAGTGACACAGCCGCTGCGTCCGTCAGTCGGTCCTCACCTTGCCCTGCGCCACCAGCTCCCTCTGTGCTGCCGACGCCGACTTCACCAGGGCGCTGGTTGCCGCGGCGATGAGTTTGGCCGCCTCCAGGATCTGCTCCTCGAAGTCCAGGGTCTCGTCAGCTTGCTGAAATGCAACACAGTCAGCGAGAAAAGAGATGTAACACTAACCTGCGACACCTTTCGAAAAACAACACATGGGCATCAGTCCAAGCATCCGTATGTAATGAAGGGGGTAAAGCACAGCTAATCAGACAGACTGTAGTGCTTTTGAAAGAATGGTGGAGAGGCCCTCCTGCTGTGGTTTGTGCTCTGATACAGAGGCTCCTCCCATGCTGTCATCAGTGGCATCACACAGAGTTTCCACAGTTACCATTACCACAAATTCAAGTCCTTTCAATGTAACATCGCCCAAAATGAAAGGACCCATAAAAACTACTATCAGGCTATGTCACAACAGGAACAGCTCTCAATACTCCTGAAACTACTGCTGTCCCAGGATCAGCTCAATTAATCACAACCCATTTTAGCAGAGTATCGATTCTGATCCCAAATCAGTTCCAAAACAGCACAACTTACGTAAAACATAGACCTTTAGCATTTTGAGATCCCTGAAATCACTCCACAAACGAGCACTTTAAACTTCTGACAGAACTGTGTGATTTCAACAAACTTTCAGGCCCCAGATTTTATTATTCTATTCAGAATTTGAGGACTTTCGAGGCTCAAGTGTGGGAACCCTGAGCTGAGCTTTCTCTGAAGGCCGACCGCTGAGCCGAGAGATGTTCTCCATTTGCGTCTGCCGTCTGTGGAAATCTCGCCACAGTGAGAACGTGGCGCACCGGCTGACGCGACTTCAGACGCTCCACTGCTCTGAAACCTTGCGTGCGTCACAAACCCCAACCAAAGAATTGCTCCACCCGCCCGTTTCTCGGAGGAGAGCCAAAACAGACGCATCTGCTGTACACGGTACTGTAAACAGCGGGTAAACTCTACTGTGCGCTAATAAGCAACTCTCCAAAGGACAAAAAGGAACCAACACATGTTCTATGACCGCACCTCCACTGAGATCGAACTCAATGCATCAGTCCATTTCAAATAAATGAATAAATAAATAGCTATACTTAGGAAACAAAAAAACTCTGTAAAGGAAAATGTTTGCATAACAGAAATTTAGGAGAAGGTAAACTACGAAAGGCATTTGCATTCTATTTGAGTTTGCTTTGCATTTCTGTGGTACTGTTCAGACCAGCCCTGGGACAACAGACACAAACAAACCTTTGATTGGATTCTAGTACAATACGCCTCAACACCCACACTGATATTTGTACACTTTGTTTTCCAATTAATAAATAATGAAATAATCTGAATGAATTAATAAATAATGGTCTGTTTGATATGGATGGTACTGTCATTTCCACAGATTTGATATCACAATAAATGCACCGCGCAGATATTTTACATAAGGAGCTCACAGGTGACACCTGAAAGTGTAGCAATGTTATGCATTATTATTAAGCCAGTCATCTGACAAGTGTGCATTATAAAAATACACAGTAGATGAACACTGAGCAATGAAAAATCCCAGAGGCAACACTTCATGAGGGTGCCCTCTCATGGCGATAGAATGGAATTGCATGCAAGCTCTCCAACACAATAAACTGGTTTGCACTGTTTGCCTTCTGCCAGCAAATAAATATTTAATACTGAAATGCCTTAGCTAATGCCTTAGACTTCAAATATCCAGCCACACTGAAGCAGATTCAAACAACTCATTTGCAAAGTAACAATGCAAATAAAAACAAAATGAAAAACAACAAGTCACAGGAAGACATCAGCTCCAGCTCGCGCACACACACACACACACACACACACACACACACACACACACACACACACACACACACACACACACACACACACACACACACACACACACACACACACACACACACACACACACACACACACACACACACAGATCCCTCACCACAAAGTTCTCCACCATACAACAGCACACACATCACATGAGTCTGGAGACAGAGCGGGACACTGTAGGAATATGTTCGATATATAGTTGGATTGAATAACAACCTAATATATCAAACATATCAGACAGAGCCCTGCAAAGAAGGCTTCCAGGTTTAAATCGGCTTAAGAGAACTGCGGTGAGCCATGCTGGGATGGACCAGGGATGTCTACTGTGTGTGTGTGTGTGTGTGTGTGTGTGTGTGTGTGTGTGTGTGTATATGTGTGCTTGTGTGTTTGTATGCGTTTATTTGTATATGAGTGCACTTGTGTGCATGTGTGCTTGTGTGTGTGTTTGTATATGTGGAATATATGTGCGCTTGTGCTTGTGTGCGTGTTTGTATATGTGGAATATATGTGCGCTTGTGCTTGTGTGCGTGTTTGTATATGTGTGCGCTTGTGTGTGTGTGGAGGTTACAGAGGGAGGGAGCAGGGGAAGGAAGAAGAATGGAGAAGGGGGGAAGGAGACACAGGCAGCTGTAACTGTGTGCATTGTTCGGCTGACACAGACAGGACACCCTGCTGCCTCTTCCACAGGTTATAGCTCCACTGCATCAAAACACAGCCATTCAGTTTGAACACACACACACACGCACACGCACATGTGAATACATGTGCACGCGGACCCATGCATGCGCGTGTATACGCACACAAAAACACACACGCGTGCACACAGTCCGGTCGAGCGGTTAAAATGACAGCCTTCCCTGTGCGGCTGACGGAGCCCCTCCTTACAGGAGCGAGATCGAGGGAGGTCAGCTGAAGGCAGGGGCGGAGTCAAGGCACTGTACGCCCAGGGAGATGAGCTGTACTGAAGTCTGACAGGCCGATGAGGACATCTCTGCAGTACTAACAGAGACGTCTGTCAATGCTGGGGCCACAGAAACAGCAAGTCCTGAGCACCATATAGAACACACACACACACACACACACACACACACACACACACACACACACACACACACACACACACACACACACACACACACACACACACACACACACACACACACACACACACACACACACACACACACACACACACACACAACACACACACACACACACACACATATATGAACACACACATATATATGAACACACACACACAGGCACACGCACACACACACACACACACACACACACACACACACACATATATATGAGCACACACACACAAAGCTCAAATGTACCCACACAAATTTATGCCAAATACATGCACACAATAATACACACATAAACGCTATTTTAGATATTTTATGGAGCCGCAGAAAAAAAAGTTAGTCAGTTTTGGAGTTTGTTTGGAGAAGAAGTCATCCTTTTTGTTTTTGTGGTGGTAGTTCCTTTCATTCCTGTTCCTGGAGGGTAAATAATATTTGCAATTTCTGGCTTATCTCTCTCTTTACTGGTATTTTCGAATTCATGTCTGGTTTAATGTCTTCCCTTTTGTTAATTATAAGTAGTCAGCCTACATTCCTTAGTGAATGTATGATTTCAAGTTATTATTCTAATTGACTGTTTTTCATTTAATAAAATTATTTAATCTTAAGACCTGATTTAGACTGTGTTTTGGCCTGTTGGTTGATTCACCAGGTTACTGTTCAACTTACCTATCAAAGAATTTGGCGATTTAATTGATGATTGTCATTTTTAATAATAATTATCAAATTAAATAACGTAAAACTTATTTTGAATGTAGGTTAAGTGAGGGGTTCTAGCACGCAATATCGCTTGTGTCCAGTATTCAGAGTGCCGAACGTTTTAACAAGGGCATTGACTGTTGGAATCGCTGGATTCCGATAATACACATTTTACCTAATCCTCACTTACCCGACAGCATACGCCGATATAATGATATTTATCCAATCCACAAACTCCATAGCTCCCACAATGTATGAACACGAAAATACACGCACAAATACGCGCATAAATGCAGCCACATGCAAACACACAGACACACACCTTCTAAATTAGAAAATGGAGCTTCTTTATGGCAAAACCCTCATGTAAATAGTTTTCATAGCAAATAAAGTACAGTATTCCCATTTATACACACCAATACACATTTCTGCCATGAGTTTCAGATAATTAACACCCAAGCTGAACCAATTCCTCAAGAGTACCATGCATGTATAACTGCATCTCCCATAAACAAAATGGCCACAATAAATCCACTACATAATCGCAAGATAAAACATATCCACATTAACAGTCCATGAACTGCACAGATGTGTCATGCACAATGGTTTCTTGGCTTGACTGTCTAATCTCTATAGACAGAGATTTGTAGACTGACAAAATTATACATATATATCTATATATATAACAGCTTGACTAACACTATCCAAGCCACCCACATTATGCACTGAACCATGAGCTTAGTCACTGAAGTACATAATAATTCACCGTCCCTAAAAATAGGTTGCAGTTAAAATAAGTCACCAAAGCTTGCAATGTCAATAAATTACAGAATAATCTGCCCAAACAAAAAATAAACTGAGCTCAGAATAAGTCAGTTAAACTCAAAATAAATCACTGAAGCCCAGATTAAGCTACTGAATCTCTCTGAAGTCTCAGTTCAAATGCAAAGTAAGTCAAGCAATAAGTTAGAATAAGTGAAGTTTTTGAGAGTTTCTGACAGCTGGCAAATGTGAGATATCTTTTGGGAACACTGGGTACAGAGCTGGAGGTAGTGGGCAGAGTGTGTGAGGGTTTACAGAAGATACTGGGGTGTGTCTGATGGTAACAGCATAGAGGCACGAGGCAGCTTTTGGAGGTACAGGGATAGACCGGTCCGGCAGGTTCGGTTTAGAGCAGGGGTCCTCAATCTTATCCAGTAAGGGCCTGTGTGGGCGCAGGCTTTTGTTCCAACCAAGCAGTTAGACACCTGATCCTACTAATCAGCCACTACAGTCGTTGCTAAGAACCTTGATTAGTAGAAGCATGTGTGTAACTGCATGGTTGAAACTGCGCGCCCACACAGGCCCTTACTGGATAAGATTGAGGACCCCTGGTTTAGAGGATAACAGGTTAGAGGTGTGGTTTAGGGGGTGGCAGGGTTGTAGGTATACAGTAGTTTTAGTGGTATAAGGATTATAGGTATAGGGTATGTTTAGGTGTATAAGGTGCTGGATGCTTTCAGGTGGGATGTAGGTGGAGGGCAGGCATTGTACCTTGGGCTTGGCTCTTGGTTTGAGCTGTTCAAGTTTCTTGGCTGCGGCCTCAATCGACGCTGCTGCCCCCAGTAGCTCGGTCTCCGCAACCACAGTGGGGTCTTCTGGGTCTACCCACTCTATGCCTGAAATGACCCCAACACAGTGAGGACCCACAGTATACCACAGGATCCTGCTTATTAACAGGCACAATGAGTAGAGTATTATGGGGGCAATTGTAACAAGGGGGCAATTGCAACACCATAAAATTGCACCAATTTGAAATAAGCTAGAGCTGATATTCTATCCAGCAAGCTAGCTAGTTTCATGTGTTCCAGGTTGGGGGCAATTGTAACAAAAAATTGTTACAATTGACCCCTGTTACAATTGCCCCCAGAATACTCTAGCCACAATGCACCACAGGATTGGGCTTATTAAGACGCACATTGAGTACCCACAATGCACCACAGGATTCTGCTTATTAACAGGCACAATGCGTACCCACAATGCACCACAATATCATGCTTATTAACAAGCACATTGATCACCTACAATGCACCACAGTGTCATGCTTATTAACAAGCACACTGAGTACCCACAATGCACCACAGTATCATGCTTATTAACAAGCACACTGAGTACCCACAATGCACCACAGTATCATGCTTATTAACAAGCACATTGAGTACCCACAATGCACCACAGTATCATGCTTATTAACAAGTACGTCGAGTACCCACAATGCACCACAGTATCATGCTTATTAACAAGTACGTCGAGTACCCACAATGCACCACAGTATCATGCTTATTAACAAGTACATCGAGTACCCACAATGCACCACAGTATCATACTTATCAACAGAAATAGTGAGTACCCACAATGCACAATACCATCATGCTTACCTACAGGCATGAGCACCCAAAACGTACTCCAGAATCATTCTTAGCAGATACAGTGAGTGCCCACAATGCATCACAATACTATGCTTATGAAAAGGCACAATGAGTACCCACAGTGCACCACAACACCATGGTTATTAACAGGCTCAGACAGTAACCACAATCCACCACAGCATAATGCTTATCCACAGGCACAATGTGTACCCACAGTAAGTGCACCGGAGTACATTAAGATTATTAACAAGCCAAGAGCACCCACAATGCACTCGAACCACCCACGTATTAAGAGTGGTAGATTTCTATAATCACCCTGGAACTGTATGCGTGTAGAAGCGGCAGGCCAGCCAGTGTGACGGTCGTACATGTACATGTACTGCGTGTAGAAACGGAGCCCTTGTGTCCTCTGCCTCAGTGTTTTAATAAGAGCTCTTCCTAATGGGTCGTCTTCACTCTTTATAGACTTTTTAAAGTGCCTATAAAGTGTGCGCATTTGGAACAGCTTGCAAAAACAGATGGAGTGATATATACTGTATATATATATATTTTTTTTTTTTACCGATTATAAGGCACCCTGGGGAAATGCAATCAGGCTCCCTCTCTCTCTTTTGATCTCCCTCTCCCTACTTCCTTTTCAATGAAGGTGATCTGCGTTATCGACACGGCAAGCGCTCTACTTACCTCCATCTGAGGCAGGACAGGGGAAAAACGGAGGAGGGCGTTACATTAGACGAGGATTTGGATTTAGCCCCGTAAAGAAACCCCCGCAGAGACCAATGACCCTGCAGTGCCTGCAGACCCGCACTATGACACGGCACCGTACGCTCCGTGGATTCACTTCATTCTGTCTCCCATAGTCATGCAGCTTTATGGTGACACGCAGAGCAATAAAATGTAGGAAGCAGAGAAATCCATATTATGTTTCTGCAGATAGGCATATAAAGGTGCTTTCAGAGGGGCCGCCACAGATGTGTGGTCATGTAATAATAGTGAGAAGGACTACGAACCCGCCGTGACCCTATTAAAAGAAACATGCTGTGCACTCCGTGAAGTGGGTTTGGACTGACCTGACACAGAGTGAGACCGTACGAAGCCAGAATAAGCCCATCCATGGGCATGAGCGCAGAGCCGCGCCAGTTCTCACCTTTCATGGCCTCGGCTGTTTGGATGAGCTCGGTGACGGAGCTCGCCACGCGCTTAGAGAATCCGCCGAGCTGCTGTTTCTGCTCGGGCGTGGGCTTCTGTAGGACCTGAGCACGGAGGAGAGAGCGCACGTTATATCACACGCGTGCTCACATCTGCATACACCTGCATACGCGCACCAACACAGGGATATGCACATGCGCACACACACGTGCACGCACGCACACACACAAACAGAAAGGGCACGCACACACGCGCACGCACAGAAAGGCGCCGTTATAAGAGGACACAGGTGAATGTTTCTCAGTCTCACCTGTAGCACGTGTTCCAGCAGCTGCAGGTATCCAGCAGTACACTCAGTCCCCAGGACCAGGGCTCTGTCCCGCACATCCTCACTCACCTCCTGATCATACGCTGCACGCTGGAGGACACACGCACATCACAGCCTCATAACACAGCACACACACACCCACACAACACACGTGAGGCAAACACACGTGTGTAAATGCACAAAAAGGCTGTTTTGTTAAAAAAAAAAAGATCCAATATGCAGAACTCTTGAACTCTCTGCACGGTTGTTATATTTTCCTCATGTATGTTATTATCAGTGTGGTGTCAGGGCGCTCCGTAGAGATTATGTAAAACAAGTCTCTCGAGGGTTCTCCTGCAAGCAGGAGTCACGTCTCCATGGTGACAGGAGATATACGGATAATACTCTCTCTGACAGGACTGAGATCTGAGAAATAAAAAGCAGGCCCTGCCAAGGGTCTCCACCCAAGCCTGCGGACGTTACGCGCTTTTCCGGCGGCGCGTGACAGAGCGATCCCCGTGGCGTGGGAGCGCCATCGAAGGCGACAGGCCGGCACCTTGCACGTGGTCAGCATGTCGGAGACGGCCTTGCGGCTCAGGTTCGCCGTCGAGATCACGTGTTCCTGCTGGGCCGAGTTGCCCGCCGCCACGGCTTTGGCCGTCGCCGTGGTCATGCCCTTGGTCATGCGGATGAACTCCTCCGGCGTGGTGGACTTCTCCGGAACGTCCTTGGACTGGAACACCTGCCCAAAGGAAGACCCAAAGGAAACAGAGACAGGACACCATCTCGCTAAATCCTTATAGCAATATGGCTCATGGACACACAATGGTTTCTGTTTCACAGAAAAGTAGATAAGGGCCATGCAGTACATTCCCAAATTAGGTTGCTAACAGACAGCATTTAACAACATTCATTTAATGAAACAAGCGTTGCGCGGTGTTACAAGTGCAGTGACGCCTGCTATCAAGTGCAGCCAGTGTTTCTGTTATCGAACGCCTTTTAATTGCGCACAGTACGCCTCCGATTCAGATCTTGTTACCCTCCAGAGGGGCCACTGATAAGGATTAGAGCAATTTGCAAGAAAAACAGAAACTAATGAAGACTCTCTGTAACCACCACGGAGCACCTTATTAGGACAGAGGGAAAAACAAGAGGATTATGGGAAACTGCAGGGAGGGGGGGGGGGGGGAGGAGGGTTCCCCCCGCCCCCCAACCCTCCCCCTCTCCTGACGACGGGTGACAGTTACCGTCAGCTCCTGCTTGATGCACTCGATGGTGGCCTCCAGCGCCCTCGTCCCGCGAGTGGCCTCGTCCTCCACCGCCTTCACAGTCTTCAGCAGCGACGTCACGTTCGTCACCATCACCTGCGTCGAGGAAGAGAGAGAGAGAGAGACAGAGAGACGGCGAGAGGAGGGGCGGTTTAAAAACCGGCTCAGATGCGAGACACAGCCACCAGAGGGCGCTGTCTGAGTCTGCCACCAGAGGGCGCTGTCTGCGTTTGCCAGCCGTAATAGGGAGAGGGCCAAAGCAATTAAAGCTCCTGCCAGCAAAGCTAAGAGCGCAGCTTTGGAGGTCCCCAGTTCAGGACGGCGAGCCCGCTGTACCGCTGCAGTACGGAGAAGAGCCCTCTGGCCTGAAAGCCAGGGTGCTGGGAAACCCAGTCCTTTTGGGTGTAGTGTAAAGCACCGGCCCACTCCACAGGAGACACTGGAGGGGCTGGGGGACGGCTGGTGCCCACTCTAAGTGGCAATGAGGGGAAAACGCCGGGACCAGTCCAGGGAAGCGCAGCTCCTTCACAGGGATCGAGTGGGTGAGAAAACGGGTTACATCACCCAGTCATGTGATCGGCCCTCGAGCTGCATGCAGGCGCCGCTCCTTTTGGAAGTGGACGGGCTGAGCGTCTCGCTGCAAGGCCGATGAGCTGGACTTTGACCCGGAGGGCTGCAGGTTCAATTTCCATGGATGAACCCTTGAGGAAGGTACTTAAACTGAACTGCTTCTCTGCAAATCCAGTATAATCGGATAAAGTGCGTCAATGCAAGCTGGATATAGCCGAATCGCTCGTCTTTTTTCAATTGTCCCACATCCTCGCGTGACATTTGAATTAAATACAGGGGAAGATTATGACTTTTAATAAAATTCTACAGAGTATAATATATAGGCTAGAGGATTTGTAAAAAGCCGGTTTGCCATTTTTTATTTAACCAGGTAGGTCAAAGAGTTCTTTTTCATTGACGCCAAAGAGAATCAAAGAGGGTAGGGAACACAAGGGATTATGCAGCCAATCAGATGTAGGGAGGATGATGAGCCAGTTTCTCTGACCAGGGCTGTGTCCGTATCAGAGCCCTATCTGCTGCGTCCTGTTTACTGTGTACTAGCATACTGTATACTGCTTACTGCATAGTGTTTAGTGACATGTAGTATGCAAAAAATATCCTCCATACTATTATCAGCGAATAAGTATATAATCCGGGGATATTAAAAACACTCAATTGTTGCGTACTTAACAGCTCTTTAAAAAAAGTATACTCAACTGGAATACTCAATAGTAGGCAGGTGCGCTAATTCGGACACGGCCCAGTACACCAACGTTAAGTTGGACACTTAATGTTTTGAAAAGTGTCACGGGATCTTTAATGGCCACAATGAATCAGGAACTCAGTTTAACATCTCATCTGAAAGATGGCACCTTCTACAATCCTGCAATGGGCCAATCGATTTCTATTTTAGCCCAGAGGGAAGAGCGCCCCCTACTGGCTCAATGATACTTCTAGTAACCATGGCTGTGTCCGAATAAGCACACTTCCATACTATTAGGCAGGCTTGTTGAGTAGACAGGACGAAAAAGTCGTTAAGTAGGCAAAAATTTCTCTAAATATACAAACCGCAATTCCAAAAAAGTTGGGACAGCATGTTAAATGCACATAAAAGCAGAAAGCAGTGATTTGTAAATTCTCTTTCACATCTATTTAATTGAAAACAGTATATATATTTAATGTTTTACCTTATCAACTTTATAGATTTTTGTAAATATACGCTAATTCTGAATTTGATGCCTCGAACACCTTCCAAAAGGTGTGGACAGGGGCAACTGGGAAGGTTGTGGAATGTTCAAAAAACACCTGTTTGGAACATTCCACAGGTAAACAGGTGAAGAGGTAATAGGTGATGCTATCATGACTGGGTATAAAAGGAGCATCCACGAAGGCTCGGGCGTTTACGAGCAAGGATGGGTCGAGGTTCGCCACTTTGCAAAAAACTGTGTGTGAGCGAATAGTCCAACAGTTTAACAACAACATTTCTCAAAGCACAATTGCAAGGAATTTAGGGATTTCACCATCTACAGTCCATAATATTATTAAAAGATTCAGAAAATCTGGAGAAATCTCTGTGCGTAAAGGGTAAGGCCGATCACCAATATTGAATGCCCATGACCTTCGATCCCACAGACGGCACTGCATTAAAAACCAACATGCTTCTGTAATCAATATAACCACACAGGCTCGGGAATAATTCTGAAACCGTTGTCAGTAAACACAGTTTGTCGCTGCATCTACAAATGCAAGTTAAGACTCTACTACACAAAGCGTAAGCCATATATGAACAACATCCAGAAACGCCGCCGACTTCTCTGGGCTTGAGCTCATCTGAGATGGACTGACGCAAAGTGTAAATGTGCGCTGTGGTCTGAGGAGTCCACCTTTCAAATTGTTTTTGGAAATACTGGACATTGTGGTCTCCGGGCCAAAGAGGAAAAGGACCATCCCGATTGTTACCAACGCAAGGTTCAAAAGCCAGCATCTGTCATGGTATGGGCGTTTGTTGTGCCCATGGTATGTGTAACTTGCACATCTGTGAAGGCACCATTAACGCTGAAGGGTGCATATGCATTTTGGAGCAACATATGCTGCCATCTAGATGACGTCTTTTTCAGGGACGTCCCTGCTTATTTCAGCAAGACAATGCCAAGCCACATTCTGCACGTATTACAACAGCGTGGCTTCGTAGTCAGAGAATGCGGGCGCTAGACTGGCCTGCCAACAGTCCAGACCTGTCTCCCATTGAAAACATGTGGCGCATTATGAAGCGCAAAATATGACAACGGAGACCCTAGACTGTTGAGCAGCTGAAGTCAAGCAAGAATGGGAAAAAAATCTGGTTACAAAACTACGACAATTAGTGTCCTCAGTTCCTGAAATATTACTGAGTTTTGTTAAAAGGAAAGGTGATGAGGCCACTGCGGTGGTACAACGGTAAGAGCACCGACTTTCAGTCGATGCAGTTGCACCCCGAGGATCTGGGTTCACGCCCCGGTCCTGCCGGATCCGAGCATGGCCGGCACCCTATGGGAGCGGCAATTGGCGGCTGCCTCCGGGTGGGGGGAGGGGCTCAGAGAGAATCGCTGCGCGCATAGCGGCCCTGGGCGAGCTGGAATCACGGTCAGGAGCCCTAGGAGTCGCCGCGCCCTGAAGAGGACGTGGCGCCCTCCCGTCCTACCGCTGGCTGACGGGGATGTGTAGCAGTGATTCTCTAGCGGTTGCTACACAGGGGAATTGAATTAGAATAGGGGTTCAATTGGCTACTAAATTGGGAGAAAAATGGGGGGGAAAAAAGAAGAAAGTAAACATGATGTAACAGTTGTAAACATGCCCCTGTCCCAACTTTTTTGGGACGTGTTGCAGGCATCAAATTTAGAATGAACTTGTATTTACAAAAAACTAAATAAAGTTGATTAGTTAAAACTAGTACTGTCAATCGATACAGTCAATGCATTTTTTTAATCGTGACTAAGCTAGTGACAATTAATCACGTATTTAATCACACTTTCGAAGTTTTTACAGCATTATTTTGTTGTGAGTAAACATTAAGATAAGATGGTCTAGAAGTAATGTAAACACAAGCAATCCATGATGATTCAGATCTTTTATAATGGTGACCCTCCCCACCTTTCAGTGTTTTGCAGTGTAGTCACAACACCGGCTTCAAAATTAAATTTAAAATTAAATTGGCAGCTTTTAATTAAATTAATCTTGCCTTCTTACACTTTAAATTGACTCCTATTATTCTTGTAAATAATAAAGAACTGTGGAACACAATAAACACAATCTTCCTCAAAATGGTCTGTTATATCAAGATACTGCACTGTCCAAAACACGGTGGTAATGCACAATGAAAATAATATTTAAGATGAATTACTGAAAAAAATCACTTGATCAGTAAAGTGAACTGAGGTACTGAATTGTCCCCATCGTTTAAAAAACCTGAGCCACAATGTAAGGTCACTTCCTATTTCTTTTCTTTAACCCAGTTGCTGAGACAAATTAGTCTGTTAACATTATCAGTGGATAATTATCATAATGCAGCTCTCTTTAGTAAAATATGATCAGAGAGTGAGAATAGTGTTTCACAAGGCACTGTTGTTGCAAAGACACTTTGTACTGTTTTCAACTGAATACAGATAAAAAAGGATTTGCAAATCATTGCTTTCTGTTTTTATTTACATTTTATACACTGTCCCAACTTTTTCTTTTGGAATTGGGGTTTGTAGTATACTTTAAACCCCCGTATGATACACTTAATTCCAGGGTTTCGCTGAGTATATTCGGGGGCACACTTTTCAAGAAGTACACAAACATTTTGGTCGCATAAATATGACGTGAAGCTTCAAATACAACAAAAACAACACGTGACACAGGTGGGACATCTTACGACACTTCACAGTATGGCAGATATTTTTTGCGTACTGCACGTCGCGTGCTAAACAGCGCACATTAAACAGCACACTTCTGCCAGTGCACTGCACGCAGGAGACAGGGCGCAGTAGATAGGGATCTGATTTGGACACAGGCCTAGTTTTCCGTGGTCTCTCATCAAAATTTGAACCAAATCCACACCTGGGGGTATACAATGAAGCAGGATTACTGAGTTAGCTGGATAACTGCATTGAGAATAACCCAGAGCTCTTTATACTTTAGTCCATGTTCCAGATTTGGGTGGGTTCCGGGTTTTACATAGAGCTGCAATCCAGCGAACTCAATAATCCTGCTTCGTAGTAAACCCCCCTGGTTAGCTTCAGCAGTTTGCCTGCAGGTTGCAGGTTCACATCCCAGTCAAGGCCAGTGGTGGTGTGCTCTCAAGCGATATACCCAATAAAAACTGCATCTGAAAATATATAGCTACATGAATAAAATCAAAAAAATACTTTTTTTTTTCTCTAGCTCTTATAAATCCATGTCATGCTAGTGTGCAGTTTTGTTTGTTGGTCCCTCTGGGTAAGGTTTGTTGAATGGATGTTTCTTATCTTTTCCTTTCTGGAGTTTAACTTCCTATAAAGGGATCTGCTAACCAAAAGCTAATGGCCAAACACAGCGTACACTCGCTCGCCTTTGTGAACGAAAAAAATGGGGCACGTTTATTTATCCGCTAGCTTATCTGTTGGCACAATAGCACAAAACACTGACGCTTTGTTAAAAATGAGAGTCTGATGCATCGTACACAGTGTGCATAGCCAAGGGTAATTTGAAACGCTCATCCCCAGAAGCGCCCCGTGTGCCGAATGGAGCCAGTCAATCCCTTTTTACAAGCGAGTGTTATCAGCCCTGCTCCATCGAGTGCAGACATAGAGCTCAGGCACCCCCAACGCCGCCGGCTCCGCTGCTGGGAACCAACGGGACTGCTGACAAAACTGTGGCCTTATAAGGAAAAAAGGGGCACACAAAAGTTCCGGCAAACAGTAATGTAAATAGATTGGCCCGGCTGCTTTGAGTGACCACTTTTCTTCTTTTTGACAGCGCTGTCACTCCCGCTGACGCCCGCACAGACCGGGTACGAGAATGAGAACGGATGGAGCGGAAAGGAGGAGGCGAGAGTGGAGGAGAGAATCCTAAATCACCCCGCTCTGTCTTGAGACTGGGGGCTTTAGACCGACACGGTCACGGAGCTCCGGTCACGCCGCTCGGGTCACGGAGCGCTTGGGCTGTCAGTCACACGCTAACTCCTGTGGTAACAGTGCAGCAGCAAAGAGACGACAGCAGTGCCACACCCACTATGACCCATAGCTGTGAGACAGAGCCCATACCCATACAGTGCAACAAGACAAATCTTAACAAGCATTTTAATCTTATATTTATACTTTAGAATCTTATTTCTGTTAGTTTTACTCATTTCAAGATTTGCCGGTGGGGTAAGAATTTCACTTCAAGCAAAAAGTAACTGAAAACAAGCTAATATGTTCCACTTCAGAGAAAAAGACTCATTGCAAGAATAAAACACTTAATGTTAAGACAGACATTTTTGGCAGTGTAGCTGTCGGGACAGTTACTGTGCCGTACCCCGCAGGGTACCGGTAAGGGCCGTCCGGGCGCTGTCCTACCTTGGCGGCGCTCTTTAGCTGGTACATGGACGGGTCGTCGGCTGGTTTGCCCGCGGCACATTTTGTGGCCCCTATGAGCTCAGCCAGAGCCTTCGCCACGTCCTTCACCGCGTTTATCAGCACCACCTGCTCACACACACATCAGTGCGTTAGAGTGCATTCACTTAGCGCGCGCTCTTATCCAGAGCCACTTACAAAAGCTCGAGAGCATCAGTGTTACTCTCACAAATGCAGAAGTGCGATATCACAAAGACACAGAAGCCCATTTTTATAAGTGCGACTTTAGCCGAACAAACCAACAATTACTATTGTAAACGAGAGCAAATACCACGAACACTATAGCTAATCTATCTTTACACGGCTATATAGCCCTGCTATCTGAAAAGGACATGAAAGGATAGCTAAAGAGGGTTAGGGGAGCCATGGTGGAGTCTGAAGAGGGGGGTCTTTAGTCTGTATGAGAAGATGGCTAGTGTCTGTGCCATGAGCAGCTCATTCCACTTCTAGGGGGTCAGAACAGATAAGAGATGTGATTGGTAAGTTCAGGCACGGCGTGGGGGGTGGGGGGTGGGGGGACTGGACACCCACAGTTTGCACAACAGTCCATATGACAGAGCGCTGGGGGATCCCAAAATCCGTTACTTCCCCCTTCCCAGCGCCGCTGGTCCTGTGAGTGGGCAGGGCTCACCTGCGTCTCCGGGTTGTCGGACCCGATGCTGGCCGAGCCCAGCTTCACCACGTCGGTCAGCCGGGTGATGGTCTTTGCAGAGGACTGGGCCGCGTGGGCCAGCTTGTCTTGGCTGGAGGCCGCCCCCGCCACCAGCATCTTGGTGTCCTCCACCAGGGCCTTGGCCGTCTTCAGGATGTTCTCCCTGTGGGAAAAGACACTCTCTGAACTCCCCATAACAAAGCCTTCCACAGGAAATGACATTAGCCTATTTATTATTTATATTATTGGGGGGGGGGGGGGGGGCAACATAATAGCTTTGAAAAGATCCCTAAGCTGCACATTATTAATGAGGTCATTGAAAAATGATGTTGTTGAACATGATGATGGAGCGGGCAGGCTTCTCTGTGCACACCCGTCTGAGGTGAGCTGTGACAAGGTGACCCCCATGACAGGACGGCAGAAGACAGACCATTCTCTGACACAACCCCGCTCAATGACACACTTAATCGGTCCATGCCCTGTCGGGGACCCTCTCACCTGTGGTCGGCGAAGGACTCGTTGTTCTCAGCGTTGAGCGTGCCAGCCGAGGCGAACATGATGGTGGTGTCCAGGTCTGCGATGATCCCTGTGACGGCACCGCCAGCCGTGATGCAGGCCTGCGTGCCCTTGTTCCCTGCCTGCAGGGCCGACAGCACCATGGAAACCTGGGGGCGGGACGTGGTTATGTCTCAATGGAGTGTCCTCTTTTTGAAATTGGTACATGCACACTGTCATTTCCAAAAGGGCCCCATTACTTTCCACACCCAATCCATACACCATACACAGTTATACTAATAGACTGAAGCCACAAAGAGATGACTAACAAACATGAACAGTAAACATTGAAAAAAAAACACTGTCCAAGGACTGTCCATCATGAGGTAATAGCCACCAGTGTGACAAAGCTAGCCGCAGCTTTGGCTTACAAAATCATTTAAAAACCATCCGAGATGTGGAGTATTACAAAAAGGTATTTATTTTAAAAGATACAACAGGGACACTGCATGTTTTTCAAAAGAGACCTCAAACCTGCTTACCTTCTTACAAAATGGCCATGCTACCACTCCTCACACACCTGCTTTAAAGACTGCTTTTTAATTACAATCACCAGCAGGTGTGCAACTAGCCGCAATCAGTCACAGATTGAGACAATCAGCAGTTTAAGGCAGATTGAAATAACGTGTTGAACAAAACATCTTCCCATATGACATTAAAACATTTCAATCAAACAAATGTATAGTGAAGAGGCCTTCATCTTCACAGACAGTTCAGCTCACCAGTTTGTTTCTTACAGGTTTGACAGTTATTTTTGTATACTTTCAATAGATAACCCAGATTTGTTTTATATAATAATAATCTTTGAGCAGTCCCACAGCTGTAACGTCTGTTAATTTGGGGGAAATTTACAGAAAAGTGTGTGTCTCCACTAATGAGCTTCTTTTCCATCGGCAGGCCACTCGCAGAACTGAGCGATCACTGAATCTGTGCGACTGGTGCAGGCAGACTCCAGGTAGCCTACCTGATGGATTCCTGCCAGATGAGGTATATCTGGCCGGCTGAATCGCTCCCTTATGGAGCGACGGCACAGCCCGTTCTGTATCGCCCCGCGGGACTCCTGGCCACTGTTGGCACTTTCGCGGTCACCATCTTATTCTGGAAACACTTTATTTTAAGGTTCCGTTATAAAGAATTAAGAACCCAAACGAATGCTTTACAAACATGCGTTATTATGTCTTTACTTGTACTTATATCTGTACTTAATTCATATGAACACATAATAAACTGTGGCCACTTTAGTTTAGGTGGTGCAGTTCAGTTTATGAATGTATCATATACACCGATCAGCCACAACATTAAACCACTGACAGGTGAAGTGAATAACATTGATTATCTCATTGTTATTTTGGTTCTGTACACTAGTTTGAGAGGATACAATTACAATGGAGTTGAAGTGCAGACTGTCAGCTTTAATTTGAGGGTATTTTCATCCATATTGGATGAACCGTTTAGAAACCTTTTGTACATAGTACCCCCCATTTTTGGGCATCAAAAATATTTACAGTTTAACATAATGTAGAATAAAGTAATCATTTTTAATATTTTGTCGCATATCCTTTGCATGCCATGACTTCCTGATGTCTGTGACCCAACAACATCAAAAGACTCTTCATATCTTATTTTCTGGTACTCTTACAAGTGATACTACCTCTATGGGAATTGGGGGGTGGGACTAGATTTAGCTGTAAATTAGGCTGGAACAGTATGGAATACATGGTTGTAAAATGGCTGTAAGTCATCAAGGGTCTGAGGCAGGGCCGCCATCATAACTATGGCCACTATGGCCATAGCCTTTTTCATACAACCCTGGCATGGCCATAGTACTTTTAGACTAATGGGTAGCTTTTTTAATCATTTATTCTGGTGTTGTGCATATGCACTGCGCACCTTGTCACAGAAAAAGAGCGTTCGCTTTTGCTTACGTTGAATGACTGTTTCTAGGAAACCCAATCAGTTTTTATTTTCAGTCTGAACGTAACGTTATTGTTGGGTAAGTATATTAACCTATATGAGGTAGCATTTTCTCGAAAATATACATACATATATAATTTCCCATTTCTTTTTTGTCCGATTAGGCCAAACTGTAGCTAGGCCTATTTCACGTTTTTGGTCAATGATGTTTCCCAAATTCAGTAAATATATGATCTGCCTTAGGTTAACGTTAGCTACCTGAGGTAAAATGTAAAATGTTAGCTAAGTTAAACTAAGGTTAGACTAACTTACTTTAATGTAACTTACTTACATTTATCAAATGTAAGTCAATTTTGCATGAACCTAACGGTTACACTACTATATTATACACGGTTAACGTAATCGATACTCAAAGACAATGTTTAATTCAAAACAGTAACCCATACCCAGCCAATGTTGGCAGTTACCGTCCGTTAGCACAGCTGACATTTGCTAAAGTTAGCTAGAACCTAGAAATAGAGAAAAATGAATATGTCTGAGGCTTATATTTATGACTAGAAATCCAACAAATGTGTGGCTTGAGGAAACATTGGTAACTAGATATGTAACTATTGCGCTATTCCAGTGGTACTCAATCTCAGTCCTGGGGACCCCTGTGTTTTTGCTACAGTAAATCTCTTGCTTAATTAAGGTTGTTGAACACATGCGTTTAAGTTCTTTAATAATTATTTTTCCTTTAACTTATTAATAGGGTTGACTCGTTATCATTTGCTTTGTCTTTGAATTCTTCATTATCTAGCAAATGGTCAGTTTCTGTGGCACAGTGTCCACACTTTCACCAATTAGGAGCCTATTGATTCACCTCAGTCTTTAATTTTATCAGTTACATTTTTCCGCTTTTGTGTAATCGTTTGCATTATAACACAGTGTGCATCTGGGACTTTATTCTAACTATTTCTGACATAATGTGTCTTAAGAGGGTAAATAATCCCTAAAAACATGAAAAGTGTCTAATTAAGTAAAATTAGCAGCTTGCTCTGGGATTGCAATTTTGGTTGGAAGGAAAACCAGCATAGCCTACTCAGGGGTCCCCAGGACAAAGTTTGAGGAACGCTGTCGGATACTATTCCTTCAAATATACTGCCATGCAGTCAATTGTAGCCTACATCCAGTGTGAATCTTAAATCAAGAGCTTGCATTATTTATCATTTACTGATAGGTGAAAGTTAGCTAGAACCTAGACGTGATGTGTCACAAAACTGGCCAATCGAATAAAAATGCAAATGCAACGGCAAATTTATGTGCTTCTCTAACTTGGCTAACGTTAGCTAATGTTATGTTTCAATTTCTCCATTAATCAGCAGCTATAGCCACGTACTTTATGTATTTATTTATTTATTTAGTTTAGTTTTAAAGCTAACCCAAAAACCTTCCATATGCATAGCCTACTATCATAGTAATAGGTTGGGTTAGGCAAAAAGTTTGGTCTGGTGAACAACTTCAGTTAAAAGCAAACTCTAATTAACGTTAGCTAACGATGACAGTTAAAGCAGTAAGAGTGCAATCCTTTTCTGCAAGCTTACAGATCCCAGCTCGCTCCTCACAGCTCCGAGAAGGACGTCCAGCTTGAACCTTTTTTCTCAGGACTACACCACTGATAAAAACCCCTTGGTTGCTCTTCACAGGAGGAATGTGAAAGTAAGGAGGCGAGCTAGAGGAGCCGGAGGTCAAACAACATTCATTTAGTTCCTGAAAAGGTAGATTACGTGTCAAACAAGAAGTCACAATCAGTCAGATATTTATTATTATGATACGTTAGTTACCTACTGAGACTACTTCACTGAACAATGTACAATATTATTTTGTCTAACAGAAAAAAGCACAGCAGATCAGACAGAGACACAGGGCAGTTCAGCTTCTCTTCGTCATCAGGAGGAGGACAGGGCAACGTTTGTATTGGTTAGGCCAAGGTCAATGTGTTGTTGTCATGTCACAGTCATCTTTAGGTAAAAAAATATTCCCTGCACATCCATGGTTTTAAGTTCGAACTGAAGAAGAAGCTGTATCATTCAGAAATTTGCTACAGAATACATTTATTTCAGAATAGTCACATACAGTATATATATAATAACCATAACATACGCCACCTAATGTATTTAAATACGTTTAAAAAAAGAACGTACGAAAGCGCGTGTGTATTCACACAAGTACAGCAACGTATTTCAGCCCTAAGTGCGAGGGGTGGTCACTGCGGAAATGTCGACTGTACGGGACTTTGGCAAAATATAACAAGATAAACTCTTCAGGGTTCATCACAAAACAGCTGTAGCTGAATATACTGGTAAGTACTTGGTTTCTTAAACATATTTATACGAGAGATTTTGGAGAAAAAAATTAGGTGTCTTCTAAACCGAAAGTGCATCAGGTACTGTATATAGTACAGTAAGCAAGGGGAAACGGCGATTGCTCATTTGTACAACGTTTAAAAAATATATTATTGTTTCTATACGTGAACATGATTTTCTTAGCGTGTATAAACGGTGCATTTTATGCATTTTACAGTCTGTGGCTGTAGCCAGAGGAGGGTCGTAAGTGCTTTGGGCTATTAATAACGCCCTCCTAATTTATTGCACTGCAGTGTAACTGGAGAAGCTGAGGTTTTCGCAAGAGGCTACCCTTTTAAAAAATACTGCGTCAAAATTTACGGGGTTTTCTTAAAGCTGTAGTTTTATATTAACATATAATTTTCAGATGAACATGAATACTGTAATTGAGACGCATGCGTCTCAACCACTAGGGGTGAAGTTTATAGAGTTAAACCAAAGAAATCAGATGCAGATGACACATGACCCATATATGGGCGGTTGAACTGAACTGAAACAGCTGAAAGTCCATAGTAGTCCTGTACTAAGGCTATTGCAAGAAAGAAATCGGCATGATGAGGTAACTGCCTAAATAGAATAGGATTTAACATATCGTCTTAATGTATATGTTGTGTATCCACAAAGAATTTCAAAAATAATGAGATCCAAAGATAACACATCAAATTGTAAGCAAGGGAAGGGTCAAAGGGAGTGCACCCCATGGTATTTATGACGTAAAAATATAAGTGATTACAGATTAATTTAAAACATTTTTCCACTGTGGTGGAAAGCATTGTGTGAAAAGGTTAAAGGTGAATATGAGAATTTCATTTGACAAGCTATGGTGGTTCAGAGAGTAGCATACATGTCATGCAATTTGTAATTCTTCAAGTCTCATAAGTAAATCTATATTGACCTATAAAGGTATAAAGTGAACTGTCTTGCTCTTTTGATATTAAAGCAATGTAAAATATGCATCAAATATGCTATGAAATAAGTGCTGTTGGATTAGTTGTTTTTCGGAGATAGGTGGTGGGTAGGGGGTTATTACGCTGTTTTCTGCCATACAACTTTCAGGCCTGTGGTGGCACCTCTGGTCTGAGGTATCAAACGAGCCTCAAACCATCACTCTGCTGCCAGATATGCAGTAGATATGGATGGATAACTTTAAGGGTTGTTTCTCCTGACACATTTTCCTATTAAACTCTATGGAAAAATAAGTCCGGAGAAGAAACCCTTCAAGTTATCCATCCATATCTACTTTAAGGCTTGTTTGATACCTCAGACCCTTGATGACTTAGAGCCATTTAGCCAACCATGTGTTCCATACTGTTCCAGTGTAATTTACAGCTAAATCTAGTCCCACCCCCCAATTCCTATAGAGATCCATTCAAATGCAGAGAGGTTATAGTATCGCTTGTAGGAGTACCAGAAAATAAGATAACAAGAGTCTTTTGATATTGTTGGGTCACAGACATCAGGAAGTCATGGCATGCAAAGGATATGCGACCAAATATTAAAAATTATTACTTTATTCTACATTATGTTAAACTGTCCAATATTTTTTGATGCCCAAAAATGGGGGGGGGGGGGACTATGTACAAAAGGTTCTATAATTTCTAAACGGTTCATCCAATATGGATGAAAATACCCTCAAATTAAAGCTGACAGTCTGACAGACAGACACTTCAACCTAATTGTCATTGTATCCTTTCAAACTCAAAGTGCTAGAGTACAGAACCAAAATAACAACGAGATAATCAATGTTATTCACTTCACCTGTCAGTGGTTTTAATATTGTGGCTGATCGGTGTACATGATTACACACATATGAACTATTAACTAATGCTTATATATATGAGTATTTTAATGATAAGTCATTATTACAAAACACTGTATAAATGGTTAATAGATAATTTACTAATGGTTTACAAATTCTTTATCACAGAACCTTAAAATAAAGTGTTATACTATTCCAGCACTTTACCTGGACGTGCCACCTGAGTAGCCCTTACGCAAGACAGTTAACCAATTGACTGCATTAGGACGTATCTGGCTGTATAAAAGGAGAATTATGCACTATTTAAGCTACTAACTATGAACTATGTAGGTAAGTCCTCCAGGATGAGGGCTAAACAAACATATAAATAGCAGCCATCTGCCATCTCTAAAAAGCCCATGAAGGGCAATGAAAAAGGCGTTGAGCCAAGCTTCAAGGTTCAGCTCTCCTTACACGTGAACCTATAAATTATTACCGTCTGAAACAAGCACCGAATCAAATCAAGCACCAGGCGCGACTAAGCGAAGGAAATGCAAATTGAGCTGATTGAGACCCAGAAAAGCAATGAAAGCAGCCACAGAGGGTACCAACCTGGATAGTGTCAGCATGCAAGAATCCTCAAGAAGGAACACAAAAAAAAAAAACATGAATAAACATACTTTACAATAATTGCTCAAGTAATTGAAGTGGAGCACCATTTAGCTTGCCGCTGGTTGTTCAGTACATCTTGTAGCTTTAGCTGGCTGCGTTTCCCAATTACACTTCCTGGTGAAGACCCCAGTGGTAGTCACTTAGCTAATCTCAGCGAGAGAATGATTGGTTTATTTTTTAATGTGTCTGTGCCATCTTGCGAGCAACCAAATGGCATGGAGGTAGAGCGGAGCATGCTGGTCATTCGGCATGGGTCAAGAGCCAGTATCAGACTATGGGGTGTATCACTACACTGAATCCCAGCCGGAATCCCATGCTCACAAGCATACAGTATACGCGCAGATAAAATCCATTTCCCCAAAAGCCACCCTTCTTCCCAGTTTCCCACAAACAAGTGTGGATGGGAGGCATTAAGACCAATTCTGCATGGTTTCAATTCAACTACAAGCACTGCATAAAAAAAGATATTCTGGAAGATGTTTCATTCTGGTGAAATTTGCAGCGTGTCGGTCGTGAGCGGTAATTTCCCCTGTCGACACATATATTTCCAGAAACATCTGTACACTCGCCGGGCCACGTGTGTGATCGGGGATTTCCGGATATTCCCGATTAGGAGAAGGGGACGGCCATGTCTGGTGATTTACGGCAAATTTCTGGACAAGAACACCTCCGTGCACGAGATC
Organism: Synaphobranchus kaupii; assembly: GCA_029718625.1. NCBI lineage: Eukaryota > Metazoa > Chordata > Actinopteri > Anguilliformes > Synaphobranchidae > Synaphobranchus > Synaphobranchus kaupii. Next base: position 38,888,748 of record CM056388.1, on the reverse strand, counting down.
ATGTCCGTTTCCAATGGCAGACGCGCATCTGCAAATGGCGAGATACAGTCCGTTTTCGGATTTGTGCACTGTAGTGTCCGACCCATAAAACGCAGCTTTCCAAGCAGTGAAGCTGTGACTGGTGCTTGTGTATGGGGGCGATGGGGGTGTGTTGTGAAGCAAACAGCAGGCCTTCCTTCTCTTCCACACTGAAAGCCTCTGGCTGACCTCTGTCAACAAGGGAACGGCCTCGTGCGCAACTGCTCTTCCGCTAAGAGTTCTTTCACAGAGACACGCCCACGGTGGCTGTGTGGCCGATAGCGTCATTAGACAACCACAATAATCAGAATCCAGGTGTGAGTCTACGGCCTAATCTCAATGTCTGCCCTGAGCCCTAAGGACTGAGCCTCCACAGACTTTGGTTGAGGTCACATGCGTGCCCAGTGTAAATGCATGAGTGCAAAGGCTCAAAGTGGTACAAATAAGAGGAATGGGACATCGCCGCTTTAGGACTTTTCATTTTAGGTTTGTACTCGCTGAAAAAACTCTGACCGCCATGTGTGACGTTTGTTTACAATTTTTGAGATGCTTCCGGCTGCGTTTCTGTTTTTTATCGCCACAAACGCTATGAACTGTGGGTAATTCCCTCAGCAAAGTCTGCAGACTTCCAGAAAGCCTGCACAAAAGGGCTTGAAAAGTCAGCGACAGAGCCCTCATGCACTTGCTGATTTTACAGTGGCACAGCCCTGAGCCCTTGCAGACTTATCGGGAACTCGCCTCAAATTCTGTGAGGGTGTGAGGGCGGACATTGAGATTGCGCATACATGCGCTCTCCTGCTGTATGTGCCACTTATATCTCCTTGGCCAGTCCAATCTGCTCCTTATTTACTGGCCAGAGAAATAAAGCCACGCCTTGTGAGGCCATTATACTTGAGCAAACCTCTGTATCACTAGACACAGATAACAAGCACAGATCTGATATCATACATATATTTTTTTAATATAATATAAAAAAAGTTGCTAAAATATTACTCAAAAAATTAATAACAACAACAGCAATTTCAGCTCGGAATGAAAGGAATGGTGTGGTGAGAGAAAAAGGGTGAAACAACAGGGGGTTTTCATCATCGGTCCTCCAATCTCCTAGGGGGCGCCGCACCAGGCCTACCTTCTCTGTGACGGTGTGGGCGCACTCGATGAGCTCCCTCTTGGTGAAGCCGTCCGTGGGGGTTACCTGCAGGGCACCAGCCTTCTGGACCAGGAAGATACAGCCGTGACCGAGCTCCTGGACCCGAGTCTTTATCTGGAACCCGATCTGCAAACAGAGCCACCCAACCGGGTCTGAGTCCATTCACCCAATCAGAGTCTATTCCTCCATTCACTGTCAACCTTCACACACTCAGAATCTCTTTCTGACCTGCGATCAGATCATAGCTGATTCATACGCCCTCCTTTGCGACAGAACTTCATTAGCAGAAGGTGAAAACGGGGAGTGCACGCTCAAAAACAAAAATAAAGACCTTTATTTCGAAAACAAATCGGCAACATGAAGCTTTTCTGCTTACTTAGACTTCAATCGTGAACTGAGCACTCACAATTAAAGTAGAAGAAAACGAAAAAGCTTTATGTTGCCAATGTGTTTTTGATTTAAAGTCTTCATTTTTGTTTTTGAGTGCACACACTGTTTTCACCTTCACATATTTTGGGAGGACGCAGCACCGTTAATCTCATTATGATCATATTTTTTGAGCACGGGTTAATAACCACTGTTTCTGGAGCACCTCATTAGCAGCGAGAGGTATACTTCACAAAATGTATTTCCAGCATCTCATGAGAGGGGACTGATGACACCACATCACGCATTTCCATAGAGGTACCGCGGTGAGAACGACACTATAGGCAGCCTAGGTTTGGAATATGGAGTCGCTATGGTAACGGGGCCTTTAAAAGAGTCTTATGTAAAAGCCTCTTGCTAAAAGCTTGGAACTATCAGACAGCTTTTTCCCCGCACGCATTTCTTCCCTCTCTCTTCACCTACAGCACAGACTGCGGAGGTGTCGGAACAGACTCGGGCGCAATGTTCTGTCAAATAAGGTTTTTTTTTCAGTTGCTCACAGTGAGACAAAGCTTATTATTAACAAATCAGTATGTGGCACTTCCATGAAAATCTCTGCATACGGTACACCGCTGGGTATTTACATAAGATACGTGGACTACAGCTGGGTGTGTATGTAGGTGGAAGCGCTGCTCATTAAACTGGAAATAGACCTGTCTTTTGGGTTTATTTTTTAATTTTTTAGAGAGACCCGTGGAATTACTGGCCCTGGCATATTATTTTTTTTTTTTCCATTTAAGATATTTAGCAGACACACTTACCAAGAGCGACTCACACAGCTTATAGTCTTTACATACAATCCATTTATACGGCTGGACATTTACTGAAGCGTCAGGTTCAGGACCTTGCACCAGGGTACTAGACCAAAGCACCACTTAGGAATCAAACCGGCCAGGTCCCCACCCAGTACTGCCATCGTCATTTAGGAGACATGGTGACAACTAATCACAACCACCTTATATCAGTGAGCATTTCTTGGTACCTCCAAGTGTGTGTATTCAAATGTGTGTGTATTCAGTGTGTATTGTGCGTAAAGTTTGTATTGCCAAATTTGGTAATCTGTATTTAAACAGTATTGTAATTTATCAACATTCCAATGAAGTGACAGAACAAACATTTTCTGTTCACCACTGCCCCTAGTGTAATGTTCCGCTCCCTTCCTGTTCGTTTTCTGTATATTCCTGTTTTCCCTCCGTGTCATGTTGGATCCTTTTGTCCGTGTTTTCCCCGCTGCTGTGGTCTGGGCGTTTCCTTCTCTGTCTTGTTCGTCTGGTTGTCTTACTTCCGCCTTTTCACTCCGTCCCCCCTCGTTGCATGCATTTCCTCACCTGGTGTTTCTTAATCACTCCCGTTTATTTTCCACACCTGTTCCTTGTTTAGTTCTGTCATTAACCTCACTATTTATTCCTTCGGCTGGCTGCCAGTCGGGGCCAGTTCGTTAACTATCGTCACGCGGTGTTAATGCTCGTTGTTTGCCTGGTCGCGTTCAAAGAACTACTCGCTTGGTTGTGGGATATTATCCCCTTGCAGCTAGAGTTCCGCTCCTAACTACAGTCTGGTAGTTATCCTCCAAGTCATTTCTTGTGGTGCATGCAGCTAACCTGTTTCCCCTCTCCTCCATCTAACCCAGCTCCCATTCTCCCGCGGCAGTGTTCGTTTCCCCCCGTTTTCGTTGTGTGTGTTGCGGTACCTCCACCTCCAGCTCGTGTAGGCTCCGGGTTGGCGTGTTACCTGGCTACCCTCCAGTTGTTCCTGTCCGGCCGAAGAAGCCAACTAGTTCTTCGGTTCCGGTTCCGGGAGCTCTGGAGACCAGTCAGCTCCTTCCGGACCTACCGCAGCTACGCCACACTACCCAGCCCTGCCGTGCTTCACCAACCACCTACCTCTCAAGCCCTGCACCTCCGTGAGAACCTCCCGGTCATTTCCGTGCCTTCCCTTGCACTAACCCCACCTGCTTTGTTTTGTTCTGTACCGGTGCAGTCATTCCGGTCCAGTTCCTGTCCTGCCGTAGTGAGCCGCTCCCCAGCTAGTCCAGTCCAGTCCAGGTGTGAGCCGTGCACCTACCTGTCCAGTCCAGTTCCGGTTTGGAACAATCCGTTCCAGACCCTGCTTCCCGTGTGGACCTCCCGGTCCAGTTCCAGTCCAGTCCAGTTCCGGTTTGGAACAAATCCGTTCCAGACCCTGATTCCAGTGTGACCTCCCGGTCCAGTTCCAGTCCTGTCCAGTTCCGGTTTGGAACAAATCCGTTCCAGACCCTGATTCCAGTGTGGACCTCCCGGTCCAGTTCCAGTCCAGTCCAGTTCCGGTTTGGAACACACCCGTTCCAGATCCTGATTCCAGTGTGGACCTCCCGGTCCAGTTCCAGTCCAGTCCAGTTCCGGTTTGGAACATTCCGTTCCAGATCCTGATTCCCAAAGTGGACCTCCCGGTCCAGTTCCAGTCCAGTCCAGTTCCGGCTTGGAACGAACGTTCCAGACCTGCCAGCCCAGCTCCGGCTTGGAGCAGCCCGTCCCGGGCTTCCTTGCTGTTCCAGCGTAATATTGTGTATTGCCTTTTCTGTACAGTGTTGGGACTACCCCAACACTTAATTTAATAAACCCCCCTTTTTGTGAATCTGTCTCCTGGTCGTTGCACTTGGGTTCGTCTCGTTCCGGGTTCGTAACAGAAGGAACTGGCCAAAAATCATGGACCCAGCCGACCTGGAGCAAATTCGTCACGCCTTCTCCTGCCAAACTGCGGTCAGCGACCAACAGGGCCGACGTTTGGATGACGTGTTGGAGGTGCTGAGGGGCATCACGGAGCAAGTGGCGCAGCTAGCTCTTCACCAGCCGCTTCCGCGTATTCCTATGGGCCCTACACCGCCCGCGCCGGATCCGCCGGTGGATCCTTCTGTTCCCACTTCTCTCCGAGAGCCCCGCGTTCAACATCCAGAGTTATACCGCGGGGGATTGGGAAAGTGTCGCGAATTCCTGATGAAATGCGACATAGTATTCCGGATGCAGCCCTCCTCCTTCGCCTCCGACCCATGTAAGATCGCCTTCATAATGAGCAGTTTGGGAGGAGGTGCCCTGGAGTGGGCTACATCCATTTGGGACAGCCAATTCGCGCTCTGCAACAACTTCGCCGCCTTCACCGCTGAGATGCGGCGTGTATTCGATCACCCTACCTGTGGGCGAGACGCAACTCAACGCCTACTTCAGGTCCGTCAAGAAAGCCGTAGCGTTGCTGAAATGGCAATCCAATTCCGTACCCTCGCAGCGGAGTCCGGATGGAATGACACCGCCCTTCAGGGGGCTTTCCGCCAGGCGCTGAGCGAAGAGTTAAAGGACCAACTTGCCACCCGCGAAGAATCCACGTCACTCAATTGCCTTATTAGCCTGGCCATCGCTATTGACAACCGTCTCCGTATCCGGGCCCGTGAGCGAGGGGGGAACTCCGGTCATCAGCATCAGCAACACATACGCTCACACCCTTCTGCCTCTGGATCCAGAGCGGCGTCTGGGGTCTCTGAGGAAGAGCCCATGCAACTGGGCAGAGTTGCGGTCAACGCCGAGGAGCGGCAACGTCGCCTGCGATCTAGATCCTGTTTTTACTGTGGCAAACCAGGCCACCAGATCGCCTCATGCCCCATTCGCCCAAAAGAGTAGGCTCGCCAGTTAAACTGGGCGTACTGACGAGCCCAATCATACCTTGCCATGCAGCTCAGAATCGCCTTGTCTTCAAGGCCACTCTCCTTTGGAGGGACAAGTCCGAAGTCTCGTCGGCCCTTATCGACTCTGGTGCCGACGCTAACTTCATGGACATCACCTTCGCCAGGAGGGCCGGCATCCCCACGGAACTGCTACCCTCTCCCATTACTGCTTTTGCCTTAGACGGTAGGAGTCTGGGGTTAGTCACCCACTCCACCGTTCCAGTACAGCTCGTTTTATCCGGCAATCATCGGGAGAGTATTCAACTTCTGCTCATCAACTCTAAACAATCCTCCATAGTTTTGGGTCAGACCTGGCTCCGCCTTCACAACCCTCACATCGACTGGCAAGCCGGTCATATCCTGGCGTGGAGTGGTCACTGTCTGGCTAGCTGTCTTCGTTCCGCTCTCCCCCCTCCGGGATCCAAGAATTCCAGCACCAACCTACCCGAACCCGATCTGTCCAACGTTCCCAAGCAATATCACGACCTCTGCCTTACCTTTTCAAAATCACGCGCTCTGTCCCTACCTCCTCACCGACCCTACGATTGTTGCATTGACCTGCTGGCGGGAGCCAAGCTTCCGTCTGGTCGTCTCTACAGTCTGTCGGGTCCGGAGAAACTCTCCATGGAGGAGTATATTCATGAGTCCCTCGCCTCGGGCATCATCCGCCCTTCCTCCTCTCCTGTTGGTGCTGGGTTCTTTTTTGTGGGGAAAAAGGACGGCTCACTACGGCCCTGCATCGACTACCGGGGGCTCAATCAAATTGCCATCCGCAACAAATATCCTCTTCCCCTTATTAACACTGCCTTTGAACCCCTCTCGCAGGCCGTCATTTTCACCAAGCTCGACCTCCGTAATGCGTACCACTTGGTGCGTATACGGGAGGGGGATGAATGGAAGACTGCCTTCAATACCCCGTTGGGCCACTACGAGTACCTGGTGGTCCCCTTCGGCCTTACTAACGCCCCGGCAGTCTTCCAGGGCATGGTGAATGACGTCCTGCGAGACCTGTTGGGGAAGACTGTTTTCGTGTATATCGATGATATTTTGATTTTTTCTAAGTCCCCCCAGGAGCACATTCTCCATGTCCGGGAGGTTCTCCAGCGCCTGCTTGAAAACCAGCTCTTCGTTAAGGCAGAGAAGTGCTCCTTCCACGTCTCCTCAGTCCCGTTCCTCGGCTTCATCATCGAGGAGGGCAGCATCCGGGCGGATCCCGCCAAGATCAAGGCGGTGACAGAATGGCCCCAACCCACCTCTCGTAAGCACCTGCAACAGTTTCTTGGTTTTGCCAATTTTTATCGTAGGTTCATCCGTAATTGCAGTGTCATTGCTGCTCCCCTAACCAAACTCACCTCCACTGCTTTTTCTTTTTGTTGGAACTCCGAGGCCCAGCTCGCGTTTGAACGCCTTAAGGCTCGGTTTTCCTCGGCCCCTATTCTTTGTCACCCTGACCCCACTCGCCAATTTACGATTGAGGTGGATGCCTCCGACACCGGCGTGGGGGCCATTCTGTCCCAACGAGCCGCCTTGGACAACAAGCTCCATCCCTGTGCTTTCTTCTCCCGGAGGCTGTCCTCCGCCGAGCGGAACTATGATGTCGGGGATCGGGAGCTTCTGGCCATCAAGCTGGCTCTTGAGGAGTGGCGCCACTGGCTGGAGGGGGCAGGTAGCCCCTTTATTGTTTTAACTGACCACCAAAACCTTATTTATCTAAAGTCTGCTAAGAGGCTTAATGCCAGACAGGCTAGGTGGTCATTATTCTTTGCCCGATTTAATTTTTCTGTGTCCTTCCGCCCCGGTTCCCGCAATATCAAAGCGGATGCATTATCCCGTGTTTTTTCCCTTCCCTCCAGTCCTGCTGACCCCGAGCCTATTCTACCGGCTTCCTGTATGGTGGCTGCGGTCTCCTGGACGATTGAGGAGGTTGTGAGGTCCGCCCAGACTTCCCACCCTGACCCCCGTAGTAACCCTAACTCCTCCCTGTTTGTTCCCAACTCCGTCCGCTCCCAGGTCCTTGAGTGGGTTCACGCCTCCTGTCTGGCGTGTCACCCAGGTGTTGCCAGAACGACCACCCTCGTCAGGAGGAGTTTTTGGTGGCCCACGCTCAAGGAGGATACCCGTGCTTTTGTCCTGGCCTGCGCGGTGTGCGCCAGGAGCAAGGCTTCCCACCAGCCTCCCTCTGGTCTTCTCCTTCCCCTCCCTGTCCCGGGCCGTCCTTGGAGCCACATTGGCGTTGACTTCGTCACCGGTCTGCCATTGTCAGAGGGCAACTCCGTCATTCTGACAATTGTGGATCGGTTCTCCAAGGCGGTTCACTTTGTTCCCCTCCCTAAGCTCCCGTCCGCCCTCGAAACTGCGGAGCTCCTGGTGTCACAGGTGGTCAGGCTGCACGGGATCCCATCCGACATTGTGTCGGACCGTGGGCCCCAATTCTCCTCCCAGGTGTGGAAGGCGTTCTGTGTAGCCCTGGGGGCCTCGGCCAGTCTGTCGTCTGGTTTTCATCCCCAGTCTAACGGCCAGGCAGAGAGGGCGAACCAGGACCTGGGGGCCGCCCTGCGGTGCGTCACTGCACGCAATCCCGCCTCCTGGAGCCGTTTTCTTCCCTGGGTAGAGTACGCCCATAACTCCCTTAAGAGTGCGTCTACAGGGTTGTCCCCGTTCGAGTGCTCATTAGGTTACCAACCCCCTCTCCTGTCGGCCCAGGAGGCCGAGGTAGCAGTCCCCTCCATTAAGTCCCACATCCTCAAGTGCAAACGCATGTGGAGACTTGCACGCACCGCACTCCTGCGTTCTAATTCCCGTTCTCAACGTCTGGCGGACCTGCACAGGACCGCAGCCCCTAAATACAGAGCCGGGCAGCAGGTCTGGCTTTCCACATCCAACATTTCCCTTCCCTCCTCCTCTAAGAAACTTCGGCCCCGGTTTATTGGTCCCTTCCCTGTTGTTTGTCTCATTAACCCGGTTTCCGTTAAACTCTCCCTCCCTTCCTCCCTCAAGGTCTACCCCGTTTTTCATGTGTCACAGATCAAGCCTGTCGCCTCCAGCCCCCTCAGTGCCCCTACCCTCCCTCCTCCACCCGTCCGGGTCATCGACAACGCCCCGGCCTACACGGTGGACTGCATTATCGACATCCGCCGTAAGGGTCGGGGTTTTCAATACCTCGTGGACTGGGAGGGGTATGGTCCTGAGGAGCGGTCGTGGCTCCACAGGAGCCTCATCCTGGATCAATCATTGATCCAGGATTTCCACAGTCGCTTCCCTCTCAAGATCAGGCCGCCAGGTACGCCAGGGGGCGTACGTTGAGGGGGGGGTACTGTAATGTTCCGCTCCCTTCCTGTTCGTTTTCTGTATATTCCTGTTTTCCCTCCGTGTCATGTTGGATCCTTTTGTCCGTGTTTTCCCCGCTGCTGTGGTCTGGGCGTTCCCTTCTCTGTCTTGTTCGTCTGGTTGTCTTACTTCCGCCTTTTCACTCCGTCCCCCCTCGTTGCATGCATTTCCTCACCTGGTGTTTCTTAATCACTCCCGTTTATTTTCCACACCTGTTCCTTGTTTAGTTCTGTCATTAACCTCACTATTTATTCCTTCGGCTGGCTGCCAGTCGGGGCCAGTTCGTTAACTATCGTCACGCGGTGTTAATGCTCGTTGTTTGCCTGGTCGCGTTCAAAGAACTACTCGCTTGGTTGTGGGATATTATCCCCTTGCAGCTAGAGTTCCGCTCCTAACTACAGTCTGGTAGTTATCCTCCAAGTCATTTCTTGTGGTGCATGCAGCTAACCTGTTTCCCCTCTCCTCCATCTAACCCAGCTCCCATTCTCCCGCGGCAGTGTTCGTTTCCCCCCGTTTTCGTTGTGTGTGTTGCGGTACCTCCACCTCCAGCTCGTGTAGGCTCCGGGTTGGCGTGTTACCTGGCTACCCTCCAGTTGTTCCTGTCCGGCCGAAGAAGCCAACTAGTTCTTCGGTTCCGGTTCCGGGAGCTCTGGAGACCAGTCAGCTCCTTCCGGACCTACCGCAGCTACGCCACACTACCCAGCCCTGCCGTGCTTCACCAACCACCTACCTCTCAAGCCCTGCACCTCCGTGAGAACCTCCCGGTCATTTCCGTGCCTTCCCTTGCACTAACCCCACCTGCTTTGTTTTGTTCTGTACCGGTGCAGTCATTCCGGTCCAGTTCCTGTCCTGCCGTAGTGAGCCGCTCCCCAGCTAGTCCAGTCCAGTCCAGGTGTGAGCCGTGCACCTACCTGTCCAGTCCAGTTCCGGTTTGGAACAATCCGTTCCAGACCCTGCTTCCCGTGTGGACCTCCCGGTCCAGTTCCAGTCCAGTCCAGTTCCGGTTTGGAACAAATCCGTTCCAGACCCTGATTCCAGTGTGACCTCCCGGTCCAGTTCCAGTCCTGTCCAGTTCCGGTTTGGAACAAATCCGTTCCAGACCCTGATTCCAGTGTGGACCTCCCGGTCCAGTTCCAGTCCAGTCCAGTTCCGGTTTGGAACACACCCGTTCCAGATCCTGATTCCAGTGTGGACCTCCCGGTCCAGTTCCAGTCCAGTCCAGTTCCGGTTTGGAACATTCCGTTCCAGACCCTGATTCCCAAAGTGGACCTCCCGGTCCAGTTCCAGTCCAGTCCAGTTCCGGCTTGGAACGAACGTTCCAGACCTGCCAGCCCAGCTCCGGCTTGGAGCAGCCCGTCCCGGGCTTCCTTGCTGTTCCAGCGTAATATTGTGTATTGCCTTTTCTGTACAGTGTTGGGACTACCCCAACACTTAATTTAATAAACCCCCCTTTTTGTGAATCTGTCTCCTGGTCGTTGCACTTGGGTTCGTCTCGTTCCGGGTTCGTAACACCTAGGTATCTAATATGCTTTTCACGCTGTACATGGTTGACCCTGGGTTAAAGATAACCATTGGTTAACCTAACCCTTTTTCACACTGTATACTGTTAACTCGTTAAGTCTTAACCCAGGGTTAATGGTTCACACTGCCTCTTGTTAGCTCTGGGTTAAATGTCAGTTGATACACGATAACTAATGTTTACATTCTAGAATGAATCGCTGTGATTGGATGTTCATTGTTTATTCTAACCTCGATTCAACACTGGCAACAGTTAGCCCCTCTTTACAGGGATAACCCTGAAAATCCGGGGATAACCCTGCTCCGGAGCAGGGCCAGCTTACCCTAGATTAAAGTCGGGGTCAGCCCGCTTTGGAACTTGCCAGTGTGACACGTCTGTTAACCTAGGGTTAACAGCCCAGTTAACCTAGGGTTAAAATTGTTCTAGAATGCATGTAGCCCAGGGTTAAGTGTAGTGTGAAAAGCCCTTTAATGGTTGAATAAAGCTGATTTGCTGTAGTGGGGTCCAGCTGTTACATTGACCCTTACCTCCACTGGCTCTGCTGTGGCGGCCGCCAGACGTCCCTGGAGGGCCAGCTGACCATAGTCTGTGGTCACCAGCGAGGCCAGGCCACCCAACTCCTCTGGGCTGGTCACAGACTTTGCCATCTAAGCAAGAGTGCAAAACATTACGGCAAACTCTGGTTTACACATCTTTCAAACATTCATTTAAAAGTTTTAAATGTATTGAATGTACAATTTATAAAAAAATTAAAAATTTAAATGAATGTACTAAACACCTACATATCTTGCATAGGTCTACAACGTAAAAATATGACAATATAATCACGTTTCTATGTGCTAGTGTGTTAAATGGTCAGTGCGCTGCAGCCTGTAGTAGGTATTGGACAATGGTGTCAAATGTTAAACATCGTAGTTTTCGTGTGTGTGGTACCAGGTCATTTTAGGGGGCCATGAGATTAAAATGTGGAAACCTCTGTTGTAAGCTACTGTGAATAAAGAAGACTAGCACAGGTAAAAAGGGAAGCTTGGTACAAATGTGACCTCGGCTTCACCCTCACTGATACTATATTCATTTTGCATTCATTTCACCCGCCAGACCTGGCTAACAGCAGTCCCTGACCAGCGAGGAGATATCATTAAAGCTAAATGTAAAATAAAATACTAAACATAAATGACCTTTGTGAAGCAAGAAGCAAAACACACTTCCTGAATACATTCATACATACATACGCTCACAGTGATTGAGCTCAGTTGAAGGCCCCGACTCCACAGAGCAATAGCAGAAAGGAGGTACCATTTCCTCGAATGACTTATTCCCCATGCACCCAAGACGAGCATAGATGTACGTCTATGTGCTTTGCTTTCTGTTCGGATTCTTCCCCTCACCATCTCCTGGGCCGTGACAGCGATGGCTTTGGAATATTTCACCATCGTTGTCTGATAGTCCACAAAGGAGCCCTCCGGCTCTGGGGGCGTGCCTTCGTCCAGCTGGAGAGGAGAGACCATCAATCAATCAACTAATCAACCAATCAATCAACCAACCATTCAATCTTTAATTTGTATAGTGCCATTTACAATCAGGTTGTCACACAACTCTGCTCAGTGGATATTTTCCATTTAACTCATTCAATGCCGAGGGCGACTTTAGTCGATAGAAATATGAACGGTCTATAGTGCCGAGGGCGACAAAAGTCGACCACAGCCTTCTTTACTCTGCTAGACCGGTAAATAATTCTTGATTTGAGTCGGGGAAAAATGAAACGATGACCAATTTACAATTACGTTCTTTTACCATCTTTTACCCGGATTTGCTCTTTTTTAAATTTTTTATACATGGTTCTTGATGGAAATATTTTAGGTTTTATTCACGCCATGTTTAAAAAAACAAAAAACTAATGTCTAAACATCTAAACCAACATCGGGGCATGTGAATAACGCGTCCCTGTAAATTTGTACCAACACGTTTCTGCACCAGTGTCCAAGAATATAAAGAAATTGAACACAATCAAGTGGTCAATATATGAAACGCAATTGGCATTACAAAACTTGTTGTTTTATTTTTCTTCTTGCCTTACTCCCCTAGCTTTCAGTCGTTCCACGATCGTCTGGTAGGGCCTAAATGTTTGAGTCAGAGACAGTATCATACCATCAATGAGTTTTATAATATCGCTTTCCCGACTTATAATTAATAATTCTCTGATTTCCACTTCTGTCCAGTTATTTCACATATCTCCTCCAGTGACCATCGTTTTGTTGGTTCCGTTTTTAATTAGTCGCTCACACCGCAGATTTTAGCCTACGTTATTTTTTCCTCAGGATAACTGTTTCTGTTCGAAGCGGTTGATACAAAGTAACTCACGTGGACAGTTCATTTGTACATATCTATACAAATGACCAGTGATTATGTTTATTGTTCATTTTTACATATATAGTTATGCATGATTTTTATGGAAAACTGTTTTCACTATTATTACACACCACCAATGTAAGAGTCATGTTAACCTTAGAAGCACTGAAAATAAATAATTTATATTTTCATCAATATTGTTTAACATTGTTCTAATAGTGAACTGAATCAAAAGGTATACTATTTAGTGCCATCTATCCTCATTAACAAAAAATTCTGTTGAATGGGTAAAATAATGTGTTTTATTAGAAGTTTGCACATTGCAGAATCAATCTAAAAATTTTGAATTTCCGCAGCCATTTTGGCTTGGCACTGCTGAGGCTTAGTGTTCCAGAACACTCTGGCATTGAATGAGTTAAAGTCAGGACGTTATTCCCCAACCCCCTGAAAGGCAATCACAGGAAAACGGGAAAACAGGAAGAGCAGCACGTTTAAAGAAGTAATTAAATGGATGATGATTGACCAAGATTGACTCTTCTCCCAGTGACCTGTATGCGGGTAAATACGTATGTAGCAGTCACTTAGAGTGGATACAGAGTGTTTAAAACAGGGAGCAGACATGTACGTAGACTTTTGCCTTTCATAGTTTAGTGTAACAAACCCCGTTTGTAGACTACATTTCCCATGCTTTTTGTGTGCAAATTGCAAACAACAATGGAGTCTTTCATGGAAGAAGATTACGTACACAGAAGTTACACTTGTAGGTGAAACGACCGGTCCATGCGGACACATAAAACAACTGATGCGCAGACGTCCGTAGGCATACTTTTTAGCGACTATGAATTGCAGCGGCACTGTTGCCTTAATACGAAACACCCAACATATGAGTGGCCATTTGCGAAAAGTTTGCTAAATTAGATGTATGGTGTCTTCATGAGGTCTGATTTCTAAAGCCATTACTCAACTTAATGAAACTTTACTCTCATATCACCAAATTCTCGAAGTGAACATCAGTGAAGCTTGCATAATAAAATCTGTTAATGTGAATCAGATAACTGTGTTTTAAACACTGTGGAGAAATAGATATTTGCTAATATAGGACAAGAACCAGTGGGAGATACTGAAGTCCACTTACAAGCAAGTAGTTATTTAATGACTTATTTAATTTTTGTACATTTAAATTAGTGCCTGATGAAACTCAGAAGGCCGCTAAGGAGAAAATGTCTAAGTTTGACAGAAAGTAAGCGGTTAGGCTTGTGCGCTCATTGTATTGGCTATTAATTAAACATGCTTTGTTGATGTCCCTCTGCTTGACTGACCACTGACAGGAACTCCTGCTGGTGTGAGGATGCTTATTCCCAAATGCTCCAACGGTCTTGGGTTGAACAATCTTAGCAACAGCACAAAATCTAATTCTACAAAATTCTAATTCTTAGCAACAGCACAAAATCTAAATCAAATTCAAGGTCGGCGTCGGCCCCGCCCCCGCCACCCCCAAATTCAAGGACCCATAAAAACGGTATGGTACACCACAAGTATTGCAGACCATAAATAAGGCAATATAAAATTCCTCAGTATTCCTAAAAGCAAATGCAGCCCCAGCAACTTCAATCCAAACCACATTTCAGCAGAATGGGGATTCATGACCCAGGACCAATTGCATGATTTATATAAAATATGAAGATGAAGCTTTTCAAGATAACTGCCAAAATCTGACAACAAAGTCTATTCAGAAGTTTAATACACTTCAACATGCTGTCATTTTTCAATAATTTTGATGTGCATTATGTTCTTTTTTGTCCAAATGTGAGGATTTTCAGGCAGTGTGTAAACCCTGCAAGTGGAATTCTTGGTGCAGTAATCCACCTGGCAGCCAAGTGAGCCACGTTCATTCTTTTTTAAAATTAACTTTACTGCCAAAAACGGGACTGTTTATATCCAATTCCCAGTCCAATCTGGAATGTTCACCTGTCTGCAACCGCAGACGGGTTCCATGCGTGAACCACCCAGCCAATTCGGGAGAGCTGGGCCATCCACGGTTCTCCTCCAAAACACGTGGTGTCAATACTTCTTATCGCATCGCAGACTGCAGCTGAGCTTGCACAGAGCAGTGTCAGAGGAGGGACCTTTCATATGCGGCTTTTACATGCAGTTTTACGAGCACCCTTATCAGCCAGCGGGGGTCCCTGTCCGACTGAACCCTCCCATCCACGGGGCGACGCAGGTGCCAATTGTGTGTCGCCCTGTGACTCAGTTGTGTTCAGGGTTCGAGACCTACCCTGTGTGCGATGCAGCGGTGTTCAGCGTTCAAGACCTACCCTGCCCATGGCTTCTGCAATGGACTCCACCATCCCTCCCACCATGCCGCCCTCACTGGCCGCTTCGTTCAGGGTCACCATGATGTCATCGACCGCCTCCCTCATCAGCTGGGCGGCCTCTGCAATGGCTTCGTGGGTGTGGCAGGCCTGGATGGGGAGAGGGGTGTCACTGAACACATCACCGGGACTTAACGTCACTTACTCAACACCTGCAGATGATTGAGACTCAGTGTCAGTTCCTCAACACTGAGACCAATGTCAGTTTCTGGTGGTTATTTTTGAGATGTAAGGTGGGGGTGGCAGCTGTACCTTTGGGTTACCCCCTCCTTCCTTGGCGGCGTACAGCATCTGAAGGGAGGACTCTGCCAGGGTCTTGGTCTGGTCCAACACGATCATCTGCTGCTGGTGGTCCAGGAGCTTCGAGGCCATGCCCACTGAGGCCACAATCAGGGGATCAAAGTAACTGGCCAGCTGAGTCACCTGAGGGTTAATGACACCTGCCAATCAATCATCCCAACCGACACACTGACGAGAGCTGCAGGCAGACACACACACACACACACACACACACACACACACACACACACACACACACACACACACACACACACACACACACACACACACACACACACACACACACACACACACACACACACACACACCCCATTTTAATGTTAACCAGCGTGATTACCTTGTGGCCTAGCTGGGCGGCCTCGCCCCTTGCCGCTGTCAAGACGGGGTCAATGAGATGGCCGATTTCCTGCACTGCAGATGTCAGCTGGTCCTGCAAAGCCTTATGGGATAGCTTGCCATTAAGAAAAAAAACCCTCTCTCTGCAGAACTACACGTGTCACCAGACCAGATTAAAGGGAATGCAAATTCCCGTGACAAGAAATACGATAGCGTTTTAAACTCCCCCGCCTCTGCTGGTCACTGAGGAAGTGAAACTTAGGACAAAATGACTGATCTGGCCATTATTTGGACACTGGCAGGAACAAAGAGCCTTCTCTCCAGTGTGCGGGCACTGTTTGGTTACAAATATTGAGCTGTCATGTTTTATACTTCTGAAGAAATGAACACGACGCACTCATAGCTCGCGGTCATGTCTGCGTGCCAACAGCTCTTAGAGGAAGAAGCTTATTGTGAAAGCTGCTTTTTGAGTGAGAGAGTGAGAGAGAGAGAGAGAGAGAGATATTTACCTCCAGCGAGATGTCATCTCGTGTGGGCAGACTCTGACTCACGGCAGCTAGAGATGCCTGCTCGATGTCTCGGATGCACCTGTTAATGCTGTCAATGGAGTAGTCACACTCCCTCTGTCCGGGGGCTTTGTCCCTGTGAGCAGCGAGACGGGGCAGTTATGGGGGGGTGTGTGTATGTGTGCGTGTGTTTTACAAAGTAAAAGATTCCAGCAGAGACAAATGCAGGGACACCAGGCAGCCAGTAGGGGCGCTGTGCTCACCTGATGGCGGTGATGAGGCTCTTGATGGAGTCGGACACGGTGCGAGAGTGGCCGGCCAGGACGGACCAGGTGGGCGGGTCCTTGGGGTTGATGACGAGCAAGCGGGCGGTCTTGAGCAGGTGGGTAGAGCTGTCCAGCATGGAGCACGCCGACCGCAAGATAGGCTCCTGAGCGGCAGAACCCTGGGGGGCGGGGCATAGAGACAGGACACACACTGTGTAACACTACAGCAGAAACTAAACACACACACACGTACACGTAAAAATACACGCTCATACACACACTTCCTGATCTGTGCAGTAATGTGCAGTGCACTACTGGTCAAAAGAGAAAGCATGAAACGCACAGGCCATTCACTTGCCAGTGGCCTAAATGGCCACAGCAATAAGCCGCTTCCTCCTTCAGGAGGGCTTCCTTACACCAGAGAGTTCGCAAAATGTTTTCACCAATGGGCTGTTTACAGACTTTAACTCAACTTTCTGGGCCAGAGGAAGAAATCATTCTCTCGAATAACGTGTGATTTATGGGCTCTCTGGCCAAGGCTAGGGGCACACATGTCTAATTAGCTTAGCTAGTGTAGAGTTTGGGGACTGCTTCTTTCTGCCTTCCCCCGAAATGCGGCCAAAACAACACATAACTGGGTCATAACGGGCAACTCAAAACACAGAGCTATGCTAAAAACCCCAGCTCCCAATGCCAGTCCGGGTGGTGATCCGAGCCGCAGCCTCTGAGAGTCTGCGATGCTAACAAGTGCAATATGAGCAGCAGGAGAAAAGGCCACCACACTTATACACAGGCCAATAATTAAAGGAATGTGTTCAACCTGATTAATGGCAATAACTGAAATGCACTGCACCGCAAAATCGGCCTCAGCTGAGCCTTACCATACACATTTCACTCGCAACCAACTTAAGGACAAACCGATTCCTCAGTTTACTTTCAAAGTGTGATTACAAGCTAATTTTTTTTTGGCTCTGTACCAGAATCCCCACTTCAAAGGCTGTGAAGAAGGCTCCAGTGCATGAAGGAAACCCCTGGTAGCTGCTGGAGAGTCTGTTTTATGGTACAGTGTCAACAAAGCATTACGAATACAAACAAGCCTCATAACTAATCCTGAGACAAACAGCAGCAGTAAATAAAGGAATCAGCCGCTAACTGTGACAGCGTATGGGAAAGGAGAGGCATAAACTGCTTTTAGCATTGAGCCTGGCTATCTGTCACTCACTCACACACACACACACACACACACACACACATATGCATGCATGTGTACACACATGTACATATGTACGCACATAGGCACAAATACATACACAGACACATACACACACGTGGATGCATGCATGCACGTTCATAGACACACACACACACACACACACACACACACACACAAATACAGACACGCACGCACACACAGACACGTACGTACGTACGCACACACACACACACAGACACGCACACTCAGACACGCACGCACGCACGCACGCACACACACACAGACACGCACACTCAGACACGCACGCACGCACGCACGCACGCACGCACACACATGGCACCTCATTGCTGATCTGTGCAGGAATGCTGGCGAACTCTGGGTTGGAGGAGAAAGCTGTCAGGTTCTCCACAGCCTCGATGAGCGGTGCCGTGGCAACTCGACACCTGTCCCTGTTCTCTTCTGAGAAGTCCCCATCAAGCGCCTGGAGAAGACACACATGTACAAACCACACAGCTTTCACATGCACACACAGGCTAATTCCTTATTTTAGACCACAGTTAAACATAGACAACAAAAGGGCCCTAAAATAGTCTTAAAGGGCACACACACATTATACGCAGCACGCACACTTGTATACACACATACACTCACGCACATAAACACACACTCACAGACATAACATATGCCTGCAATCATGTGCATACACACATGCATATATACACACACGCACGCACGCGCGCGCGCGCGCGCGCGCACACACACACACACACACACACACACACACACTGTGTCCCTTTCCTTAGCACTGTCTTGAAACATCCATAGAAGAGGAAAGCCCATCAGGACGGGATCATTTGGGCAGGGCAGGACTCTGACCTTTATGGTTTTGACGAGGTTAGCCGTGCTGTTGGCCACCTCTTTAGCCGACTGGACAAAGTGCCTTTTAGCCACAGGGTTGGTGGTTTTGGAGGAAGCCAGACGGCAGGCGTTGCACAGGGCTGACGTGTGCTTGGCGACGATCGTGGCCGCGGAGAGCACCTGCAAACACAGACAAAAGCCCATAATGCAGCACAAACAAGAGGCTTTCAGCTCACGTACTGTAGGATAATAAGGCAAATAGGCCATTCCACGCTGCGATACCCCTCCTCTGCAGCAGGGCTCGAGTCAGGTAGGCTGCTATAATGAGAGGGATAGAATGAGCCAGCCTGGGTCTTCAGAGGGATAGGTGTACACGGGGAACTTGTAAATTGCAGCTCTCACCATTTCGCGGACTTTGCGTTCTCACCAGCACTGAAAAGAAAGGACGTTTGTGCGCACTCACTTGGGATGGGCTGCTGCCGGGATCCACCAAGTTCTGACAGGCCATCTGGATGGCCTGATTGGCTCTCGCAAACTGGATGGGATCCACCAGCCCCTGGTGACCCGCCTGACTGTTGGGGTCAGACACGCCCACCAGATAAGAGGCCTGAGAAGGGAGGGGTTGGGGGGAGTAGGGAGGGGGGAGGGAGGGGTGAGGTGGAGACAGAAAAGCTTCCATGTAAAAGGGTTTTGCCGGAGGGGAACGCCACGCTACTGTACATACGAGGCTCAGTTTAAAACCTAAATACAGATGAACGGCGACAGTCGAGAGCAAAATGCAGCCGGGGGGGAAATCGACCAGAAACGATCACGTTTTTCATTTCAGCTTCGAGGCTAAGGGCTTGCCGTGTCAGGTGCTGCTGCGGCAACAGGGGCGCGACAGGTGGCTCACCTGCCCGGCCGCCTCGGTCAGTCCACACAGGGCTTTAGAAGCTCCGGACACGCACTCCCCGAATGCGGGCACGTCGCTCGTCTTGCAGTTCTGAGACATGCCTGCCATGGACTCCCCCAGCACCTGGTCCAGAAAACAGAACGGGACAGGGTCAGCTCGCTGGCCGCGCGGTCCTCCCACTGGGCTGCTGCGCGGTCCCCGAGCGCGCGCCGCATCGCCGGAGGTACCTTCGAGTTCTCCATCACGCTCTCGATGCAGTCGAAGTACGACAGGTCGCTAACTGGCTCGTTGGGGTTGTTCAGCATCCCTTTCACTGCCTGTGGAAAGAAGGAGAGGGGGACTGAAAGTGCGGAGAAAGGCAACGATGACAAACATGGGGAGAAGCAGACTGGCTCTTTCAATTCTGAACACCTCCCTTGATGATAGGACCGACTTAAACATATCATTTTCTACTCTAGAATGAATGGTAGTACTTATGGACTGTTGACACTTAACACTGACTAAACTGACCGTTGCTGTCTATTTCAGTCTAACTATTTCAATGACTGCAATCTTCATTGAATCTCACAGACTGAAATTTTCATTGATGGCTCATTCAATACAAAAACCTTTTGACACTCACAATCACCTCAATGGCCTTTTCACAAGAGTGAGGCGTAAAGATATGTGACGTGGTCTATCATAATCAGTCGGAAGTCGCTATGGCTATTTTCATGTAAATCAATGTTTATGTCAAGAATATACATTTTTGGCTGTTTTTTGGTTTAATCTTATTTTAGTAGATCAATTTCTTGGCTTTCATAATCTGGATGTCTTAATGCAATATTCAAAATAAAAATATAGTTTTGAAGCATTTAAACATAAGATGACAAGCACTGGAACTTTCGCTTGGAGGCTATCCTGCTTTCACGGCTACAAAATAATGCATTGGGTTTCATCTGATTTTACTCGAAAAATGTCTTGGCTTTCACGATCTGTGTGTGTTAATGTCATATTCAGTTTAAAATATAGTTTTGAAGCTTTTAAACGTAGCATGACAAATTAGCACCATAGCTTCGTGTCGTTTGGTGTAGCCAGCTTTCACCTGCCCCCACCAGGCACACAATCACATCGGCTGCTTTCAAAGCAACAAGCTAATGTATTGGGTTTCACCTGATTATACTCGAAAAATGTCCTTTGATATGCGTGTCTTAATGTCAAATTCAGTGTGAACATATAGCTTTGAAGCTTTCAAAAGTCATATATCACAAACTAGCACTGGTCCTTTGCATACAGTTTGGAGCCAGCTTGTAAGCAGTCACACAATAACATCAGCTGATTTTGCAGGGACAAGCCAATGAAAGTTATTTGGTTTAATCTTATTTTACTCAAAAAATGTCTTGGCTTTCATTATATGCATGTCTTAAAGTCAAATTCAATGTGAAAATATAGTTTTGAAGCATTTAAACGTAACTTGACAAGCTAACAGCGGAGTTTGTTAGGTTATTACATTACAGGCATTTTTTTTTTTTGGTTATGGGCCAGCTCTATCCAGAAACGTTAAAGGATTAACATGGTGGTTGAATGTGACAATTGCCAGTTGTCTTTAGGCAACAACAAAACAAATGTGCATAATGTTTTTATTATTCAGTCATTTAAATGTATTTTAAAACTTATTTTTCTAAGCCTAAATTTCCCACTATAAAAGTTCACCCAAACTGTCTGGGCGTGGGAAAAAAAACTGTACTGCTTCATTGCGCGGCTCCGTTAATGCAAACAAATGACTGGATGTTACGTTCATGTTTAAACGTGTTGAACTGGTCCAGTTGAAGGTGCATCCAGTCAGATTTCTTTACGGGGCGTGAATAGGGGAGTGGTTATCCTCGTGTGATGCACTACGAGGAGAACATTCTCACCCGGTTGAAAATAGGACGATAAATTTAACACGCCTACTTCTCCAAAACTAAAGAACGGACATATTTAATACTTTCGTGTTTCTTCAATGCCCTCTTGTGCAAATAGCATATAAAAACCTAGAAAGTGTGACCAACCACCATATTAATCCTTTAACACAGCTAGCTAGCAACTTTTGCGGCTGAACTTTGAAAGCGTTTTTCTCAAAAACATGGTTTGATGGCATTCGAAATGTAACGTGACATAACTCGCTTGATATCTGGATTAGAGAGATAATTTTGGTATCATTAGAAAGCTAACATTTTCCTCCCTCAGGTAGTATATAAAGCCCAAAATGTGTTTGGGGGTCAGTGCGACTGATTTTGATAGAGCAGGTCACAAATGCGTAAAAAAGACATTAAAAAATTTCATCATGAAGGATAAAAGTTCTCATTTAAATTTTTCAAGTCAACGTGGAGGGAAGGTTAAAAACTATTTTTGTCCGTCAAAATTATAAACAGCCAAGTACTGACAACCTTGATAGGAAGCTCTTGAGAATGGTCTACGTCACCACGCCTATTCGCCATGTGTAAAACACCAGCTGACACAACAGCATTCACCCACAGTCTGGAAAGTGGCTAAAGTTATTCCACTGTCCACAAATAGGAAAGCTCCATTTACTTGGTCTAATAGCTGCCTGAAGCAGCTTGCTACCTGCACTGAGAAAACTGCGCTGAAAACTGTATTTAACCAGACACAACACTGCTTCCTGGTGAATAATTTGACCACAAACACAGATTACACGGCTAAAGCAATGAAGACAATGTTTTAACCTAGTCTGCTTTAATTGGGTCCTGCATTTTTCTTCATATTTCTGTTGGTTGTTACTGTTGTGTTCTGTAAAATGTTGTTTTCTGAAGTTTTATGTGGATCTCAGGAAGAGTAGCTGCTGCGTGTGGAACAGATGACAGGGATCCAAATAAAAACAGAAATAAAGTGAGGGGGCGCCAGCTTTTGGCTGCACTAATGAACCCAGGCCTGCGCTGTCTGAACAGGAAATGATGACGTCTGTTTGAAAATAATATTCATTACGGCATCCATCCTGTGAGGCTTCCTCAATGAAAGATTTGCTTCACATTTGCCTGTGTATGCAGGATGAAGGAAGAAGCTCTTCTGGGCACAGGGAATGTGCGTGCGTGCGTGCGTACACACAAGCGTGTATGTGTGGCTGTGAGTATACAGTATGTAGTGTCGCACATATGCTTCATGTTGTATATGTGACACTGCGTGCATCTTTATGGGCTTGTACCTTACCTCCAGCTCCCGCAGAGCGTTGTCACACTCCTTTTGCCCCGGGGCCTGCTGGGTACACAGTGTGATGAGCTGGTTAATGCTCTCTGTCACCGCTCTGAAACACAAGCACAGCAGCATTGATCAGGCAGTTTACAGAACCAGCATCACATATTCACACTCTCTCTCACACACTCTCTCTCTCCCTCTCTCTCTCTCTCTCACTCTCTCTCTCACACATTCTCATTCAATCACTCATATATAATTATACCATATATTTATTTTTTGTAGTAGATTATATTCCAAAATCTAGTGCTTAATCTAAGATGAATCTTCATCTATTGCTTAGACTAATGATTTTCCAACACTTTTTTCAATCTCTGAGGATACCAGGCAATAAGTTAAATGATATAGTTTTTTTATGCGCTTCATATCACAGGTAAACTTTGCAAGTATAAATTTAGTTTGTGCGAATACATTTCTTACCAACTTCCTCCACCAGTTACCAGTAAAAGGTAAGACTTATCCTCTGAATTGTAGTTGACACAGGTCCAGACAGAGCCACACAGGTCAAAACAGGGCCACACAGGGGCCAAGGCTTGTCCAGCACCTCACCTGGCAGCAGCCGCCAGCAGGTTTTTGGCGTTGGCTGCCCCAGGGTCCACTGAAAGGGACTTGGCAGCCAGGAGCAGCTTGCTGGAGGCCATGGAGATGCTTTTCAGGTTCCCGATCACCTGGATCTGGTCCTCTTTGCTCTGCCAAGGTAAACCACAACCACCATTTACCAACAGCACAGTGCTACTGAAGACACACACACACAGCTTCCTGGCTGCTTCACTGCTGTTAGCCTACAATCTAACAGATCTAACAGGCCTTTAATGTTGGTATAGGCTAACGCAACAGGCACGTATCAGTGCCTGGCGCCTGCATCTCCATCGCTTAGCCCATATTACTGCTCTAATGGAGCAGTGCTATGACTATGACTGTTGATCTATCTGCTGATCAGTGTGTCACTCCACATCTGTTTCCCTCCCTGATGCTCGGGCCGAGTTAGCATAGAGCCACGAGGGGAACTTCATCAGTGATCTTATTATATCTCACTCTTCCCGTGCTCCAAGGGACTTTCGGACGCCTAATTCGATTAAACCAAAAAACGTCCAACAACTCAATGAATCAGGAACCAGAAAAAAAACCTTTATGATATAAAGGATTTGTAATCCCCTGCTTTTTCCACATTACTTATTATGAATTATGAGTGCAATCTGTTCAGCCACTGGCTTAGAAAGGCACATAAATACAGCCATCACAACATGGCCCACAGCAGACTGGAAGGCCATCTGGATGCGCATATTTAAGGTGGCGCTGAACCCAAATACCTTCTGGTACAGATATGCACAAGGTATTGACCCCCAAATACCTTGCAGATGCTGCAATGAGGTCATGCCAAGCCACGTTATCAACGTAAAGACCATCTGAAGAAAGGTCTGGGGGTGGGGGCTTGAACGCAAAACACCGCCCAGATAGTGATACGATCCTTGGTCCAAGCAGAAATCAATCCAGTCCACTGGAAGGCACAGCAGGAAACAAACCTAGAACCCACCTGTGTGTGTCCCGCCATCTCGATGCCAGCGTCAAGGAACTCGTCGAAGTGCTCGCCAAATTTCCCAGAGGCCACGGCCAGCTGGCTGCTGGTGCCCCGGGACGCGTGGACCACCTCCCCGGCTGAATGGTTGAGGTCGGCGGCCGACTGGTTGAGGTCACCCTGGGCCTCCTGGAAGGACTTGGTGCAGGGCGGGAGCTAGACACAAGAAGAGGCCGGCCCGCGTGATGATGTCAGCACCAGCGCATGCGTTCATGCAGCCACGCGCCGTACGCAACGCGTATCGGACATTAACGGACATCACTGTGCCGCATCAATTCAACTGAATGTGCAATAGAATGCAAGCAGGCAAAAAAAAAGTGTGCTGCGCTATAGTATCTGGAAAATGTGGCACAGGTGTCGCACAGCATATTCATAAGGTTTTATGGTCTTCGCAGTTTTTTCCTCTCTCATCAAAGTTGTAATGTACGCAGTTGCAGAAACATGATTTTTTTGGTCCACCATTCCACCTGCGGAGCCGCGCCCTCATTTCTCCTAGACGTTTTTTTTGAGCAGAAGACTGCAGGCAGGGCCGACCCTAAGCATAGGCGGTTGCCTAGGGCGCCATCACACCAGGGGGCGCAAGCCAGGATTTTTTTTTTCTTTTTTGTCTGGGATATAATTTTATATCTTTGATAAAACACTAAATATTAAAAGGCTGGGCGCCCCCCCCGATCCATATTTGTATGTTTTGTGAATTAAAAAAATAAAAGTTAGTGGCACCCCAACACAGCTCCCCCCTCCACCGTTTTTTGGTTTTTGTCCAGCTGTTCTCGTGTGCTCACAGGAGTAGCAGCATTGTGATTGGACGGCAGAGGCAGAGATCCATCTAAATAATAATTTCTAAAATAGAACGGTCAGTTTTCAACATGAAGAGATTCAATACCAAGCCTTCTGGTGCACAGGGGAGAAAAATTTAAATACAAAGAGGCAAATACAGAGATATATATAATGATATTTTGCGAAACACAAAGGTTGATAGCCTATTAGTCCCGTGTGAATCGTCATCTCAGTAATTTTGGGCGATATTTATTTCTCCCGTAAGGATTCCTTGTTTTTTCCACAACCGCTTTCAAATCGGCGCACTTGCCTACTATTGAGTATGCCAGCGGAGTATACTTTAAAAAAAAAACATCTATAGATCTTGCCTAGGGCTACTAAAAGGCTAGGGCCGGCCCTGACTGCAGGTGTGCGATTGACCGGAAGATCACTGCTGCACGAAGAGGCGGGGATTACCTGCCAAAAGAAACCAATCCTTCTGGGGCCCCATTTCAGACAATTATGCACTGCACTGTACAACTGCCTGCTACAATTGGTATGAGCAAGGTTAGGATTTGATACCAATCATCGCTAGAAGGACCAGCGCTTTACTCGGATGCACGAAAAAAACAACCCGGGGCTGATGGGAACCGTATTTCAAATATGGCAAAACGGTTACATAAACTGGATTCATAAAGTTACATGATGATAATGATAGAATATCCAGACTCCTCCATCGTTTGAATTTTTCATGCCGAGGCGTTTGAATCGCGCGTCCTTCACTCACAGTATCCACCAGAAGCTTCTTGCTGGACTCCCCTATGCTCTTCAGGGCCATGTCCACGTCCTTCTGTCCCGGCAGGCAGTTCACACAGTTATTCAGCGAGTGGGACACGGCCTTGGCGACCTGTAACCCGGAGAGGCAGGTGAACGTGAGCCAGCTCACCCTGCTGCACTTCCCACCTCAGTCCTCTAGGGGTAACGTTACATTCCAAAGTACAAATCAGTCAAGGAGAGGAAAAATAATCAAGTGAAGTAACTGAAACTGCTGGCCGTTCGCTTCTGTCAAATCCATAATCGGGTTGAGGGCTGCGGGAGACATTTTCTGTTCTAACTGAACAATAATCAGAATTCCCCAAGTGTAGCATGCTGTTCAGTGTTCTGAATCACAGTTATGATGATTTCCCCCCCTTAGGCTACAAACATGTCAGAAACAGATATGTTTCTATACTCATCTGAGAATTAATCAGGCAGATTAATTCAACTAATGCATTCATTTTCTGTGATTTACTCTGAGGCAAATCATCCCTTTAGAAAGACGTTGCCTTTGTTTGATGAATTTATAGTGACTGATGTATTCCCAGTGGTGTGGTTACATTTAAGGTTTGGACAGGTTATCAATGACATTGGACAGCGAAGAGGAAATGACAATGAGCCAAATCTGATTGATGTAAAAAATTAATCAATAAGGACTAAAACAGCTTATTTTTGACAACCTTAATTGATCAATAGAATGGAATGGAAGGCAGCATATACGTAGGTCCAAGCACAGTCTTGGAAGCTGTGGTTTAGTATAACTATGGAAAGAAAATAAGGCTGGGAGCAATTGTTGGACATGCAAAAAGAAACAGAAGCAATGGGACTAAATAGGAGAAGCAGCATGAGGCATGAGTGTGGATATAGCTCTTGGATTAGTGCCCGTGTCGGCCATCTTGGCTGTGTGAGCCAGGACAGCACACCTCCTCACCTGCGCCAGTCTCTGCTGGCTCTCGGCATCGCCGGGGGCAACCAGGGCCTGCTTGGCCTCGTGGATCAGCAAGGCGGAGCCCTCCATGACATCGCGGGCGGAGTCCAACATGGCCACCGCAGACTGGGGGTCGGTTGTGGAGGCAGCCACACCCCGGGCAGACTGAGCCAGGGTCTTCAGAGCCTGGGCGGTCTCCCTGGCAGCCACACCTGAACACGTGCCATAGAGCGGTGGGAGGGGAGGGTGGGGGCACATGGAGTGTGACCGTTAATATAATTTACTGATAAGCGTCTCTCAAATTTTACTGTAATGGAGAGCATGAAAAATAAAAAAGCCTTCATTTTGACATTTTCTGAAAAAGGAACATTTTGGGGGCTGCTCGGTGACTCATCCTATTAAGGGACTGTTCCTCACAGTTGGGCCTCATGGTCTCATATTGAATCCGTACCATGCCAGTGCTGACATTCCCGGTCTCATATTGATGCTGACATTCAAGGTCTCATATTGAATCCGTACCAGGCCAGTGCTAACATTCATGGTCTCATATTGAATCTGTACCAGGCCAGTGCTAACATTCATGGTCTCATATTGAATCCGTCCCAGGCCAGTGCTAACATTCATGGTCTCATATTGAATCTGTACCAGGCCAGTGCTAACATTCATGGTCTCATATTGAATCCGTCCCAGGCCAGTGCTAACATTCATGGTCTCATATTGAATCTGTACCAGGCCAGTGCTGACATCCACGGTCTCATATTGAATCCGTCCCAGGCAGTGACGTAATTTGCCTTTTCCTCCGATGGGTTATTTTAGTGTCCAGGGGGGCCCTCACGCAAACCCCCCCCCCCCCCCCCCCCCCACATTATTCTTAGTACCCTAACATACCCTACCTAGCACAAATGAATGTAGGCTATATATACACTACTCACAAAAAGTTAGGGATATTTGGCTTTCGGGTGAAATTTATGGAAAATGTAAGTTCACGCTACAGTGATATTATACGTATCATGAAAGTAGGGCATTTAAGTAGAAGCATGCAATGGTGATTTCCTCATCTCAAACAATTTATTGAAACAAAAGCCAACAACAGTGGTGGGTATACCACAACAAAAATGTCAATGTCTCAATAACTTGTCATGTGCCCTTGAGCATCAATTACAGCTTGACAACGACGTCTCATGCTGTTCACAAGTCGACTTATTGTCTGCTGAGGCATGGCATCCCGCTCTTCTTGAAGGGCGGCCCTCAGGTCATTGAGGTTCTGGGGTACAGAGTTACGAGCCTCTACACGGTGAGTCAGCTGATCCCATAGGTTTTCTATGGGATTCAGGTCTGGAGAAAGTGCAGGCCACTCCATTTGAGGTACCCCAGTCTCCAGCAGCCTTTCCCTAATGATGCGACCTCGATGAGCTGGAGCATTGTCGTCCATGAAGATGAAATTAGGCCTGTGTTGTTCATGCAGGGGCACAATGACTGGATTAATGATGTTATTCAGGTAGTATGGGCTTGTCACTGTACCATTCACAAAGTGTAGGGCAGTTCTGTATTGACTAGACACACCTGCCCACACTGTAACACCACCACCACCAAAGGGTCGTCTGGTGACAACAGTGGCTGATGCATAGCGCTCTCCTTGACGTCTCCAACATCGTTGGCGGCCATCATTTCTGCTCAACGTGAATCGACTTTCATCAGAGAACAGCACTGAGGCCCACTGGTCCCTCGTCCAGCGTAAATGCTCCCTGGCCCATGCAAGACGATGACGCCTGTGCCTGGTGGTGTAGTCAGGTACCCTTGCAGGTCGTCTAGCACGCAGACCACGCTGATGTAAACGGTTTCGAATGGTCTGACGTGACACTTGGGTGCCTCTCACCTCCCTTAAATGTGCCTGGAGTTCAGTGGCA
Organism: Synaphobranchus kaupii; assembly: GCA_029718625.1. Classification (NCBI taxonomy): domain Eukaryota; kingdom Metazoa; phylum Chordata; class Actinopteri; order Anguilliformes; family Synaphobranchidae; genus Synaphobranchus; species Synaphobranchus kaupii. The sequence continues at coordinate 38,860,311 of CM056388.1, read as the reverse complement.
TTCATCATCCGGTTCCGCAGGGCACTGTTCACAATGAAGCGGTCATCAGTGTGGGATGTGGCCAAAGGACGTCCACTTCTATGCCTTTCTGTGACTCTTCCAGTCTCTCTGTATCTCTGTTGCAACCTGCTGATGACACTCTGTGACACTCTAAGCTCAGTGGCCACTTCCCTCTGAGAACATCCTGTTTGAAGCCTCGCAATGGCGAGGTACTGTTGATCAATTGTTAGGTGTCGTCTTGGTCTCATGATGTCAAAATGTGAACAGCATGATGAAGAGGACTGTTTAAATACCAATTCTAATTGAACCAGGAAATTTATTGGTCGATTCATGGATCAAACAACTGTTGTGAATTTTGCCGTTCAGCTCCTTGTTAGAGAACAGCAAGTTGTGCAAAAAGTACTGAAACATTGAATAGTTGGACATGTGCATTCAAAAGTTTAGAGAAGGTCAAATTAATTTCACCTGTAAAGGTTATAGTGCATTTTAGGTTCATCCTGAAATTTCACCCGAAAGCCGAATATCCCTAACTTTTTGTGAGTAGTGTATATACATATATATATATACATATTACCAATACGTAGTTCTTTTCAGCTGCTGGTAAAAAAATCAAATCAAAGGGGCCTCCTCTACTCCAACTGCGTTCTTCTTTTCTTCATCCTCGCAAATGTCTCAATGACATTGTCGAAATCAATCATCTCGGTTACTCCTCTCTCGATAAAAAGCAATGCCAGATTGGAGAGACGCAGCTCGTGCATTGAAGAACGCAGGTACGTCTTAATTAGTTTAAGGCGACTGAAACTGCGTTCTGCCTGTGCACTGCTTATTGGAACAGTTAGATAAATTCTATATAGTGTTGAAATATTAGGGAAAGCGCGGTCCATGTCATTAGTGACGAGGAAAGACAGAATCTGGCCAGTAGCAAGCACTCCTCCTTCTGAGAATAGATTTTTATAAATGTCTCTGAAAGCGCAGAACTCGTCAACAATACACTCCGCGTCTAGATCTTCTGAATAAAAACGGGCCAGTTCATTTATCTTCTCAACTGAATTTGGATCAAAAAAGTGCTTTGCATTAAGCACCTGAAATTGACTCGCCAGGTGTCTGAAGTCTGAGAAACGTTCCTCAAACTGTTGTTGAAATACATCTAGGACATAATAGTATGACTCCACTTTGAAACGTGTTCTACCGTCGGATATTGGGTCATCTGTGGCACTTTCGTCCGAGAAACGTTTTCTTTTTCTAACTCTCCCCTCCTGGAACTGTGTCGATATGCTGCATTCTGATGCTTTTTGTTGAGCAGAAGCCTCGAGATTTGCAAAGGCCTCTTCTGAGCGTAAGTTTTTCAGGTCCCTTGTGCAGATGTTAATAAGCTCAAGCGCGGTGTTTAAATCTATAGATTCTTGTTGTAGGTAGTTTGACAGAACGAATGTTTTCGCTAAAACAATGTTCCAGAAACTGAGCATAAACATAAACTCGAAGGTTTCAAGCGTTGCTAGCAACCCCTGCGCCTTTTGGCGTTGTGTTAGCATGGGCAACGATTCTGTGAAGCGCCTCCACTATTGCTGGCATACTTTTCAGCACGGCTTCTGTCGCGTGTTTTCGCGAAGCCCACCTAGTATCAGAAAGACGTTTTAATGTTAAGGCTGTCTCATTAACATTTTTTTCCTGTTCTTCTGTTAGAATTTTGTATCGGGGCAAGCTCGAGGTTAAAAAGCAATACAATGTTTCCAATGTGCCAAAAAATAGTTTTGCATTAGTGCATGACGATGCCGCATCAATAAGAATCAGGTTGAGGTTATGGGCACAGCAGTGTACATACACAGCTTTAGAACTACATGATTCTTTTACTCTTTTCTGAAGGCCAGATAAGTAACCAGACATAGACCTAGCTCCATCGTAAGCCTGCCCTCTAATGTTGTTGACGTTAAGTCCGAGTTCGCGGAGCGCTTCAGTCAATAGATCATGGAATGCTTTGGCACTGCCACTAGGCAGCTCATCAAATTTAATGAAACGCTCAACGCTTTTTCCACTCTTATCAACATATCTTAAAGACAAGGAAAACTGATCTACTCTGGTAATGTCAATAGTTGAATCAACAATGACCGAATAAAAAATAGCACCCTGAACTTCCTTAATAATCATCTGCAATGTTTCGCCAGCAAGGCATGATATGAGCTCGTTTTGAGAGGCAGGAGAGATGTATTTATATTGCCCAGCTTTTGTATTGAGGTGGTTCTCGAGTACACTGTCATATTTTGACATTAATTTTAAAAGTTCTAGAAAGTTGCCCTCGTTGGCGGAAGGGGCTCCTAGGCCTGCATACTCTCGATGCCCTCTGAAGGCAAGCCCTTGTTTAGCTAAAAACAGAGTCGCATCAATTAGCCTTTTCAATACTTTCCGATTCCTTTCAATCGTCCGCCTTTCTGCCTCCACAAGTCCTGCAATCACAGTCCTATCCTCGGTAATTCGATACTTTGTCATGAAAAAGTTTTTTTCGGCTTTGCGATGCGCTGGAGATTTTTCGTGGAGCTTGATTCTGTCATTTCCTTTACGAAAACCAGAAAAGCCTTTGCTTGGGTCAGCCCAAATGCTTTCGCTTCCCTTCTCTCCAAAAAGCCAACAGCAAAAACAAAACATTTTGCCTGCTTTAGGCGAGTACACAAGCCAGTGCCTATCCACGGTGCATTTGCCACTTGTGTTTTTGTACCATTTTACTTTAAATGTGTCATTATCCGATATAATAAAATCGGAAAAATTGTCTTTCAACCCAGGTTGGCAGGGACCATATTCTATCAGGGCTCGGACAGCTGCTGTGCTTAACGTTTTGTTTAGAAAGAGAAAGGGGTCCGATGGATAGGGCTCTGTGTAGTCCAACAGTGCATCCTCTGGCTTGGAAACACTTGCCTGGTTCTCGTCACTGCTGCCACCATTGCTGCCGGAGAATCCATCACGATCCCCAAGATTCTTCTCTTCAACATTCTCGATCGTTATTCCCTGCTGTGATGTGGATGGCCTTTTACCGTCGCTAGAAGGCAGCGTCACGTTCGGATATGAGTCAGATGCTAGTGGGTCTGTGGTCCCAACTAGCAGGGCGGCTGTCTCCGCTAACGTTAGCTTGGGCTCGACTTCGCCCTCACTTTCCGACTCAGTGCCATCAGGCCTATCTACGTTAACAGTTTTAAAGAAATGTGTTAACGGAACACACGTTGCAGCTGTGGCAAGAGCGTTCTTTTGTTTTCTGTCGTTTCGCTTTGCAAAACCCGATTTCTTTTTTCCCATGTTTTAGCAAGAAGTTTTCTAACATTAACAAAACTAGGCTAAAGGCAGGTCAAGTTCAGTTGACGTATACGTCAATACGTAGCCTAACCAAGGCGTCCAATGTGGGGGTGGGGGGGTAGCTTAAATAAGATCTATTGGAAAAACAAAGATGAGATATACGTAAAAGGGTTTAAACACCATGGTAGGTGTTATAGGCTTATCTATTAAGGATTCACATCCTTTGGAAACTATTATTTTTTATTATAGGCTACTCATAAATCTTATTAAAAATAATTTTAAAATTCTTGCTCCAGGGCCCCCACCAGATGCAAAATTCCATTCTTGGGTTCGTCCAACCCATCCACCCTATGTAATTTACGCCACTGGTCCCAGGCCAGTGCTGACATTCACGGTCTCATATTGAATCTGTACCAGGCCAGTGCTGACATTCACGGTCTCATATTGAATCCGTCCCAGGCCAGTGCTGACATTCACGGTCTCATATTGAATCTGTACCAGGCCAGTGCTGACATTAGCCAGCAGCCCTGCAGGGCATAATTAGCACTTGCTTCGCCCAAGGAGGGACGATTGTAGCATGTCTCAACGTGCACCAGCGACCCCTGCTGGTTGTTGGGCACTTGCGGTTCACAGGTTGGACTGTATATTAAGTAACTCACATCTCTATGAATCCGACTTGTCACCCTTGCTGTGGAAAGAAGGTTGGGTGACATTACATGCTTATCTTCAGCCCTCCAGAATCAACAACGGCGGTTGACTGGGCGTTCAAAATTTGGTGACAAAGGGGAAAGACATAAAAAAATAAATAAAAAAGGAACAGATCCCCCCCTTAGGCGTTACATGAGGACTCAATAAGAAGATCAAGGTATCACATATCAAAGAGCACCCGCCATGTCATTCAAATGAATCGGGTAGATCAAATTAGGCACCACAGGGAATGTGGTGCAGGGAGGGTATTTGGAAAAAGGCGTCAAATTGCATTACACGTTCGAGAGGACACGGCCGCAGATGGAATGCTAGATTGAAGATTAATGGGCAGAAACCTGCGACCGGGTCAGCTGATGAGTCAGTGGGGCTCTTTTCAAGGAATAAACTATTAAAATCTATCTTAGTCAATTCCCCTCAGCGACTCTAATAGACCAGGGCAGACACTGAAGTCATTACCTATGCACTCCGTGTCATTATTCTACTTCCACCGATAACCATATCGCCGGAAAGAAAATGGGTGCGTCTGAATTTCTATTAAACTTTGCCACCGGTGATCCGATGAGTCAACATCAGTACTGGCTGGTGGTCACTGGTCAGTATTAAGTGGCTGACACCGTTCCGCCTTCCTAGAGCGGGATTTCCTAACTTTCTCTGCACGCTCGGCATGAGAAGTACCCGCTGCGGAGGTGCCAGTTCCTCAGTTTACCGCTGACCACCATCAACCGCTCCACTTGAAACAGAGCTTTGGTGCATTCCAATGCTCTGCTGTCCTCTAGCTGGGGGCTGTTCAGCTGTGAACAATAATATCCAGTCACAAAGACCTCAGTCTATGTCCTCCTCCTCCCACCCACGCCCACCTCCTCCCACCCAATGTAGTACAGTACTCGTGTAAGGCCCAGTGGCCCAGTGTAGTGTAGGGCCTGTGTAGGGCCCAGTGCAGTACAGCACCTGTGTCAGGCCCAGTGTAGTACAGTACCTGTGTAGGGCCCAGTGTAGTCCAGTACCTGTGTAGGGTCCAGTGCAGTACAGTACCTGTGTAGGGCCCAGTGTAGTACAGTACCTGCGTAGGACCTAGTGTAGTACAGTACCTGTGTAGGGCCCAATGTAGTACAGTACCTGTGTAGGGCCCAGTGTAGTATAGTACCTGTGTAGGGCCCAATGTAGTACAGTACCTGTGTAGGGCCCAGTGTAGTACAGTACCTGTGTAGGGCCCAATGTAGTACAGTACCTGTGTAAGGCCCAATGTAGTACAGTACCTGTGTAGGGCCCAGTGTAGTACAGTACCTGTGTAGGGCCCAATGTAGTACAGTACCTGTGTAAGGCCCAATGTAGTACAGTACCTGTGTAGGGCCCAGTGTAGTACAGTACCAGTGTAGGGCCCAGTGTAGTACAGTACCTGTGTATGGCCCAGTGTAGTACAGTACCTGTGTAGGGCCCAGTGTAGTACAGTACCTGTGTAGTGCTCATTGCCTTGTGCAGCACAGGTGAGCAGCTGGGCCATGGAGGAGCCAACTGCCTTGGATGTACTTCCCAGGTCCTGAGCACACTTCTCAAGCTGAACAGGAAACACAGGAACACAAAATAAAAGAAAAAACCCTACAACATATATAGTATGCACTGATCAATAGCAATTATCTGCATCAACGTAGTGCTGTAATGGCGACATGTAGTCCAGCTGTCTCTCGTGTTCATGTTTGTTAATTTGAATGTGTTTTGTTGTGTCTGGCTTTTGTCTTTTTTTTCATGTGCTGTTGTGGTACGGGGAAGCGGGCTGAAAATTGTTCAGGGCACTCCTGCTGCTCGTTTTGATAATATTGACGAATTGTCTAGTCGGGATAATTTTTGTTTTGTTTCGTCACCATGGAGGCGCATTCGCAACATATGCTTGGGAATGTCCGTTGGAATTGCAGCTACAAAGTTTACCATCGTCTTCACCGGAGTTGAAGATGTCGGGACTGATCGAGGACTGCAGGCAATCTTAAAAAGGCCACCAGGGAAGGGAAGGGAAGGAGAAGATAATGCGGGGGAGGAGTGAGGCTACGAGTGGGAAGGCTTGGTGCTCCGTGTTGACAGTGAACAGAGACCGCAACACTGCGTGTATGGAGGAAGTTTGTGTGTTGGACTGCTTGATAACACTGGACATCTTGGGACAGCGGGGGCTATTTTCAATCATGACGTTTGGATGCAGGCTATTCCACTTTAATTCACTTAATTAGTTTGATTAATGCAATGATTCTATTGAATGTCTTTATTTGATATGTTTGTTTGTGTGTTGTGGGTCTGCCCCACTGTCTAACATTATGTCTTTTTTGTTGTTGCTGGTGGCTACAACTAAAGTTCCCTAATGGGAAAAAAAAGTAATTCTATTCTATTCTATCAATGGCAAACCCATTTAAGGACATGTTACACTGATTAATTTCAAAATAATTATCGTAAGACATATTGTGCTTCCATTTCTAACTCTTTTAATTTTCATTTTAACTCTTTAGTTTGGCTACCAAAGTGTCAAAGAGGGACCATAGTCGTGTTAAATTACACTGTTCCTGCAGTACTGTTCCTTGCGCCTGTGGAAATACTGCACTAACCGATTCTCCAGGCAGTGGTTTCAGCTGCCCTTCAGCGGCGGCCATCTTGGCATCTTGGAGTTCACTCTTTAGCGTCTGGACCGAAGTGAGAGCAGAGTCTATTTCCATGGGGCCACAGGCTTCGTGGGCCTAAGAGGTATAAAGACACCGCACACTCAACTTTTTTAGCAGGGTCTCAGAATTTTGGAGATTAATTAATGAAGTAGATCCAAGCTTCAGTGATGAATAGTCTAGGTAGCTGGGAAAAAAGGACAAAGACAAAAAAAACAAGGGAAACTGTGTTTGGCTTGAGTCTCCGTGATTTACAAACGCAAGGACCAGTGACCACAATATACAGTATGCACTAGGCTAGACTTGTGTTTCTGTAAAAAAAACATCTGCATTTACAGGGAGGTGCTAAACGGCACAAAAGGCCTCACTCTGTTAAATGACACATAAATCAGGCCCACAAAGCGAGACAGGAATACCTTCTGCGCAGCGGTCCTCAGCTCCGCTAAGCAGGTGGCCAGGTTTTTGGCACACTGGCCTAGCTGCATGGCTGCCGCCTGGTCGTTCACCGTGGGAACTGCCGATTTTGCCGACGTCACCATTTTACTTCCAGGCTTTCGGAGGAATTGACATGAATAAACAGAGCATTTCCACATATTTACGAAAGCACAGTAAAAAACAAAATTGGCATAAAATAGCCATAACCATGAATGAGGTTGTGAATTTGAACCGGAGCCGATCATTCTATGCCTTTAATTTGTAAAAGGATCCCCCTGTGCCGTTACCTGGAGGAAGTTCTGGCTGGCAATGATGAGCGTGAGCTGGGCACTCAGGTCCTCAGACTGGGCCTGGCTCCCGCGAACTCCCTGGACCAGCTGAGGAATGTGGTCTGCCACTGCCTGAAAACACAGCGTGCACACACACACAAACACACAGCAACAATGAACACTAGCAGACCTGTGGCTCTCCAGAAACAGGGTTCGGGACCACACCTACACCCTTCCCTGGGCAACTACAACACACACACGTTTCACCATTATAAATAGTTGTTCACTTCAAACAAAGAAAACACAACTGTCATTTAAATGCTTTGGCCATGTGCTGGTCCAATATCAATCAAAAACTAGAAAAACAGAAAAAGCACTTATTAGTCAGTGACTGGTCTGCCAGCGTTTCTGCACCATAGTGCCTCCAGTGGTAAAACATCATTACTGCAGTGACTGCGGACTCAGTGGGTGAGTCAGTGAGAGAGAGAGAGAGAGACAGAATGCCATTTCTAGGCCTGTTTTTCCATTCACTGCCCATCATTTCACATGCAGTACATTCGGAACAGGGCCTCCCACAGTACTTTACCTTGCAGCTGTGCACCAGTTGCTGGTGGGCCGCGGTACTCTTGTTGGAGGCAGCTGCATTCTGGGAAGCGGCGATGGTCTGTGTGGTAGCGGCTGCTGCCTGCTTAGCGGCATTCTGCAGGAAGTAAACAAACAGTACACCGGGAAATTAGCGAATCAATGGATCGGAATAAAAAACACTAATTAATTAATTCATAGGACATGGGGCTGATGTTCATGGAAAAAAACTAAAGAAAACAAAGAGTGCTCTCTGTTGATCCAGACTCCTTGTCTGACAGCTGGACCAGCCCTTCACAAGAGTCACAACTCATCTGACAGCCATCACAAGGCCCAGCTATTATTCATGAATTTAAGCAAGAAAAATGAATTTTTAGGAATTATGAAGAAGTTCACACACATTCCTGCATTGCTAATGAAACCACAAAACCCAAAATGACCCTGTTCTACAAAGGGGTACCAAACACGGTGACCTCCCACCCCTAATCGCTAATAACACCGAAAAATGTACGTGTAACACAATGTGAAACACACACCCCCCCCTCGAAATTACATTTCCACTGACAGGCTAACAGCATTCTTTTCAAGTTGCGAAAAAAAAAGACATTCCATGTTCTGTGGGTGGACAGGCTTTTGAGGAAGGGGGGGAAAATAACAGATGTATCTTTGTCTTTAGGAAGCAAAACACACATCAGTACCCAGGCAGAGATCTCATGATATGAGAGAGAGAGAGAGAGCGTTCCTTCAGTTACAAACAGCACATTAAATATTGCTTTCAAAACACAACTGAAGGTAATTCTCTGTGAACCAGAAGGGCCGAGTCAGCAGCCTTTGTTTTGTTCTTCCATTGATTAAAAGGTTTGTGCTGCATTCCCCCTCCGCCAAAGAGCCGCGCCCACAAACACCTCGCCAGAGAGAAAGAGAGAGAGAGAGGGTGGGAGAGAGTGATAGGAGACGCAGCCCTCCGCTGATTATTCCAACCACTGGGCTGCATGCTGGATGAGGACAGCGGATGAGCCGGACCCCCTCCAGCGGAGACGAGCTGACCCCGGAGCTCCTCTCAGGGTGGCTCCAAAGCACTTTTCATAGCTGCATCAGCTTCTCCACGATGCCAATTCACAGTGGCAGCAAGGGTCCTGCTATCGAGGCCAAAAGCAAGAGCACTGGGCAAAAGCGTACCACCTTTTAATGGCCAGCAGGGTGATGTAACGTTTAGGGAATTGGCCTTGTAAACTAAAGGCCGCAGGTTCGATTCCCAGGTAGGACACTGCCATTGTACCTTTGAGCAAGGCACTTAACCAGACTTGATTCAGTATATATCCAGCTGTATAAATGAATAATACAGTATGTAAAAAAAAAAAAAGAAGAAGATCCTCTGGTCTGCTAAAGGCCTGTAATGTAATGTAATATACCCAGCTGTATAAATGGATACTTTGGAAGAGGTTGTGTACGTCGCTCTTGATAAGAGTGTCTAATAAAGGCCAGTAATGTAATGTAAAAATATTCCAAGTTCTTAATATCTCATAAGAGATTCTGGCCAGAAGCACAATCTCTCATTCTATCATATTTTGACCCATGTTCGGAAAATATCATAGGGCCTCTACAGGTAATATTATAGTCAGAACAGACCCATCTGGTGCCTGATGGTGTTGAATTGTGAAAGGGGTTCCCCTCTGTGCGACAGCTGGCGGCGTGATCGCTCTCGGTCGGGCATGGCGGCATTCCTCTCGCAGACGCACTCACCTCCAGCCTGTTGATGAGTTTCTTCTTGATGGCGTTCTGGGCCGCGGCGTTGGTAGCGACCCGCAGGCCCTCTGCCGCCTCTCGCAGCCTCTGCTGCTGGTCCTCGTTCTCCGGGTAGGCCGCGGCTCCCTTGGCAGACGGACAAAAACACAGCAGAAGGCGGACACGTCAGGGGGGGGGGGCGTCGTTCAACCCAAACGGAATCCCACGCGACCTGAACGTTTACGGTGGTGCTCCCATTATGTTTTTTTCTGTTCTCTTAAACAGCGGGACGTCAGATCCTTTCCTCCCGCTTCCAGGGTGCGTTCATTCCCCGTGTCGACAAACCTCTTCTATCGTGCTTTAACCCTAGCCTGTTGCGTACAGCGCTCTGCTCGTCCCCCTTCTGAAAGCCACAATTACAACACAGCGGGAATTGGCCTGAGCACTCTGCCAGTCTCGGCGCTTTAACAAATTCACACGAGCCAATAGCATCAATAGGCTCCCCTTCCCATTGTTTCTGTTTTCACTGGCATGAATTTAGGCAAAGCCTCGTCCCATTTACTTAATTAACCGGCAGCTGTGTAACACAGGAAAAAAAACAGCTGATCTTATCAACTAAAGAGAGAAAGCAAAGAATTCTGCATGAATCCATAACCACAAAAGCATATAATTGACAAATGTTAATAAAAGCATTTAATATCCTTCCATACCTCACTTTCACATACATTAAAAAAAGCAGCCCCCTTGCATGGTGGCAACAGCAACTCTTTGTGGAACATCTCACAATAATTGCATTTGCTACAGTATAAACAAAACTGGAGTATCTGCTCGGTTGAAGCAATCCAAGACCTTGCCTTTTTACTGCTAGAATAAAGCACTCACAGCTTGTTTGTAAGCACCTGAATCTCTAATAAGTAGAAGCTACTGGGGATTCAATACAAAAACAAACGGTGCAGTCACAAACACAAGCTAAATCAGTCTATTTTTCAACTGTTCTCTTGTTGGTAAGATAGTGGCAGGCGATGTCATGATGGATCGATTACAGGTTCGATTTTTAAAAGAGAGTTCCCCACATCGTGAAAAAGTTTGCTTTTTTCCCCTATCAATTGTGGCAGGTTATTTCAAATGCCTCGAATAACACAATTTCGCAACCGAGAATCACACCAGATTTTATGATCGACACATCCTAGTACTATGGTGAAGCAGTCACTTGCCAATGTGCACAGGGATTAGAGACACCTGCACATCTAATAGGCTGAAACTACAACCCCCCTGTATCAGGACAGTGGGTTTGGAAGCAATGGAGCATAAAGGGACATTGGCTTAAAATGAACATGAGCAGAGTTGGGCTGAAATGGAAGTGTGCAGTTGCATACAATGAAATGGGACTCGAGACGGCTAAAGAGAGATTGCAGCCGTTCTCAGGTGATGCTAATCAGTTCATTAGCCTTCTGTGATCTTCAAGAAAAGCAGCCATTGACTGGGGAAACTTCACAGACGCAGAAATTACAGGCTCCAGCTAGATCTCCGTTCATATACAAAAACAACAACAACTGCCTATTATTGTACTGCAGGGATTAGCTGTCAAACGCAGACAATAAAGCCTCCTTTTACCATCTTAGCATTACGATGAATGTTCCCCCCCACCAAACACGAAAAATGTGCATTACACTTACAGGCATCGAGTGCAGTTTGCTTTTTTTTTGACAGTTGCCAAGGTAACTACCCGGGCAGGATTCCCACTTCTCGTTGATGAAGGCAGCGATAGCATGATTAATATGTCACAGATCAAAAGCATCTAACAAGCTATCAGCTATCGTTTCATTTGCCTGGATACTTCGAATGAATAATTCCTTCATTATTTTATTTGTGTGTCTCGCAGAGGGAAGATTTAGAAACACTTTCTGTTGCTCTAATAAGACACCGCCAATAAGTCCAGGAAGAGCTGTCAGATTCCTCTCTCCAAGAGAAAAGTCTGAAAGCTCTAAGCTTTATATCAAAGAGTTTCAATTTTCAGTCCGACTGAATGATGTCCATATGCCTTAAACCACAAGGCAAGCAATGGAAATGATGCAACAATTCAAAATTAATTGGACTGCGATTTAATTAAATGGCATCTTCCAAAATTCCACTGTTATTTTGTCTAACACACACACACACACACACACACATATATATACGTATCATATATACATACTATACATGCATATATCTGTGCCGCCACCTGATCTGAAGTAAAACCCATTTCAAAGCCCACCCTACTTCTACTTCTGAGGGAATGAAGGAAATGTGACTAACTAAAGGTAATTATTTGGAGAGGTACGATATACATTGGTAGTGAACCTGGAAATTTAAGCTACTTTCTATGTGTAGAAGGCCAGGATACTAGCGCAGTTAAGCAGGACAGCTGAGCTTGTTGCAAAGAAACCCGCAACTGAACTGCCCCTCCGTACCTTCGCTGCCTCCACCATCCTGGCAGTGGCGTCCGCCAGCAGTTTGGCGGCGGCGAGCAGCTTCTTGGAGTTGTCCACGTCGATCTCCGCCTCGGCGTCCGACCTCATGGCGTTCACCAGATCGGAGGTCGCCTGGGCCAGAACCCTTGCCTGGCGAACCATCTCCCCTGCACGGGAGAGAGAGATGTATATGTGTACGGTGTGTGTTCCTCACCACCGCAACATTAAAGCAGCTAACTACCACCTCAGCCGGCGCTGGTGCAGTCTAACTACAGGCCATCAGTTAACGACAGGTGCGTTAATGATGTATGCCTGGCATGCGATAGACAGCTGGAATCATGCCTCCTTACAGCATTCCTCTGTACTGGGAGAAAGTTGGCCAGCACATCCACCCCAACCACCCACCCCCACTCCGGCTCTCAGGCATTGCGCGTCTACAAATCAAAAGGGCCGATAAAATAAATAAAAAAAACCCTGTATTCCTTCCAGGCAAGCAGGCATTTTTTAGTTGGGAGAGCGCCCATATTCTTCAATAAAAAACACGAAACACCTACACACAGTGCGAAACGATTTCACCAGGGGGCTTATCTAAGGAAATACACTTTTTTTATTTATGCCATCTATAAGCTATGGAAAATGAAAATCAAGAAGACCTGTCAATACTCCTTAGAACAACTCATTTGTTCGGTTCACACATTAATAGGTTCCTATTTTTTAAGATTTAACAACAGATTCAAGCCAGATGATTTCTTTCAGAGTCAAAGGAGGGCCGGTCTTGATGAGAAGATTTTCGTGCTCTTATAGAGGTTTCAGGTGACATTTATACTCCATCTCCACTATTGCCAGCCAGGCTTAATTCTTCTGACTCAAAAATTAAATATCAGTAGGTCACTTACAGCAATAAAAAACTGAAACTAACCCAAAATACCTTGGGTGACAGTACACCATCCTGCAGTGCCACTGGTATGGTTTGGATTTTATTCCAGACTGAGGTCTGAACTCTAAAGTACTTTGGCAGGATGCACAACCTGACAGCCCACAGGAAGCTTGTTTTTTGTAATGCAAGTTTTGGGAAAATGTACATTCCCTGACTGTTATGTCAGTAAACAGAGCGAAGGCATGGTAAATATCCATGAGTGAAATGTTTTATTTAAACACTGGAATACGCATTTCCTTATGTTATATAATATTATTATAAGCTATTTAAAGGGGAACTGAAACACCCATATCCAAGTTGATAACACATTCATTGTTGTATTTTAAAATATTTATTGAAAAAATGATCTGAAAAATGAATATACATTTTTAAATATTCTTAACCAGATTTTTACGTTTTGCTTGTTCGGAGCGCCGCCATCTTAATTTACATACACAATGATGTCACTGGCATGATTCGTCCAACTGAACTTCTGTCAACTTAGCTAGTAGCTAGCTAATTATCGCTCGTCAATATGAGTGACTACTAGGACGAAAGCAAACGAGATTAATTCGTGCCACTAATTTGATTGAGCAATATCGTGTCTGTTTGATTTACCCCTCCCACTCAGTTAAGACAATTTCAGCCAAAGAAGTAGGCTAACGTTAATTGACACAAATTGTTTTTCAGACCTGCAATTGAGAGCGGACGATCATAGATTGTAAATATGGAGAGCTCTGTAGCTAGCTATCTACAGTGACCGTGTGCGTTTTGATTTCTTTTTTTTCAACGTTCAGAGCAAGTGTGGAGTGAATTGTGTCATTTATTTAGAATTTTTCACTTGTGGGCTTGCTTTTTTTGGGTATCTTAGCAAGTTAAGCATTTTATTCAGCTGTCATGGCCAGTGCCACTGTAGTTAACATGGACGAAATGGGAGACATGGTTGATCGTCTTCGAGACGGGTTGGTGTTTGAATGCATGACTTTTGTAGAGAAGAGTCAGACCACGCGGACGTCGCAATAGCTACAAACCGTGCTGGGATGCGGAGTGCGAGAACCTCTACCGCGTTTTCCTTCAGGCTCCTGCCGGAACCGAGTCAAACAGGGCTGCTACAGCCCTGTTGTCAAGACTCGGCCGGAGGAGACAAGAGCGCTGGGAGGAGGCTGTCAATTCCATCGACTTCTCGCACTCCAGCCGCAAGGCATGGAGTATCCTGAACAACCTCACTGGCAGGTCAAGACACTCACCTCGTCACTGCCCCATTTCTGCAAATAAAATCGCATCACAATTTGTGAAAAATGGGGTATACGAGGGTAAAGACCGCGAGTCATCACGACTCGTGGCAAAGGAAGTGTCTGACCTCTGGAGGGCCCCAACATCTAGCAGCGATAACATCTCCGGTGAATTCACACCGGAGGAGTTCGCTGCCGCCCTCCAGCACCTAAAGCCAGGAAAAGCTCCGGGCCCTGATTCCATCTGCCCGGAGCTTATACTCCATGCCGCACCTGCCCTGAAGTCCTGGTTAAGAGCTTTCCTCTCTTCCTGCTTGCGCCAACTCAAGATCCCCAAAATCTGGAGAAGAGCCCTAGTTGTCGCGATCCCTAAGCCGAATAAGCCTGAAGGGGATCCTAAGAGCTACCGTCCCATCTCCTTGCTCTGCATCCCCTTCAAGATCCTCGAGCGTCTTATCTACGCCCGCGTCGAACCGATCGTCGACCCACTGCTCCCTCGGGAGCAGGCCGGGTTCCGACGCGGGAGATCGACCGTAGACCAAGTCACTTTGATGACTCAAGACATCGAGGACAGCTTTTCGTCCAAGAAGAAGGCCGGAGCCGTTTTTGTCGATCTGACGGCTGCCTATGATACCGTATGGCACCGCGGCCTCACCTGCAAGCTGCTCCGCCTGCTGCCGGACAGGCACATGGTCAGTATGATCTTGGAGCTTGTCCGAAATCGCAGCTTTAACCTTACCACCGGTAGCGGACAGCAAAGCAGGTTACGACGCCTCAAGAACGGCGTCCCCCAGGGATCTGTCCTGGCCCCCCTCCTCTATAATATCTACACTTATGACTTGCCTGATACAGTCTCGCGGAAGTATGCCTACGCGGATGACCTCGCGTTGGTGTACTCCGCTGGAGACTGGCAGTCATTGGAGGGGACTTTGAGCCAGGACATGCAGACACTAGTGGCATACCTCTGGAAATGGAGGTTGAAGCTCAGCGAGGCAAAGACGGTGTCGGCGGCCTTCCATCTTAACAACAGGGAGGCTAAACGTGAGCTCCGAATATATATTGGCGGAACACCCCTGCCATGCTGCGCTGAGCCAATCTACCTCGGCGTGACATTGGACAGGTCGCTCACGTTTCGCCGACACCTTGAGTCACTGCGCAAGAAGTTAACATCTCGTGTGGCATTGATGAGGCGACTAGTCGGGTCAGGCTGGGGCGCCGACGCAAGAACATTGCGTACGGCAGCCCTGGCCCTTGTTTACTCGACTAGTGAGTACTGCGCACCGGTATGGTGTCGCAGTGCCCACACCCGCCTCATCGATACGCCCATCAACGAAGCCTTGCGCATCGTGACAGGATGCCTGCGTCCCACTCCCGTGGACAATCTTCCCATTCTTGCAGGCATCCAGCCCGCTGGGCTTCGCCGCGCGGGAGCCACAGCACGTCTCGCGTGCCGGGCCATGGAGCCAAACCATCTGCTCCACGAAAGGCTCGCTGTAATTGCTGAGCCTCCCCGGCGCCTTAAGTCGAGACACCCATTTGTGCCTGCCGCACAGGAATTCCTGCAGCAATGCAGTGATCTTAACATCAGTGCGGCACGGTGGGCGGATTACATCTGGAGCACGGAGTGGGAGGAGAACACCTCTAGACTCCGTGACTTCATCCCAGACGTCGGTTTTCCCCCTATTGGGGTGGACCTGCCTAGACTGGCATGGGTGAGGCTTAACCGCCTCCGGACCGGCTTTGGGCGCTTCCGCTCATCGATGCACAGATGGGGCTTGGCTTCTTGCGCAGCCTGCGAGTGTGGCGCGGAGGAACAAACCGCAGACCATGTCATCCTGGACTGCCCGATTTATCGGGCACCCAATGGGATGCATGGTCTGTCGGTTCTGGATGATGACACGGTGACGTGGCTACTGGAGGTGTGCCCTGAAATATAGTCCGGGTGAACCCCCCCCTAGGCTCGGGGTGGTAAAAGGATAGCCCCTCGGCCCCGAGCCTGGGGATGTGGGACAAAAGATCCCACCCAAACGAAGAAGACCTAAGTGAAATGTGAAGGAAGACCTAAGCTCTCGTTCGACCCAGCTAAACTTGCCAGGGGAAGGGTGTTTCAATTGTTACGATCGAGTGGGCTGGCTAACAGGGAGTCCTATGGCTAACAAGTGTCAACGTTACTGCTGGCCCTGTTGGATATTTTCAACAAATCGTAATGGGACCTGGACAAAATATTGTTTTTACGACATGCAAAACTTGGAGAGGGCTGCGAGTCGACATGGGAGATCACGTAAGTAGTAGGCTATCAAGCTTCATTTTTTTTTAGGACAAGTCCGAATTCAGCATGTGTTAGCTAACGTAGATTAGGGGGGCTAAACCGGTGAAAATGTATGGGGCGAACAGCCTGCCTTTTCTTTAAAAAAATAATTTCTACAGCCTGGGGCAATGGACCGTTTTACATCTTTCTTCATTGAAGACATCGATGTCCTGACTTCACTGAGACTGACATGTCTACTGCATTGACTTGTCTCTGCTACTGCTGTCACTCAGCTAGCAAATGGATTATTTTCTTTTTTTTTTATACATCAATTATTATTATTATTATTTACATCAATTTGTTCATGTACAGTTTTAAAATAAGATATATTTTATATTTAAATATTAAATGTTTTTATGCGTCAAATAACTTGATGTAACCACCATCATAATGACAAGATGTGATTTATGTATTTATCACACACCTTTTAACGTTTGCTCTGATAACTCATTTGATTAGGGGGCCCAAATAACTATCCAGTTAAGGAGTGTAGGCTACGTGGTTTGCATCTAATGTCACAAAATATAGATAACCTACTCTTCTGAGGAGTAAAGGGCATAGCTATGCAAGTACTACTGTTATATTTTGGTAAATGGTGCCCTCTCCTGGTGAATGCAGGCCATAACGCAACGTAGCCTTGACTTAAAGGTTGTATCAGCGATTTTGGGTCGAAACATAAATGATCACATTCATCTGATTTTTCCTCACGATCCGCTAGCTGCCCGCCCCATAAGCAGGCCGTCAAAAAACCGCATCTCTGTAGGCAGCCTATGCTCCGAGATCGTACACAAAAACAAATGGTACTACCAACCACTCAAAACCAAAATAAACAGTATTCCAACCAATCACCGACAAGGGGTGGGTGATACTAATACGCTAATACTCTTATCTCGCTGAAATCTTGACGGATTTACAAACGGTTTGGTTTCTTACAAACGTTATTAACGTGGTTATAATTCTGGATGCTTGAACACTATTTTTTAAAACATAACATAATTGGCTCTGAGCTGGAGCTGGCTCTGTTTGTTTGGGATTTCGCTTCAGAAGTGACGTCACCCAAAATCGCTGATACAACCTTTAACCTCCATTCACGGTGATAGGGGATAGTAATTGTTTAACTGTTTGACATTAATGGTACAAACACGAATGCACCTTTTTAAAAAGGACTAGATTACGTTTTCTTAAGAAAAGAACATTTTGAAATGATGCAAGATATGCAGGCTATTGTGTGATAATTTTTAATACGAGACATTTTCTTTGCTCTGAGTGAGTATGAATGCTGCCGTTTTTGTGGAAAGGCGCTTCTGTTCTGGAGGTAGCATGATCAAGTTCCATTATAATGATCATGCTACCTCCATTATAATGCTGAAATGCAATGATTGAATTACGTTTCAATGTATTTTTAACGCGTCTATTAATTGGTCAACCCATTTAATTAAAGCGTTTGAGAAGAAAAAATACATGGGATCATTGACCTATTTTTGAGAAGATAAAATAGCCTACCATAGAGAGAAAATTTGAGAAAAATGAAGAACGCGGCACTAATCGCGAGGGGTGATCGGTAGGCTACACGTCCCCTAGGAGCTAATGCTACAACGGGCGGACGTCCGAGGTCTTACCGATATTTACCCCATTTTATTTACGGTTGCAAATAGGTTTACGTTTTGCTGTTTTTCCGCGAACCCGGTCGGCAATAGGTGCTCGAACGCTAGACATATCATGCCAGTGACGTCACTGACTACGAAAACTAAACATGGCTGCGCCCTAATGGAAAAACGATAAACTATTCTTAACGTTTTCTCCATTATTACCGTTTCGTCAGATTTGAGAACTGGAATATGTATTAGACTGAAAAGGCATCCACCCTATCACCTTCACTTCATATTACGTTTCAGTTCCGACTAGTTGGCAAAGTACAAGCCAGAAGACACACCAGTTCAAGCTAAATATTGGCAAAAAACCCACAGAAATTTTTTTTTATCCAGTCAACGTATAACATATTGTATATTTTCAAATATAACAAAAGGGAAATAAACATATTATTTAATAGCATACATCATAACAATCGATGACTCGTGTGAAATAAAAAATCAGTAAATGCAGTTTGCACTTTGCCGATTTCAAGCACATTGTAAAAAGCGAAGGGGTGGAACTGGCCCAGGCTCCACAACAGCATCTGAACTGCTAGGCAAACAGAACAGACATTCTGCAAATTGAAATCAGCATCAATCACCTGCTCAGTTCGGCTGGGCACGGCCACAGGAGATGCGTCTCAGCTCCAAATAGTTTTTGTAGCTAGAGCTCGCTGCTGGAGCTTCAGATATCTGTTACTGAATGGATCTGCAGCGAGGGGAAGCATATTCTGAGGCAACCAACCAGATATAGAGTGTGGGAGGGTTTCACTGTATTAGATAAAGGTGGTAGCAAATTGGTAAATGGCCCCTTTATTCCTGGACAGGGTCAGTGGGGGGGGGGGGGGGGCTGGAGCCGATTCCAGCATGCATTGGGTGAGAGGCAGGAATACACCCTGGACAGGTCGCCAATCCATCGCATGGCATTCACTCACACACTCACACCTATGGGCAATTTAGAGTCTCCAATTAGCCTAACCTGTATGTCTTTGGACTGTGGGAGGAAACCTGAGGAGAACATGCAAACAAGATTCGAAGGGATCTGAACTCGGTACCTTCTAGCTGTGAGGCGACAGTGCTAACCACTGCACCACCATGCCGCCCCCTTGGTAAATTCAATAGAAAACGGAACGGAAATTGATTTTGGTTCCTGGGTGGTGCGCCCAGCAAAAGCAGCGATCTGAGCAGCGATGGGCCCCGTATTCTAGACTAGAACCCTGACTGCACCAGCAGCGGCTGCGGCTGGTGGACCTGCGGGCCATCGCGATAACGCGCAATAATGGCTGTTGCTTCTCCTAGGGAGGGTTTCTGTCAGGAGGGTTTCGGCCGTCGTGGTAGGCCGGGCACCTGCGGTCTGCAACGGCGGGCCCCAGAGCGAGAAGAACAACACGCCTCGGAGCACACATGCGCAGTCCTGATACAGGGTTATGCAGTGACCTGACAGGTGTACACATATGCTTGGGCATTCCAAATTGGCGGGAAAAATGAAGTATAAATAAAAAGCTTTTCTAAAAAAAAGAAAAAGGGAATGAAATTTGCAGCGTAATTCTCATGCAGCGTAAAGACTCCCACTTTTGTGTTATTGCTTTCGCCCTGTTATTGCCACAGTTTAATTTATGAGAACTCCACAATGGGTACTGCATAGACAGCCATTATGCTGTTCACTCTCTTCTGTGTACAGGTAACTAAGCTTTCTCCCATAGTGGCGGGATTGACATAGGTGATGTATCTCCGGGTGGCTAATCAGGTTTGCTTGATTACATTTCCTCAGCCTTTTTCGTCCATGTGAATGTTTCACAGAGTTTGCTTATTTCTTTCTGCCTTTTTCAAAAATTACCATACAACTGGGATGCTTACATTAGCTCTACATAGAATAGAACTTCATTTGTCATTAAAACCAGACTTTTTTTTACTTCCTCAATCATCTTCATTGAGCCTATGGACAATGCGGACCCCATATCACTCAAAGCGGGGTTAGAGCGGGCTACTTGTGGTCAGAGGTCAAAGGTGGAAGAAAGGCGGCAGTCCACTGTCACATCTAACCACCACTACCACCCCCTCCCTCCCCAATCTCCGGTTGCCCCTCCCTTCTCCCGCCACTCACCGGCGTCTCCCATAGAGCAGAAGATGCTCTCGGTGACGGTCATGATGGTGTCGGTTGCCTGGTCATAGCGGCCGATGGGCTCCCCGCGGCTGGCGTAGTGGCGTACGTGCTGGAGGAGGTCGCCAAGCGCCTGGCTCACCACGCTGGCGGCCGCACCCACCTGCCGCAGCAGCTCCGCCTCTTCGGTGGCTGAGTGGCAGGCGTTCACGCAGCCCTCCACCGAGCGGTCCACCAGCTTCCCCGCCTCCACCAGCTGCTCCTGGCACACCGGTGAGCTGATGGTGGGACTCACCACCTGCAGGAACACCAAATCCCATAATGCACAAGGAAAATCTGCCAAGACATATCCCTCAGCACACATGCATCATACTTCCTTTTTCTCTAGGTATAGCTGTGTAAATACAGGTCTGTCTAATCAAACCTTCTGTTACAATTGTTTTTTGTTCGGTTTACATTACACATATTGATTATAAATAGGCCTCAGTGCCCTCAGCTGTAATGTAATATATCCCAAAATTAAACAAGACTGTCTACTCACATCCACCATTACTGCTAACTTCTCATGACCCCACAGCACCCTCTAGGTGTGCCACAGAACAGCGCCGCAGAGAGCTGTGCCGGGGGGGGGGGGGGGGGCTAATACAGTACCTTGGCGCAGGCCACCAGCTGGGAGGTTGAGAGGGCGCACTGGGTGGCGGCTGAGATCACTCTGTTCTGCAGCGCCGCGTCCTCCGCCACCTGTGCCACGTTCTTGGCCTTCAGCACCAGCATGGCGGCGGCATTGGCCACCGCCTTGGCCAGGTTCATCAGAACATCCTGAAAAATGTGGACCGTTAGATGGAGAAAACGCAAGCGGTGAGCAATTCACAGGTGACCGAACGGATGAATTCAGAGACCAGGGTCCAACAGTTCGCCAAGCGTCGGCGTCACGTCGACGGAAACAGAGGAGCGACTCGGTACCTGAAACCGTTCATCTGTCTCGCTCTCGCCGATTTGCCTCAGGAGGTCTCCACTGGCCTGACCGATGCTGCCCGCTGCAGTCAACACCGTCTGTCGAGGCTACAGAGCAGTAGCATTGCATTTACTAACCAACCACATGGGCAGATACACCACATCATTACTGTACCATCACTGGCAGAGTCCCAACACAATTCACTTTGGTCTCATTACCACTTAAACACAGACCAGGACTATCACATCAGTATGCCGTACATTATAAACATGCTTTTCAAACTACTGCACGAATGCATTGAGCAAAAATGGAGCTGTTATCTTTGGCCCCATTCATAGACTGTCAAGTCAAGTCAAGTCAGGTTTATTTATAGAGCACATTTCATACAAAAAGTAACACAATGTGCTTCACAAGGCAAAACATGTATAATAATAAAAAATAAATAATAAATAAAAAATGAATAAATAAATAAAATAAAAAAGGAATAAAATACAAGCGGCGTAAAAAAGGACCAGACAATTGCCGAACAAACACAACATTGACTTAATTAAAAGAAAATTAAAAACCTAGTTAAAAGCAACAGTAAAAAGAAATGATTTAAGTCTACTTTTAAAAGAGCTAAGTGTTGGGGCATTTCTGATATCACTTGGCAGTACATTCCATTTGTTTGGGGCATAATGACTAAATGCAGCTTCTCCTGCTTTAGAGTGCACTCGGGGGACAACAAGAAGTCCACTGGCTGATGATCTTAGGTTTCTTGTTGGTTGGTATGGCACAAGCAACTCCTTAATGTAGTGGGGAGCAGGGCCATTTAGAGCCTTATAAACAAATAAAAGGATTTTAAAATCAATTCTGACATTGATAGGAAGCCAGTGTAAGGATTTAAGAACAGGTGTGACATGATCATTTTTCTTGGTCCTACTCAAAATCCGTGCAGCAGCATTCTGTATAAGCTGCAGACGCCTAACAGTTTTCTTGTGGAGTCCAGAAAAAAGACCATTACAATAGTCAAGTCTGCTTGAGACGAAGGCATGTATCAGTTTCTCAGCATCTGAATTAGACAGAAAGCCTCTAATTTTTGAGATATTTTTTAGGTGATAGAAAGCTGATCTTGTTACATTATTTATATGTTGGTGAAAGTTAAGATCAGCATCTATGATGACACCAAGATTCCTGGCATGTTCTTTAGTCGTCATGGAAAAGGAACTGAGGTGGGCAGAAATTTCCTGGCTCTTTGCTTTTGTACCTAGAACAATAATTTCCGTTTTGTCACTGTTTAATTGCAGGAAATTTTGGTTCATCCACATGTTAATATCATTAAGGCATTTATTCAGAGTTTCCACAGGGCTTAAATCATTAGGAGAGAGGGAGAAGTAAAGTTGCGTGTCATCCGCATAGTTATGATATTGTATGCTATGTTTCCTTATTATATGTCCAAGCGGAAGCATATATAAATTAAACATATACTGTTTTGCTTGATTTTGTTCTTGCTTTTTCTTATTATCAGTCTCTGATGACCTTCGAAACACTGTACTCTTTAGCATTAGAGACGCGCGCCTTTGTAAATTTCTAGTTTTTTATCCATGGAAAATATGATTTCTTCCAGTTTAATGATTGATTGTGCATTCTACTTCCAGTTTTATACATGTTCAGTTGACTGGCCAGTCCATAGCTGAGGTACTGTGGTAGAACATACACCCAGAGTGTAGCAAAAAAACTAATCTTAACAAGCATGTTAATCTCATTTTTAGACTTTACAATCTTATTTCTGTTACTTTTTTTGCTAAATAAAACAAACTATCTGCCAGTGGGGTGAGATATTTTTACTCATTTCAAGATTTGCCAGTGGGGTAAGATAATTTCACTTTTCACAAAGTAAAAAAGTAACTTAAAACAAGCTAATATTTTCCACTTTTGAGAAAGACAATATGATTTTAATTATCATTACAAGACTAAAACATTTTCTGCAGTGCCCTTTCAGAAACTGAGCAATGCATTCAACTGCGCCTATCCTTCGAAGGCGCGGGGAGGGGGGGGGGGCGTTGCGGTGGCCTCTCACCTCGCCGGACGCTGGCTCCACGGCCTTGAGCAGGTCGGACACGGCCCCCGCCAGGGTCCTGGCGGCCCTCATGAGGTCCTGCCCGCTGCCCGAGTCGTCCTCCACCAGGGCTGCCAGCAGCTTGACGCCCTTGGACATCTCCGTCAGGTTGGAGGAGATGGTGGAGATGGCGCAGCCCACCGCCGTGTAGTCAGTGTCTGTGGGGTCACCTGGAGGGGCAAAAAGGACTCGGAGAAATAAAATAATAATTCAAAAGATTTCAATCAGCCTTTTTTAATAATTTAACACTATATGTATGCAAGCAAAACCCATCAGCTGGAAGGAAAATAGGACAAAAAGGGTCTGTATAATAATAATAATAATAATAATAATAGTTTAATAACATAATAACAGTATAATAAGTGTTTTAATGTAATGCATGTGTTTTCCTCTGAGGGGTCAAACTGGAGCTTCTGATCATCGATAAGTGACTAATTTTTCCAAGCGCTGCCATTGGCATTTCTGCTTGGTTTGTGGCCTTGCGTGTGCTTAGTTACCTGGAGGCGAATAACCTGCAGCTGCTTCGCACCATGTCTCCACAAAGAAAACGACCGACTCGGAGGCTAAATCAGGACAATAACAGTTTGCTAAAGAGGAGCACCGTTTCGGTTGGACGATAACAGCGCGGCTGCAGCGCTCTCTGTGCCATAAAGCAAATGGCTGATTCAATGGCTGATGGCAATTCATTTCTGTGGTCTGCATGGCACCGACCAAGAGAAACTTAAGTCGAAAGCAAACCGGTTCTGCTTCAGAACAAAAAGTTGAATATCTGTTAACGGATATGGGGGTGAGGACAACATGGGAGCTTTTGATTATTTCAAAGGAGAAAGCAGACCCACTATAAAGCTCACCAGACATGTTCTCCGCAGTCTAAACCAATCATAGGCATTAAAGGCACCAGAGTAACTTGTTTGTTGCTTTTGCCTCAATGCCACTCATTATGCTTTCTTTCCTCACAAAATGATTCCTGATGCAATTGGAAGGTCCAAATTATGAGGTGCACATGATGACTCATATCTGAGTCTGTCCACAGAAAATGCAGGTTTGTATCGCCTTCACCGTCTACCCAGCCGAAAGAACCGCCGACACAGTTGCTAACAGGATACAATGAACCCTCTCGGTGCACTCTCAGTGCCGTGGAAATGCCCACCTGCGGTGAGGTTGACGACGGACGCCGTCCCAGCGGTGATGGCGTCCACCTGGGAGTGGATTTCGTGTTTGGACTCATCCACTTTGTTCTGGACCCAGACCCTGGATGCCTGTAGAAGAGCGGAGAGGTAAGGCCCAAACGTGACGAGCCAATCCGTGACTGATTAAACAGCCATGGCTTCAGCACTTCAACACTGGAGCCGCTCGACCATTTCATTTTGCTTCTTCTACAGTCTACTATGCTTACAGGCAACGCTCCCAAACCAGTGGAAACCTGCTAAACTTGCACCATTACTGCTAAACTTGCACTACCGTTCAAAAGTTTGGGGTCACTTATAAATTTCCTTGTTTTTGAAAGAAATTGATACTTTTAAATTGTAGCATTAATAGTAGCATTAAATTGATCAAAAATACAGTCCAAACATTGATAATGCTATAAACTACTATTTCTATTTCTGCTTTAGCAATTTTAGCCCTTTTTACACATAGTCCCCCCATTTTAGGGCACCAAAAGTAGTTAACATAAATTTAAATAAAGTTATTATATTTAATATTTGGTTGCATATCCTTTGCATGCCATGACTTCCTGATGTCTATGACCCAACAACATCACAAGACTCTTAGTATCTTATTTCCAGGTACTCTTACAAGCGATACTACAACCTCTCTGCATTTGAATTGATCTCTATGGGAATTGGGGGGTGGGACTAGATTAAGCTGTAAATTACACGGGAATAGTATGGAACACATGGTTGGCTGAAAGTTATCAAGGCTCTGAGGTATCAAACGAGCCTCAAACCATCACTCTGCTGCCAGATACGCAGTAAATATGGATGGATCACTTTAAGGCTTGTTTCTCCTGACTCATTTTCCTATTGAACTCTATATAAAAATAAGTCAGGAGAAGAATCCCTTCAACCCATATCTACTGCATATCTGGCAACAGAGTGATGGTTTGATACCTCAGACCCTTGATGACTTAGAGCCATTTAATTTTTTCACACAAAAAAAAACTTTCAAGAACACACCTTACCTGCTGTTACCAGACATACGCAAGGAAACAGCAGTGCAACCAAAGTATATATTTGTCATTCAGAACTTAACCAAACCATAAATGTCGATGGAAACCAGAACAAAAGCCGCATATGCATTCCAGGATGGAAGGGGGACCGATAGATATCGTGACGGTCCTTTTTGTCACCGGTGAAAGCTTTGCGTGAGCCCAGTGAGTGGGACAGGCTAGCGGACAAGGAGAGGCGGCCGCTCGGCGACCTGCGTGCTCACCATGTCCTGTCCCAGAGGCGGGGAGGGTGTCCACTTCCCCCAGGTCGGCCTGCGCCTGCTGGACGGCCTGCATGCTGGTGTTAATGGTGCCCATCAGAGCCTGCTGAGCCGAGCTCTGAGACAGAGAGAGAGAAAGG
The DNA here is from genome assembly GCA_029718625.1 of Synaphobranchus kaupii. NCBI lineage: Eukaryota > Metazoa > Chordata > Actinopteri > Anguilliformes > Synaphobranchidae > Synaphobranchus > Synaphobranchus kaupii. The sequence goes on along the minus strand of CM056388.1, from coordinate 38,834,413 downwards.
GAAGAGAAGAACGGGAGGAAGAGAAGCGGTGAAGTAGGGAGACGGAGCATGGGAAAGCAGAGACAGAGGGAGGGAGCGAGAGAGCAGAGGACGAGGTTCATTCCAAGGGTGCGCCGTCTCAGAGAGAGTCGTTCTGGAATGAAGGCCTGCCGTTTCCACCTCCCAAAACAAAACAAGCACCCCACAGCCGACAGGTACATTACAAACGCAACCGCAAATCACCGGCGTGACAGGGAGTCGTCCTGAGAGGCACGTACCGTCTCACTAATGATTATGACGAAGGGCTCCGCTCTGAAAGGGCCGTCCTGGGAAAACCTCTAAATCCACAGCTTACCATAACAATTATCATTAACATGTACATCAGGCTGAGCCTTGAAATGAATTAGAGCTTTCAGTACAGTGCTGTGCTCGGTAAGCGGCTGAAAATACACCTATGATTCAACGCAACATGTTGACTGGGTTTGTTGGTTGAGATACGAATATGAAGGTGCTTTAGAAGGGCGTGCTGACTGGTGCCAGAACGTCCTGTTGTGGGGGGGGTAAGGGGTGTATTGGGGGGGGGGGGGGGGGTAGGGGGGACTCTCTCACCAGTGGGGCCATGTGTCCCTTGTGCATCTGGCCCATGGTGACCTGCTGTTGGGCCGTGGGCATGGTGCCCATGTTGAAGCACTCTGGGCCGACAGAACCTGAGCGCATGACGGCGGGCAGCGCCACCGAGCCGTGCTCCACCCGTCCCACACGGTTAAACTGCTGCTGCAAGATGGTGGACCTGCCGAAAAAGAGGAGCGAGATGTGCGTGCTGATAATCACACAAACCCATAATAATCACGCTCCCAGGGCTGATTATCACACTCCCAGAGATAATAATCACACACTCAGGGCTGATTATCACACTCCCAGAGATAATAATCACACACTCAGGGCTGATAATCACACTCCCAGAGATAATAATCACACACTCAGGGCTGATAATCACACACCCAGAGATAATAATCACACACTCAGGGCTGATAATCACATACCCAGGGGTGATAATCACACTCCCAGAGATAATAATCACACAAAGGGCTGATAATCACACACCCAGGGATGATAATCACACACTCAGGGCTGATAATCACATACCCAGGGCTGATTATCACACTCCCAGAGATAATAATCACACACTCAGGGCTGATTATCACACACCCAGAGATAATAATCACACACTCAGGGCTGATAATCACATACCCAGGGGTGATAATCACACTCCCAGAGATAATAATCACACAAAGGGCTGATAATCACACACCCAGGGATGATAATCACACACTCAGGGCTGATAATCACATACCCAGGGCTGATTATCACACTCCCAGAGATAATAATCACACACTCAGGGCTGATTATCACACTCCCAGAGATAATAATCACACACTCAGGGCTGATAATCACATACCCAGGGGTGATAATCACACTCCCAGAGATAATAATCACACACTCAGGGCTGATAATCACACTCCCAGAGATAATAATCACACACTCAGGGCTGATAATCACACTCCCAGAGATAATAATCACACACTCAGGGCTGATTATCACACACCCAGAGATAATAATCACACACTCAGGGCTGATAATCACATACCCAGGGGTGATAATCACACTCCCAGAGATAATAATCACACACTCAGGGCTGATAATCACATACCCAGGGGTGATAATCACACACCCAGGGATGATAATCACACACCCAGGGATGATAATCACACACTCAGGGCTGATTATCACACTCCCAGAGACAATAATCACACACTCAGGGCTGATAATCACACACTCAGGGGTGATAATCACACTCCCAGAGATAATAATCACACACTCAAGCCTGATAATCACACTCCCAGAGATAATAATCACACACTCAGGGCTGATAATCACACTCCCAGAGATAATAATCACACACTCAGGGCTGATTATCACACACCCAGAGATAATAATCACACACTCAGGGCTGATAATCACATACCCAGGGGTGATAATCACACTCCCAGAGATAATAATCACACACTCAGGGCTGATAATCACATACCCAGGGGTGATAATCACATACCCAAGGGTGATAATCACACTCCCAGAGATAATAATCACACAAAGGGCTGATAATCACACACCCAGTGGTGATAATCACACTCCCAGAGATAATAATCACACACTCAGGGCTGATAATCACATACCCAGGGGTGATAATCACACTCCCAGAGATAATAATCACACACTCAGGGCTGATAATCACACTCACAGAGATAATAATCACACACTCAGGGCTGATAATCACACTCCCAGAGATAATAATCACACACTCAGGGCTGATTATCACACACCCAGAGATAATAATCACACACTCAGGGCTGATAATCACATACCCAGGGGTGATAATCACACTCCCAGAGATAATAATCACACTCAGGGCTGATAATCACATACCCAGGGGTGATAATCACACTCCCAGAGATAATAATCACACACTCACGGCTGATAATCACATACCCAAGGGTGATAATCACACTCCCAGAGATAATAATCACACAAAGGGCTGATAATCACACACCCAGTGGTGATAATCACACTCCCAGAGATAATAATCACACACTCAGGGCTGATAATCACATACCCAGTGGTGATAATCACACTCCCAGAGATAATAATCACACAAAGGGCTGACAATCACACACCCAGTGGTGATAATCACACTCCCAGAGATAATAATCACACACTCAGGGGTGATAATCACACTCCCAGGGATAATAATCACACAAAGGGCTGATAATCACACACTCAGGGCTGATAATCACATACCCAGGGGTGATAATCACACTCCAAGGGGTGATAATCACACACTCAGGGATAATAATCGCTCCCAGGGCTGATAATGACACACTCAGGGCTAATAATGACACACTCAGGGCTAATAATCACACACTCAGGGCTAATAATCACACAGTCAGGGATAATAACTACACAAACACAACCAGAGATAATAACCACACAAACAGGGATTATAACCACACAAACACAACCAGAGATAACAACCACACAAACAGGGATTATAACCACACAAACACAACCAGAGATAACAACCACACAAACAGGGATAATAATCACACAGAGATAATAATCACAGCACCATGATGCATCCATATTAAATTTAAAGTACTAATTTGGCCCCAGGTATCCCACTTTCTAACATTCCCAGAGAAAGACTTAAAATGCTTAATCTCTTCAGGCTCAGGCTGAGAAAAAGGAGACCAAACAGGGATTTAAATTTTATTAAGTATTAATAGAGTGGTGTGCAGAAGGTATTTCAGACGATTTATGACAGCAGAGCAAGGGACACAAGTGGAAATCAGTTAGGGGAATATCACACTAATATCCAAAAGTATTTTCACACAGTTGTGAAAATAAATTCAGTTAGTGCATGGGATAGCTTGCCAGGTGATGTAGCAGAAGCAGACCCTTCCTCTGTTTAAAACCAGGCTTTACCTAGTACTGAATGCACTCTAGATAGGAGGCAAGATGATGTGCCTCGACGGACTAAAGGGCCTGCTCTCAGCATCAACCATTTTTTATGTTCATATTATCATGTTGTTGCGATGATTGTTTGATTACAGACTGAAATCCTGTTGAAGCGACTCTTTCATATTCCATGCATACTGCTCTGCCCCCCTCAAAATTACAGTTGGCAATGAGACTGCCACTACAGGAAAATCCAAACAAGAGCCTTTTGAACATTTGATTGATAATTAAAGCCGTGAAACACAAGGCGGTGCTTTCAGTTTAATCTTGTTATTTTTCAGTGACGACAAAGAGATAATTACCATATAAACAGCACAGCTGTGATACTCAATATTTATCAGACAGTTTGCAGGTTTCTAATAACAACTCGTTGCTATGCACTTCTGGAAGGGAAAGCGGTCCTGTAGTATTATGGTCTGGCTGCCAGGGGGTCCAGAGAGAGGTCATGACCAGTGAAGCAGAGAAAAGACTGAGGGTGGTGAGGGGGGTAAAGGGTTTCTTAGATCATAACATTTTTAAAAAATTTTGAAGATAATGTTAACGTTTCTGTCCTCGAGCTGCATATTTTAGCAGAGATGGAAAAAAATTTAATTTGCTCAGAAGAGGCAATATGAAGAGAATGGTTTCACCCTGTACATGAACTGTGTTCATTATATTACGATTGCTGCGAGTAGAAAATGTTGAAAAAAAAACGAAGAACCTCAATCTAATTAGGGATGTACTTTTTTCGCTCCCCAAGATGTGGCTCCCCTATTTCCACATTCCCTACCCTCTACAGATGAACACACACACACCCCCCTCCACACACACACACACACACACACACACACACACACGAATATTACTATATGCAAAACCAGTCCTCGGATGCATATTTAGTGTACATGCACTTGCACTGAATTGTGCCAGTTCCAATATGTGACAGAAGGCACCGTCTCCACAGAGACATCAGAGAGAATATTAGAACGTAATGTCAATACCCATTTACACTGTCTGCACTGCCTGCTGCAGCGCCGTGCCCTATGATGAACATTAGCATACAACGCAAACACTCCCTACTTCTTTGGAGAGACCGATTCTTCCAGCATGGTGGATTCCTCATCGCCCTCTAAGCCAAAGCGATCCTTACTTTGCTTCTGCAGAGAGAGAGAGAGAGAGAGAAAAAGGGAGAGAGAGAGATTGACAGAGAGAGTGCGTGTGCGCAGAGAGAGAGAGGAGAGAGATGCACCGAGACACTTATGCCACAAGATGATGAAAATGGCTCTCATCGCTTTTTGATGACTTCGCTCATTTCTGGTGTTGTAATTATAAACAGAATCATTTACCGCCTGGCCGAGCCAAAACAATCTGAGCAATGCTCTTCTGAGAATTCTTACATTTTATCATTCAATCATCTTTTCCCTCTTTTCCTACGCATTCACCAAGACACAAACCACTCCAGCCCCGTCACAGAACGGTTCCCTCTCACCTTCTTCAGGATAATGTCGATGTATCCTGCGATCAGCTGCGAGATCTGCTCCCCTTCGGTGGTTTGGACAGAGTAGTAACTCTCCTGGTACTCGCCAAAATCCTAAGTAATGCATATTATGGTCAATTATGGGAAGTTCATATCACAAACACGACCAAAAGGGTCAGTTTCGCAAATGAATGCTTTTTATAACTTATTCACTTGACAGACTGTTCTCCAGAGTGACTTAAATTACCAGGCTGTCAAGGCTAAATAAATATAGCGTGCATCATAACAGCAGTTACGACCAAGGGCACAGTCGCAGAGCAACGAGCGGCATGTAACTGACAAAGCAAAAGGCTGAATAATAATAAATATATAACAGCTGTTATAACCTTATACACAGTGCTGAGAAAAAGCCTGCAGAATATATAGAGCCTAACAATGATCCTGAAGAGTAATTAGCTACGCGTACGTAGGCCTATGTTAGGTGCAAATCAGGGTAAATGTCATGGAACTCACGGATAACTGCTTTTTGAAGAGAAAGTAAGTGATTTTGCAAAACTGTTTCTGCAGATTCGGATGAAGAAGCCACCGTGCTTTCCAGTGGCATGGTGACTTCCCATTACCAATACCCCACGCCTAGACTGGCTGCGCTGTTTAAAGACAGGTCAGCAGGCCTGTGGAAACGGTGCGCCCCCAGCTTTTAGACCTTTCATATTCCAAATATCAAAATGAATATTTTAACGACTCTATCCAAGTACGTGTTTTTTTTATAGGCATTATGCGTGCGGATAATTCAACTGCCGATCACGTTTCCGAGTTGTGGGGAACCGCGATAAGCCCGAGTCGACTGTCTTTGATGTTGCGGAAGCTGTACATCTGCTCATTAGGCTGTAGCCAGGCCTTGTGAAAATCTGAAAAGAAAGACGCCGAAAGGAGCCGAAACGTCTGGCTTATCAAGAGACCCGTTATGGCCTCTCTTCATGGCCGTTAGCGCTTCGCCAGCACAGCGGAGCTCTATAATGGTGCTAAAGGAAGTGATGTCACCCCATGGAGCTCGGCGAGCAAGAGTGTGATTAGCTCCCTTAGCTGGACACCTCGGTCTTTAGCTCAGTGAGGGGTGACAGCGGTGTCTGTCGCCGTGCTGTGCAGACAGCGAAGGCCGCGGTTTCACTGCATAGGAAATGAGTCAAACTATGCCAAGTCTTCTGAACTCCTAAATTGATTGAATTGCCAAGACAGGCTTAACAATTGTTCTGTATTGAAAAGAAATGTGCTACAGGCAAGACATCACTTTTTTTTTTTTTTTACACAGAACAAAATTAACAACATGATTGCACCTTTCTACTCTTTGCTCCTGGGGAGAAAAATATATATTTCACTTTTCCAACAGTCTTTGCTGTTTCAAGGTTTCTGTTCTTCAAAAGACAGACTTCACAGTGAAGGTCAGATGAAATATAAAGGAGGCTACAGGGAGTGCACAGAAATGCAGGAATCTGAACTTCAAAGCCAGGCTCATAGATAAAGGAGCGCAAAATGCTTGATACAAGAGCAAAACTAAAAACTTATCGGCGAGATTTCTTTGCGCTAGTTGGCTATCGATGAAAAGTCATAGGAGATGAGAGGGGAAGCTAACATAGACGAAACGTGACACAGAATTCATTCTTAACTCATTACTCTGTTATATCTGCATGTATTATGTAGAGAGGCCACTGCTGAAACAACCAAACAATAATGGAGTAAGTAACTAAAACAACTGGTGAGCGATGCATTTCTCCTGCGACAGCTCTCCTGTGGTACTGCGCGGCCTGCAGTGCGGGAAAGCGGTCCCTCGGCTCATCGGCATGGGGTGAATCCCTGCACTGAGAATGTCTTATCTGGGGGTTGCATTTCCACGGTCAGAGATTCAGTCCATGTCTGCTCCTTCAGTGTGTTTGGCAGGGTGGGGAAAAAGGAGGGGGCAGGGGTGAAGGCGGGCCCTACCAGGGTGAAGCTCTTGGGGGAGGCGGCCCATCTCTTCACCGTGGTGAGCGGCCACTCCTGGACCACGTCTTTGGTCTTCTCATCCACGCGCATGACGGACTCTTTGGTAATGCCCAGCAGCCGCGGGACAAGCTTATTCTTGCTTTTCATTTTTCTCCTGTGAAAAACACATTCATGTGGTTCATAAGTGAACCGCTCACATTTAAAAAAATAAAATAAAATAAAACTCTTCTGGTACTATGACAAATGCAAAACATACATTTGAGGATGCATTTCTCCCTCAGATGCAAGGTGGGGAATGGACATGGGGAGGGGGCAAAGTACTGAAAGGTCATGCGCCATTTGTTTTATTCTCCAGATTTCAATAAAATACGCCCCCTCCTTCCACACACTGAGATGAACAAAACAAACTTCTAATCTCTTGGTCCACCAAGCTGTCTATGATTATCAGTGCTTTGGTGAAAGAGTGGCTTCTCATCTGAGCAAAGAATAAATATTTGAACAGCACTCATTACTATTCAAGCATAAATGCCTGGCTAATGAGACCGGCTCTTTCCATCAAATTTATCTTTAATATGCACAGCTCGCCATCAATCACTGTTTTCAGCAAGGAATAAAATACAAGGGCCTACCTTACAAGCTTTTTATAACGTTCTGAAATAACGTCAGCAAGCCGTTAAACGGTCAAGGGTTTAAACAGGAGGAAAGGAAAAATAACCGGCTGCCCATAGCTTATCACATGGGGGCTGACATATATCCGATTTATTACCCCGAGTCTTCTGATGAAATCTACATTCATCAAGTTCACTGTCAAGAATCAAGTTAATTTCCTCACCGGGTGAAGTAGCTGAGAAGAAGCAATCACAATATGAACTGCTGCACGCTTGGTTGTAATTAATTAAACACTTCATCAGCGTTTTAATCTGCGAGATAATAGATCATGTGGTCAGGGGAAAGAAAAGAAATGATATAAACCTCGGAGCAGAAGGACTCAGGTGCATGGTCTTTTATCTGTCCCCTGCTGCGTATGCCAGAAAATCATTTTTCGGGACATCTGGCGGTTTTAAATTCAGCGCTCAGGTGTAATGTAGTTCTTTCGAAAACCTTTAATTTGCCGTGCCCATCCTAAAAGAAGCAGAAATTCCTGGCGTATTCCTGGTCCTTGTACGGAGGAACTTAGGAAATTTGATATAGATCCCATCAAACGGCAACAAACAAATGAACAAAGGAATTGCACCAAGCGCCTAATCCGCTTGTTGCGGCGGCTGATGGTGCGACGGCATACTGAAACGTCTCATGAATTCTGGCTAGCAGCGGAAAGCCGAACTGCACCCACTTGCGACGAGTTTAACAATAACAAGGCACGCTCGCTCATCGCCTGGACGCTGAGGCGTTTATTCTGCCACGTCTCTCTCGGCCCTCTCTGCTCACTGCTTACCTTCACCAGGAAGAAAGACACGCCGTATGTGCGGAGGGACCTGGCCAGCTTCACATACTTCACTTTGGCCTCGATCTCGTTCATTTCCCCGCAGCTCTTATGGTCCTGCAGATTACAGAAACACGCGCTCTGAGTCCTGCCTGCTGTATATTCACAGAAGACAGTGGCAGGAGGCATATTGCACTTCTGGTGTTGGGCAGTAATGGATTACATGTAATCTGGATTATGTAATCAGGTTACAAAACATTACTGAAACCAGCACATAAGACTTTTAAAATATGCATGCTCTGATTCCTGTGACTTTTCTACAGATTACATTTTGGATTGTTTTAAAGTACACAGACATTTACACACATAGACACACCACCTGTACAAACACACACAAGCACACAGCATATACACACACTAACACCACACACACACACACACACACACACACACACACACACAATCCACATGTCACAACATTTATTTCCGTCCAGAGTTGCATTAATTGTTGGCCGAGATCTTGTATTGACGACGGGAGATTCAAACCACTCCGTAAAGTCTTCTCCAGCACATCCCAAAGACTTTCAATGGGGTTAAGGTCAGGACTCTGGTGGCCAATTCATGTGTGAAAATGATTCCTCATGCTCCCTGAACAACTCTCACAATTTTAGCCAGATGAATCTTGGCATTGTCATCCTGGAATATGCCCATTGATGGAATAACCTGGTCATTCAGTACATTCAGGTACTAAAGCTGACTTCATTTTATTGCTGCATAATGTTGCTGAGCCTAGAACTGACCAATTGAAGCAACCCCAGATCATAACAATGCCTCCAGAGGCTTGTACAGTGGGCACTATGCATGACGGGTGCACGGTGACTTTTCTTTTTGGCCAGGCAGTGTACATACAAGAGGATGAGCAGGAAGTAGCTGTATGTATTATAGTGACACATTCAAAGAATACATAAGAAACCAGTCTTGGCAGAGTCATTCAAACTAATGTATATTGTTAAAAAATATATTCGACCATTTACTTGGCTAATGAAACTGGAAGTAGCCTTATCCAAAGATAATCAGATTAGACAATGTCTTGTGAGTACTCCCAACAGATCACGTTACTACTTTTTCGTCATGCAATTTGTAATCAGTACCAGGTTACATTTTCTCTGTGCACTTCTAATGCAAGATTCAATAACCTTAAGGAAGATTTTCTGAATTTTCAATGGCCCTTAGTCAAGTAAACTGATCTTACATCTGGCTTATAATTGACTGTAAAAAGGCAAAACAATTTTTCATGGAAAATTGCATCCCAGTATAATTATTGTATTTATTTTATTTATTTATTTATTTATTTATTTATTTAGTGTGCTTTGGAAAACTGGTCGCAAATGTCACTAAATTCACACCATACTGAATTGCAGGTGCAGCATGGGATAGGAAAGATACAAGGAAAGAAGGGGTTTCATTAAGATGCACAAAACAATAGAAAGCACTGTCGAGTACTGAGCTAAATCCAAGCGTGCTTACACAATCTTGAACTTTCCATATTCCAAAGTAAAGACGTTTCAAGTGTTTCAAGAACCCGTAGGAACCCCCGCCTCGGTGTGGTTGAGGGAAAAAACACGAAGCTCGAAGGGATAGGGATCTGGAGACCGCTAAAACAATGCACTCTACTGTACGCAAACGCACACTGACCATGAACGGGGAAGCTCTTCAACGCTTGAACTTGAACGTAACGTTGTGCTCTAAAAAATATATTAGATAAGATATACCTGAAAGATCTTTTTTTCAGAGCCCCTCTGTTTAATGTACTCCTTTGGCAGAAATTCCTTCAGGCTGAAAAACAAAGCAACATTATGCAATGAAACATTATGCATTCACAGTCACAAGGCAAAAACACGTTCAATTTTATTTTATTGGGAAGAAACAAAAAAATCTGGTTAGCTCTAACTCTCAAGTGACAGCGGTAAACATTTCTGGAATTTTAAATAATTCAACCAGACATTTACGGATAAATAATTTTTCTCTGCAACTTACATTTCACATGATGAATCTCAGACTTGGAACCACTAACTGTAGAATATATCTTTCTAGCTGATGTGCATTTTGTTCCATCTCATACCCAGCTTTCATTTCACTGCAGCGACTGCAAGCACGGGCTGAGCCTCAAATGGTCCACTAGTTCCCCTGCTTAGTGGACTAACGGGGGCGTCAGGCGATTTCAGCAAATGGCCGACACTCTAGTTATGCCACTTTCCCACTACGGTGCAGACCCGTACCGAGCCGCGGAGAGCCGACGGCCCACGTCCTTTTCCACATCATTCAAAACGGGGCATACCCGAGCGAACCTGAGCCACAGCGTGAAACTTTTCGGTCCTGCTTCAAAACAGGGTCAAAGCGTGCCGCTCTATCCGGGCTGTGTTTGTGTAGTGGCGGGTTGCTATGCGATGCGTCGCTGGAACCACGCCTTTGCGCGGATCGAATAGTGTTCTATCGAATTTGAACCGAACCGTGCGGGTCTGAGATCACGGGTCTGTTCAACTCGGTACGGGTCGGGTCGTATGCACTGGCTATGGAAAAGCAGCACTAGTCAACAATAAAGGGAACTAGTGGACCATTTGAGACACTAGTGGACCAGGATGTCATGCACGCTTGCAGCTGCTCTGACACAAGGGAGAGTCACTTACTCCAGGAACCCCGGCTTGTGTTTGTGCTCCACGTACGGTCCCGAACTGAATCTGGGCCCTGGATCCCGGCAAACTCGCAGGCTTTATCGAAAGACACAGGATGGATCCGTTCAGGATGTCGTCACCCGAGCCTGAAGGAGGGGGGGGGGGGGGGGGGCGCTTTGATGAGTTCAAAGGAAAATTCTGTGCAAATTTCTACCATGCAAATACACAAGGGTCAATTTTACCGGGTGCTGTATTGTGTATAAAGGCACATTTTACAGAGGTCCAGGTGCTGCGTTGTTTATAAAGGTGAATATTGTGAACTGTGCGAAGGGAACCGACAATACACAGAGCCCCTGAAACCTGGAAATGACTCATTTGATTTCCACGTACCTCGGTGACGCATTGTAACAGCACTGCCTACGGGCTTAATTTCACACCTGCATGGCACTAAAGCGTTAACGCAGCGCTGGGCTTTTGACGATGAGGTAACTTTAAATAGAATGCTGGTCGCTCACCTTGGCTAGACACTAAAATGAGAGAGGCATGCTCTGAATTGAAACAGCATGTGCCCTTGGATGGGGGGGGGGGTGGAGGGAAAGGGGGGGTATTAGAGAAGGAGACAGGCTGCTAATGACTCTTCGAGGGCCCCCTGATGGAGAGCGTTTCGCACATTTGGACATGATGTCATCTCTTCTCCGGCACTTAGAGTCAGTCGGCCTTTCCCAAGGGGAGACATTAATCTCTGTGCAATTAGACAGCACATCTGACAGGGCCGTCCTTTGCGGTAGAGAGAGAGAGGCCGAGCTTCCATACCACACCTGTAGTCCTGTTAGAGACCTGCTCAACCAGCTCCATAAATAATCCTGTGTTTCTACTGTGTGCATGAGACAGTTTAGAAAATTACACATACTGTAAGGGTAATGGCAACATCAACCACCCTGAACACACGCATGCATGCACGCACGCACAAATCAATAACGGAGCTATGCAACATGCCAACATTCTGTTGTGTGATATTGACAATAACATTGGGAAGAGATAACACTTGAGAGATGATGATGATGAAGACGATGTTGATGAAGTTCTAGGTGGGTACGGTTTGGCCTGCTTTTTCCGAGTTATGTAAGCTGCACGCGAATTATACACACGCAAGCTATTCTAAAAGAGCCTAAAAAGGACATCATAAACCTACACACACACGCGCACACATGGACACACACGTACGTACGTACGTACGTACGTACATACACACACACACACAAACACACACGCGTACACACACACATACACAAACACACATACACACACGCAAACACACACACACGCACTCTGCTCTGTTGCCACTCTTAGCTAAACTCTAATGACCACGGTGATAGAGAGCCGCTCATTAGAGATCAGTAGAGCGGGAAATGCGCTGCCAAATGAGGTGAAAGCTCTGACCTCAGTGACCAATGAGGGAGCAGCAGTGGGCAGGGTGACAGCAGCGAAAAGACAAATCTCTGCGCCCAAATCTGGCACTTAGCTAGACTCAGACCCCACCAGAGCCACCTGGCACGCTGTGTCAGCTATGTGATTAATCATTCCAAGCCACAAAACATGCACCCATTTTCCATTTCCATTACGCTGCAGACAAAATGCACAGTCCTGATTACTGAAGTACTTCTTCATAGACAGCAGAAGTCCTTCAAGAGACAGAAAAATGGTCGATTTGCACAAGTCATTCTGTGCAGGTTCATAAATATTACACAGGTTCGGAGGCTGTGTTTTGTATCAAGGGAACTATTACAGAGTTTCATGTGCTGTGTTGTGTATAAAGGTAAATATTACAGACTCAGGTGCTGTGATGTTTATAAAGGTAAATATTACAGACTCAGGTGCTGTGATGTGAATAAACGTAAATATTACACAGACTCAGGTGCTGTGATGTGTATAAATGTAAATATTACAGACTCAGGTGCTGTGATGTGTATAAAGGTAAATATTACAGACTCAGGTGCTGTGATGTGTATAAAGGTAAATATTACAGGCTCAGGTGCTGTGATGTGTATAAATGTAAATATTACAGACTCAGGTGCTGTGATGTGTATAAAGGTAAATATTACAGACTCAGGTGCTGTGATGTGTATAAAGGTAAATATTACAGACTCAGGTGCTGTGATGTGTATAAAGGTAAATATTACAGACTCAGGTGCTGTGTTGTGTATAAAGGTAAATATTACAGACTCAGGTGCTGTGATGTGTATAAAGGTAAATATTACAGACTCAGGTGCTGTGTTGTGTATAAAGGTAAATATTACAGACTCAGGTGCTGTGATGTGTATAAATGTAAATATTACAGACTCAGGTGCTGTGATGTGTATAAAGGTAAATTATTACAGGCTCAGGTGCTGTGATGTGTATAAATGTAAATATTACAGACTCAGGTGCTGTGATGTGTATAAAGGTAAATATTACAGACTCAGGTGCTGTGATGTGTATAAAGGTAAATATTACAGGCTCAGGTGCTGTGATTGTGTATAAAGGTAAATATTACAGACTCAGGTGCTGTGATGTGTATAAAGGTAAATATTACAGACTCAGGTGCTGTGATGTGTATAAATGTAAATATTACAGACGCAGGTGCTGTGTTGTGTATAAATGTAAATATTACAGACGCAGGTGCTGTGTTGTGTATAAATGTAAATATTACAGACTCAGGTGCTGTGATGTGTATAAATGTAAATATTACAAACTCAGGTGTAGTGTTGTGTATAAATTCAATTCAATTCAATTCAATTCAATTTTATTTGTATAGCGCTTTTTACAGAGAACTGTCACAAAGACGCTGCACAGGGAAACAGAAGGAAAATTGAGCAAAAAAAAAACAAAACAAAAAAAACAAATGCAAATATTACAGACTCAGGTGCTGTGTTGTGTATAAAGGTAAATATTACACAGACTCAGGTGCTGTGTTGTGTATGAATGTAAATATTACAGAATCAGGTGCTGTGTTCTGTATAAATGTAAATATTACAGAGTCACGTGCTGTGTTGTGTATAAATGTAAACATCGGTGCTGTATTGTGTATGAATGTAAATATTACAGAATCAGGTGCTGTGTTCTGTATAAATGTAAATATTACAGAGTCACGTGCTGTGTTGTGTATAAATGTAAACATCGGTGCTGTATTGTGTATAAAGGTAAATATTACAGACTCAGGTGCTGTGTTGTGTATAAAGGTAAATATTACAGACTCAGGTGTTGTGTTGTGTATAAAGGTAAATATTACACTCAGGTGCTGTGTTGTGTATAAATGTGAATATTACAGACTCAGGTGCTGTGTTGTGTATAAATGTAAATATTACAGACTCAGGTGCTGTGTTCTGTATAAAGGTAAATATTACAGACTCAGGTGCTGTGTTGTGTATAAAGGTAAATATTACAGACCCTTACAAAAATATTGTAAAAATATGATCTTGCCACAAACCTGTGGCAACAATGCCAAAGGTTTGTGGTAAGTTCATATTTTCACATGCAAATTAGCTTTATGGGAACTGCCATTCACTTCTCACTTTTTAGTTCACCACTAATGGCAAACTCTGACAAACCTCTGGCAACATTTTGTGGGAAACTATTTAGTTTGTGGCAAATGCGCTACATATTAGCTGCAAGTTTGCGACAAACTATCCAGTTTTGTAAGGGGATTCAGGTTTTGTATAAATGTTAATATTGTAACCTGTATGAAGGGAACCTGCTGACCTGTACATAGAGAAGGTTGAGCTGGACCGGGTCCCTGGAGTCCACGTTCTGATCCGAGTAGAAGAACTTACGCCTGAGCAGCAGTGTCTCGCTCTCCTCCACACCCTGCTCCCGAAATGTCTGACTGTGGTCCAGCCAGTTCACTGAGACAGCGATGGAGAGAGAGAGAGAGAGAGAAGTAGAGGGAGAAAAAGAGACAGAGACAGAGCGAGTGTGTGTGGAGAGAGAAAGAGAGAGAGAGCGAGAGACAGACAGTGAATGAGAAAGAAGTAGAATCAAAGGTGAGTTACCCCACAGGAAGGCATCCATGGTGGCCATTTTTAAATGCCCAAAGGAAACCTCTGCAAAGAGATCCTGTTCCCCTTCATCGAAAGAAGCTTGGAACTCTCTTACAAGGCTGTACAAACTCTCTGAAATCTACTCAAAAGCTAAGAAGTTAGCAAATTATTGCAAACCCAATCAATACAAAAAAAAAATTATTTACAGCACCCAAAACCATAAAAATATACTTATTTTTGGCTGCATGTGGTGAATATTTTTTTGCAAGGATTGGCAGTTGATACAGAATTTGTGTAGATGAAAGAGTGAAATGAATCCGTTTAGAGATAATGCTTTGAAGGTTATTGCTCCCCTTAGCCCCCAGGCTGTAGATAATAAGGTTAACAGTATTACACAACTGGGAATCAGTTTTATACTCATGAACTCCTCTTGACTCAACTAATTAAAATTTCCTGTCGTGGGTCGTTACATAATTAACCCTGGTGGAGAACACAAGCGGCTGTAGTCTGTGGCTGACAAAGGAGGGGCTGCCCCCTGGATCTTTAGGGAAATGAGTTTTGCCTCTTTATTAAATTGACGCACGGATAAACTCGGAGGGGCGGGTTACGTGGCACAACCCCCTAAAAACCCAACGCGAGGGGTGTGGGGCAGTCAACGTCCAATTGCTCTTGGCAAAAACTTTCTGAAGCAGGACTAAACAAGGATAGTGCCACTGAGGAGCAGACCAACAGATGGTTGGCTAAATGGCTCTAAGTCATCAAGGGTCTGACGTATCAAACCAGCCATAAACCATCACTCTGCTGCCAGATATGCAGTAGATATGGATGGATAACTTGAAGGGTTTCTTCTCCTGACGTATTTTCCATAGAGTTCAATAGGAGAATTTGTCAGGAGAAACAACCCTTATGCCGCGTTCTCACAGCGAGCAACTTGGTTGCTGGGTCGGTCAAGTCTACTAGGCTGGGGGCGGGGCAAGAGCTTCCCGTTGTGTCATCCAAGTCAGCTCGTGCAGCTACAATTTTTTGATGAAGAGAAACAACGGCAGTAGCCTACATATAAGAAAGAAATATTTGCGATGCAGCCTATTCTTTATAGTTATGTCATGACACTGATAATTATGTGTTCTCGCTAGCTAGCGATAGGCTATATCTATCTTTGTCGCGAGCTGGCGATCTTTATCTATCTATCTATCTATCTATCTATCTATCTATCTAGATAGATAGATTTATGTATAAAACTCAACATGTAATTTGGGCTCAATGTGTTATTGGTAGAACAAGCCATATATATCCTTTAAGGTTATGTTATGACACTGATAATTATACAATGATAATATATAAATTATTCACTGTTGTTACCGCTGCTAACCCTATTTCGCCTAGCTTAGTTTGATAGGTTACGGAACAATTATTCACAAAATGGTTTTGTGTCAGTTGGAGAAATATGAAGTGCAGAACTCTGATTGGCTGTTACGGCCAATGTCGGCGAAAAAGTTAAACTGCGGGCAACATTTATCGGTCGATTTTGGTCGCTCGGTTGCCTAGTTGCTCAGGTTGCTGACCGTCGCTCAGCTTCATAGAGAATGAATGGACTTCCGGCAACTGGGTGACCGAGTTGCTCGATGTGAGAACGCAGTGTTAAAGTGATCCATCCCTATCTACTGCATATCTGGCAGCAGAGTGATCCATCCCTATCTACTGCATATCTAGGCTTGTTTGATACCTCAGACCCTTGATGACTTACAGCCAACCATGCATTCCATACTGTTCCAGCATAATTTACAACTACATCTAGTCCCACAGCCCAATTCTCATAGAGATCCATTCAAATGCAGAGACGTTATAGTATTGCTTGTAAGAGTACCAGAAAATAAGATATCAAGAGTCTTTTGATGTTGTTGGGTCACAGACATCAGGACGTCATGGCATGCAAAGGATATGCAACCAAATATTAAAAATGATTACTTTATTTATATCTAAATGCATGGGTGCCAATAATTGTGGCACATGTGGTTTTGTTAAAAATAATTATTTCTTGATGAGGGATTTTTTTTTTCTCATAATAAATTTATGTCAATTAAACGTTGGATTTTTTAATTTCTTCAGTGTGAGATTAAGCTAATTCACCAAACGGTGAATTTTTTATAACCCTTTTTACTCATCTTTACCAGGGGTGCCAATAATAATGGAGGTCACTGTACATAAAAGGACTATGAGTAACTGGATTTCCATCAAAACCTGAGCTGTAGAATACTGGGCCATACAGGGTGGTTAATGCAAATGACCACAAACAACTGAATCAAATGGCGTTTTCCAGTCAAATTCCGATTCCAGAGGTTAATGCTATCCTAAGGCCCTCCTGTGATGCCTTGTGATGCTGTGGAAAAGCAATGGCGCTGTGCTGGGGTCAGCCGGTGGTAGCTCTGCTTCACAGCTCAAAAGTGGGAAAGCGTGAAGCGAAACTTCCCTCTCACCAGAGGTCCTCTCCACCCCCCAACCTTCTCTTAAAAACCATGGCAACAGAGATCAGCGAGCTTCTCACAAACATCCGTGTGCTTACATAACAGCAGCAATGCTTCTTCAGGTCAGGCCTGAGAAACAAATGAAGGCCTCACGTCGGACACTGCCTCACGCACACGAGTGCTGTCATAGGGCTTATGACTATTACATTTGTTCCCTGCTCTAGGAGTGAAAAATTGAATTATTTTAAAAAAAATTGTTTTATCTATCAAAGGGGTTTGACCTTCAAGGCAGCCGATGATGTCTAAGTTTCAAGATGCTGAAGGTCTCAGATATGAATTCTCCCGAGATTATCCATGACCAACCACCAAAACAACTGTTACTTTTTCTGCCCCCCTACTTTGATCCAAAGTCAGAGACAGTCGGAGAGGGGTCTGGGTGGCTGTTACTATGCAGTTATTTCCTTGCATCACTACAGTATGCCTGCCCGAATATCACTATTTTATACCGTACTGCAGTCACGGATGTTACACCTTACCACTTTTATCATGCCCTCTAGTGGTGTGGAGGTCTAACAGCAGGAGCATGGGGCGAGGCAGACAGAAACTAACTCACGATCGTCGTCTGTATGGAGCTTGGCCTTCAGCTTCTCCATCTTCCTCTCATCCCTCAGCAGGGACCTGTCCTTCCACATCGTCCCAGTGCCTTCCTCCCGCCTCTCCTCCACCTGCTCCTGGATCAGTGAGTACTCCTCGTAATTGGTGATTCCTGAATGGGGAAGGGAGAGGACGAGGGCTGACCTCAGAACAGTTGGCCCTGCGCATAATCTGCCCCTGAACAGAAAAGGGGGAGGACAAGAGGTGACCTGAAAACAGTTGGCCCTGCTCCTTACTGTCCCTGAACGGGGAGGGGGGAGGACGAGAGCTGACCTCAGAACAGTCGGGGTTGCATGCCCGATTTCTCCAGCTCCCCGGTGCCAACAAGAGCAAATTGGAATCAAATTGAAAAGGAGAAAGAGGGGGCAGAAGTCCGGAAACCCCACGTCCGTCCGCACGCCCGCCCACGCAGAGTTCTGCCAGGTATCCCTCCTCCTCCTCCCTCGCTCAATTTCACTTGGGCCTCCGTCCAGCGTAATTGAGATGTATGGCTCCCGCATCGCCTTGGTGACAGCGGGAAAAGAAAGCTGTCTGAGGATTCGCACTGTACGCCGTGCCCACAGTGCTGTGCCCAGAAAAACCTTCTATTTTTTATTGTGTGAGATTATCTATTTTTTATTGCTTCAGATCATCGTTAGCTCTTGAAAACCCTTTTTGGTCTCTTGTTTTTTGGGGTGAGACGCAGTGTGATTGAAGCATTGACTCGGGAGGAAAATTTTTGACCCTGCAGTCCCGCTTTTCCGTGAAAAGAATCATTAGATGAGACTTAAAAGGAGAAGCATGAATAATTCAGAACTGAGAAAAGTGGCGGATTTATTTAGTGGCGCTGTTTTCTGGTTTCGTTTTATTTTTTTGTTGAATAGCAAAAAAATGTATATTAAAAACAAGGGTGAGGGCACACGCACCTATTCTACTGCATATGGTGACGAGCAGCTCGCCCACGGTTTTGGAGTCATCGACCATGATTGTCTTGATGGCGCCGTCCAGCATTCTAATGCGCTGTGGTCTCTGTTTCTTCTTGTACTCGAGAATGTCCTGAGAGACGAGAGTGGGTGGGGTAAAGGAGCGGTTAGCTTTGATTTCATATGACGTGCAGACACACACACACACACACACACACACACACACACACACACACACACACACACACACACACACACACACACACACACACACACACACACACACACACACACACACACACACACACACACACACACACTTACAGGAAATGCAAACACACTGAAGTATGCCCAAGGAAGTAGTCTCCAGCATCTATACCTCATTAGTCCCCTCTCACCATTCACTACCTGTCAGTCTCTTTGTGCACATGGCATTATGGGTAACGTTGTTTATTACGCACTAACATTTCTGCCCACTTGAAACATTCCATGTTTCCATCATTATGGGGCACGCAGCCTGCCCGGGCCTGATCTTCTAGTGGTGTCTGTCATCAGCTCAGGCTGACTTTCAAAGACAGGAAAGCAAGGAATTATGGGACGCGCTATTGGGACGAGCATTGGCCCGAAGGGATCGGTGTCATGCATGCTGCTGTCGCCACGGCTACAGCCAGAGAGGGGGCCCACGATTGTGTGGGCGGTCCCGGCACTGGACTATGATTTTTACCCCATTCCGGAGCATGTAGTAATCCAGGGTTCTTCCCGACTCCAACCAGATTCCTTTCCTGGGATCGTCATCCGAAAGGAAGAGGCCATAGTCAGAGGCTGAAACAGAATGAAAAGGTTTTTTTTTTCTCCCATTTATTTAATTTATTTTATCTTATGAGGTAACCATCTGTGGCCAAACACGAGTGGTGACTGTGTTGTGAAATGCACTATAAACAGATGTTTTATGTTAAACTTGCCGATAAAAACTTCCCAAAAAGTCTTACAGAATTGTCAGTGGTGTCAATAATGCAAACATATGTACACTCCTTTTTTTCACAACTTTCTCAAGTCGGTCACAAAATAATTTCCATTCTCACAGTAACAACCTATTGTTCCTATCATATGTGCAGCATGCCGTTATTAACAGACATGCTTATTCATTCACAGACAAAAAGGAAAAAGAATCATTCAGATACAAGACATACCATTCATTCCTGCAGGAGAAGAGACCTTTTGTCTCCTAACATCCATTCGTATTGTACACTTCCTGTTAGTCCAGTGAAACAGCCATTGCTTCCTTTCTACAAACTATGCATGTAAATCTGATCTAATGCATGTTATGGGTAAATGTCTTTATGTCTAACGTGGGACAAGCCCAAGAAGGCCTGAACGACAATTTCTGTTCAGAGAAAATAACACGTCTGAAAGTGGAAGATTATATGAGTTCCTCAAAAGAGCGAGCATCACACGTTTGACTTTCAAGAATTTTGCAAACTTCAGTCAGGAAGGAGCATCGTGGTGAGTGCGACTCTGTTCTCGTGAGGCATTATCCCTGAACGAAATGTAATATACTGCAGTATATTTTAAATACAGTACCAGTCAAAAGTTTGGACACACCTACTCATAGAAGGTTTTTTTCCGTTATTTTTACTGTTTTCCATATTTTGGAATAGTAAAGACATCAAAACTATGAGATAACACAAATTAAATTATGCAAAAACCAAAAAAGGGTTAAACAAATTTTAAAAAAGTCTTATATTTTAGATTCTTCAAAGTAGCCACCCTTTGCCCTGATAACGGCTTTGCACATTCTTGCCATTCTCTCAAACAACTTCTGTGGAAAAGAGGTATTCCACAGGTAAAAAGGTGATGCCATCATGACTGTATAAAAGGATATCAAAAGACTCCTGATATCTTATTTCCAGGTACTCTTAGAAGCGATACTATAACCCCTGCATTTGAATGGATCTCTATGGGAATTGGGGGGTGGGACTAGATTTAGCTTTAAATTACACTGGAACAGTGTGGAACACATGGTTGGCTAAATGGCTCTAAGTCATCAAGGGTCTGACGTATCAAACAAGCCCTAAACCATCACTCTGCTGCCATAAATACAGTAGATATGGATGGATAACTTGAAAGGTTTCTTCTCCTGACTTATTTTTCCATGGAGTTCAATAGGAAAATTTGTCAGGAGAAACAACCCTTCAAGTGATCCATCCATATCTACTGCATATCTGGCAGCAGAGTGATGGTTTAAGGCTTGTTTGATACTACTATGAGTAGGTGTGTCCAAACTTTTGACTGGTACTGTATATTGTGACGATAATTTTGACATATTCACAATATACTGCAGTATATTCTTTCTCCATAAGGGATTAAGCAGCTAGTGCAAGCGTTGTGACAGAACTCCAGCCGCCAACGGGCCTCGGAAACGGAAAATATTTTCCCTTGCTGTGTACTTACTTAAAAGTGCGGGATTTGAGAGAAAAGGGGGGGAGGGGTCTCTTTCATTTTCTCTGTCCCTCTCACACTCCATCTCCTTTTTTCAGCCTTATCTGCCATCTCCAACTCTCTCCACCTGTCTCAATTCCTCCTTTTCCCTGCCTGCTCTTCTATTTTATCTCCTGTTCTTTCTCTGAATCTCCCTCGCTCTCTTTCTCCTCATATCCTTCTCTCTCCATCTTTTTCCTCCTCCCACCCTCCAATGGTCACTCTCCTTTTATTTTGATTTGGCTCGCTCACTCACTCACTCACTCACTCACTCACTCACTCACTCACTCACTCACTCACTCACTCACTCACTCACTCACTCACTCACTCACTCACTCACTCACTCACTCACTCACTCACTCACTCACTCAGCCTCTCACTCACTCAGCCACTCAGCCTCTCACTCACTCAGCCACTCAGCCAGCCACCCACTCACTTCTCTCTCACTCTCTCACTCACTCAGCCACTCACTCACTCACTCACTACTCACTCACTCACTCAGCCACTCACTCACTCACTCGCTCAGCCTCTCACTCACTCACTCACTCACTCACTCACTCAGCCTCTTACTCACTCACTCACTCAGCCTCTCACTCACTCACTCACTCACTCAGCCTCTCACTCACTCACTCACTCACTCACTCACTCACTCAGCCTCTCACTCAGTCAGCCACTCAGCCACTCACTCACTCACTCACTCACTCAGCCACTCACTCAGCCACTCACTCAGCCACTCACTCACTCACTCACTCACTCACTCGCTCAGCCTCTCACCCACTCACTCACTCACTCACTCACTCACTCACTCAGCCACTCACTCAGTCACTCACTCACTCACTCACTCACTCAGCCACACTCACTCATTCACTCACTCACTCACTCACTCACTCATTCAGCCTCTTACTCACTCAGCCTCTCACTCACTCACTCACTCAGCCAGCCACCCACCCACTCACTCACTCACTCACTCACTCACTCACTCACTCACTCACTCACTCACTCAGCCACTCATCCACTCACTCATTCACTCAGCCACTCACTCACTCAGCCACTCACTCAGCCACTCAGCCACCCGCTCACTCACTCAGCCACTCACTCAGCCACTCAGCCACCCGCTCACTCACTCACTCACTCACTCACTCGCTCACTCACTCACTCACTCACTCAGCCACTCACTCATTCACTCAGCCACTCACTCACTCACTCACTCACTCAGCCACTCACTCAGCCACTCACTCAGCCACTCACTCACTCGCTCAGCCTCTCACCCACTCACTCACTCACTCACTCACTCAGCCACTCACTCAGCCACTCACTCAGCCACTCACTCACTCACTCACTCGCTCAGCCTCTCACTCACTCACTCAGCCACTCACTCACTCATTCACTCACTCACTCACTCACTCATTCAGCCTCTTACTCACTCACTCAGCCACTCAGCCTCTCACTCACTCACTCACTCACTCAGCCTCTCACTCACTCACTCACTCAGCCTCTCACTCACTCAGCCACTCAGCCACCCGCTCACTCACTCACTCACTCACTCAGCCACTCACTCAGCCAGCCACCCACCCACTGACTCACTCACTCACTCAGCCACTCACTCAGCCACTCATCCACTCACTCATTCACTCAGCCACTCACTCACTCAGCCACTCACTCAGCCACTCACTCACTCACTCACTCACTCACTCACTCACTCACTCACTCAGCCACTCACTCATTCACTCAGCCACTCACTCACTCAGCCACGCACTCACTCACCCACTCACTCACTCAGCCACTCACTCACTCAGCCACTCACTCACTCAGCCACTCACTCACTCAGCCACTCAGCCACTCACTCACTCACTCAGCCTCTCACTCACTCACTCACTCAGCCACTCACTCACTCACTCACTCAGCCACTCACTCACTCACTCAGCCACTCACTCACTCACTCACTCACTCGCTCAGCCTCTCACTCACTCACTCACTCGCTCACTGGCTCAGCCTCTCACTCACTCACTCAGCCACTCACTCACTCATTCACTCACTCACTCACTCACTCACTCACTCACTCACTCACTCATTCAGCCTCTTACTCACTCACTCACTCAGCCACTCAGCCTCTCACTCACTCACTCACTCACTCAGCCTCTCACTCACTCACTCAGCCACTCAGCCAGCCACCCACCCACTCACTCACTCACTCACTCACTCAGCCACTCACTCAGCCACTCACTCACTCACTCAGCCACTCACTCAGCCACTCAGCCACTCACTCAGCCACTCAGCCAGCCACCCACCCACTCACTCACTCACTCACTCACTCACTCACTCACTCACTCACTCACTCACTCACGCAGCCACTCACTCAGCCACTCAGCCACTCACTCAGCCACTCATCCACTCACTCATTCACTCAGCCACTCACTCACTCACTCACTCAGCCACTCACTCAGCCACTCACTCACTCACTCACTCACTCACTCACTCACTCACTCAGCCACTCACTCAGCCACTCATCCACTCACTCATTCACTCAGCCACTCACTCACTCACTCACTCAGCCACTCACTCAGCCACTCACTCACTCACTCACTCACTCACTCACTCACTCAGCCACTCGATCAGCCACTCACTCAGCCACTCACTCAGCCACTCAGCCAACCGCTCACTCACTCACTCACTCACTCACTCACTCACTCAGCCACTCACTCAGCCACTCACTCAGCCACTCACTCACTCACTCGCTCACTCGCTCAGCCTCTCACCCACTCACTCACTCACTCACTCACTCACTCACTCACTCACTCACTCAGCCACTCACTCACTCACTCACTCACTCGCTCAGCCTCTCACTCACTCACTCAGCCACTCACTCACTCATTCACTCACTCACTCACTCACTCACTCATTCAGCCTCTTACTCACTCACTCAGCCACTCAGCCTCTCACTCACTCACTCACTCACTCAGCCTCTCACTCACTCACTCACTCAGCCTCTCACTCACTCACTCACTCAGGCTCTCACTCACTCACTCACTCACTCACTCACTCCCTCACTCACTCACTCACTCACTCAGCCACTCAGCCAGCCACCCACCCACTCACTCACTCACTCACTCACTCACTCACTCAGCCACTCACTCAGCCACTCACTCAGCAACTCATCCACTCACTCATTCAATCAGCCACTCACTCACTCACTCAGCCACTCAGCCACTCACTCATTCACTCAGCCACTCACTCACTCAGCCACGCACTCACTCAGCCACTCACTCACTCACTCACTCAGCCACTCACTCACTCAGCCACTCACTCACTCAGCCACTCAGCCACTCACTCACTCAGCCGCTCACTCAGCCGCTCACTCACTCACTCACTCACTCACTCACTCAGCCACTCACTCACTCACTCACTCAGCCACTCACTCACTCACTCACTCAGCCACTCAGCCACCCACTCACTCACTCACTCACTCACCCAGCCTCTCACTCAGCCAGCCACCCACTCACTCACTCACTCAGCCTCTCACTCACTCACTCAGCCTCTCACTCACTCACTCAGCCTCTCACTCACTCACTCACTCACTCAGCCACGCACTCACTCAGCCACTCACTCACTCAGCCACTCACTCACTCAGCCACTCAGCCACTCACTCACTCACTCACTCACTCACTCACTCAGCCACTCACTCACTCAGCCACGCACTCACTCAGCCACTCACTCACTCAGCCACTCACTCACTCACTCACTCACTCACTCACTCACTCACTCACTCAGCCTCTCACTCACTCACTCACTCACTCAGCCACTAGGTCACTCACTCACTAACACACTAAGTCATTCACTCACCCTGTCCAGTCTGTGCCTCCGGTACTCTCTCTCTGATGATCCGGCAGGCATCGTAGACTGCAGTGGAGGGTTCGAACTGCATGGTCTTCACCACGTTGCACTGGCGCACGCATATCTTCAGCGACAGGGCCACCATCTTGCTGAGAAAGGGGGAAAGAGAGAGGGAGCCATCAGTCTCCCACTACTGCACCTGAGCAACACTGGAGAGCAGGGTGCGAAACAGTGTGTGTGGCGTGAAACACAGACTCTGCATTTATCTCGCCAAACATTTAAATATATTACATACAGTTTTGTCAGGCCATGACTACGAGCAGGTCTCACTTTGAAAAGTTTCTCTTCCAAGTGTAATGAGAAGGGCTACCACCTTTTTCAAAAAGTACTGGCCGACAGATCTCCGAATGTTTTCATACACGCAGAGCTGTCAAATAAACTCAACGGGACCAGGAAATTAATTCCATGCCGGTGCCGTCCCGTGCATCTGAGAATTGGCACCGGGCGTCGCCCGCTGCAGTTCGGATGAAGTGGAACGCAGTAAGCCCGGAGTTTTGACGGAGCATAAAGAATCAGCTGGTGAAACATCTGAAGTCCCCCCCTCTGCCTCCAAAGGCCACAGGTATTGGCCTTTAAAGGTTAAGAGGTAGAGAGACGCTCTTCCCTCTGTCAGCAGACAGGGAGCATTAGCAAGGACGAAGCGAGCGGGGTAACCTTTAAAAGGAAAAAGCAGAAGTCCCCGCGATCGTTTGCGGCAACCGGCCCAGCTCACCTGGACGCTGGATGTAACGGCGGTTTTTCCGGTGAGGCCTAGTCACCAGGACGTTTATTACTTAATACGATTAAGCAAAGGGGCAAAGTTCATCTTTCAAAGAAGCCAGTTATTCAATCGGTCAACAGCAAGGTTGCAAGAGTCGCTGTGACTCTTATTGGCCGTGCACAGGTGATTTGGAGTTTCGCTCTCATTTATCTGCATCCCTACCCTGTGATGGTTTGCATACGTTTGCCTCTGTTGTTAGAATGTTGTTTATAAAATAGCAAAAATGATGCTTAAATCTGGGAGCCTGAAGCTAATCGTGGCTCCCGCCAGGCATGTAAGAACTGTAAATAGCCAGGTACGCTGAGAAGGGGTGTGGGGGCGTGAAGGGGGGAGGGGCTTTGATTTGCGTCAGGTGGTTCTCTGCCTCCATGTCATGCATTAAAATCAAATAACTGCCCACCTCGTTGTGGATTATCCCTTATGTAATTTCCCTGCAATTGTTCTGATGCTGTGCCGTAAGGGGGGGGGTCACAAATCTGGGGGGATGAGACTGCGATCACAAAAGACACCTGTGTCTTACAAATTTTTTTATTTTTTTATTTAGTTTTTTTTGAACCCACTAGTTGATGGGGGTATGGCCGCAACCCTTGCAGCCGTACTTCCTACGTCATTAGGCTCTGCCCACCATTGCTGCCGCACTGCAAACATGACCCCCAGGTCAGTGGAAAACCCTCCAGCGGCGAGGAGAGACCAGCCGTTCTTCTTCCATTCACACTGCATGTTGCCCTACCAACACCCTGTTAGTGTTCTTCTTCCATTCACACTGCATGTTGCCCTACCAACACCCTGTTAGTGTACTTCTTCCATTCACACTGCATGTTGCCCTACCAACAAGCTGCTAGTGTACTTCTTCCATTCACACTGCATGTTGCCCTACCAACAAGCTGCTAGTGTTCTTATTCCATTCACACTGCATGTTGCCATACCAACAAGCTGCTAGTGTACTTCTTCCATTCACACTGCATGTTGCCTTACCAACACGCTGCTAGTGTTCTTCTTCCATTCACACTGCATGTTGCCCTACCAACAAGCTGCTAGTGTTCTTCTTCCATTCACACTGCAGGTTGCCCTACCAACACCCTGTTAGTGTACTTCTTCCATTCACACTGCATGTTGCCCTACCAACAAGCTGCTAGTGTACTTCTTCCATTCACGCTGCATGTTGCCCTACCAACACACTGCTAGTGTACTTCTTCCATTCACACTGCATGTTGCCCTACCAACACCCTGTTAGTGTACTTCTTCCATTCACACTGCATGTTGCCCTACCAACAAGCTGCTAGAGTTCTTCTTCCATTCACACTGCAGGTTACCCTACCAACACCCTGTTAGTGTACTTCTTCCATTCACACTGCATGTTGCCCTACCAACAAGCTGCTAGTGTACTTCTTCCATTCACACTGCATGTTGCCCTACCAACAAGCTGTCAGTGCTCTTCTTCCATTCACACTGCATGTTGCCCTACCAACAAGCTGTGAGTGTTCTTCTTCCATTCACACTGCATGTTGCCCTACCAACACCCTGTTTGTGTACTTCTTCCATTCACACTGCATGTTGCCCTACCAACATGCTGCTAGTGTATTTCTTCCATTCACACTGCATGTTGCCATACCAACATGCTGCTAGTGTTCTTCTTCCATTCACACTGCATGTTGCCCTACCAACAAGCTGTCAGTGTTCTTCTTCCATTCACACTGCATGTTGCCATACCAACAAGCTGTTAGTGTTCTTCTTCCATTCACACTGCATGTTGCCCTAACAACAAGCTGTGAGTGTTCTTCTTCCATTGACACTGCATGTTGCCCTACCAACATGCTGTTAGTGTACTTCTTCCATTCACACTGCATGTTGCCCTACCAACACGCTGCTAGTGTTCTTCTTCCATTTACACTGCATGTTGCCCTACCAACAAGCTGCTAGTGTTCTTCTTCCATTCATGCTGCATGTTGCCCTACCAACACGCTGCTAGTGTACTTCTTCCATTCACACTGCATGTTGCCCTACCAACACCCTGTTAGTGTACTTCTTCCATTCACACTGCATGTTGCCCTACCAACAAGCTGCTAGTGTTCTTCTTCCATTCACACTGCAGGTTGCCCTACCAACACCCTGTTAGTGTACTTCTTCCATTCACACTGCATGTTGCCCTACCAACAAGCTGCTAGTGTACTTCTTCCATTCACACTGCATGTTGCCCTACCAACAAGCTGTCAGTGTTCTTCTTCCATTCACACTGCATGTTGCCCTAACAACAAGCTGTTAGTGTACTTCTTCCATTCACACTGCGTGTTGCCCTACCAACATGCTGTTAGTGTACTTCTTCCATTCACACTGCCTGTTGCCCTACCAACAATCTGTTAGTGTGCTTCTTCCATTCACACTGTATGTTGCCCTACCAACACGCTTCTAGTGTTCTTCTTCCATTCACACTGCATGTTGCCCTACCAACAAGCTGCTAGTGTTCTTCTTCCATTCACACTGCAGGTTGCCCTACCAACAGCCTGTTTGTGTACTTCTTCCATTCACACTGCATGTTGCCCTACCAACAAGCTGCGAGTGTACTTCTTCCATTCACACTGCATGTTGCCCTACCAACATGCTGCTAGTGCATCTCTTCCATTCACACTGCATGTTGCCATACCAAGAAGCTGTCAGTGCTCTTCTTCCATTCACACTGCATGTTGCCATACCAACAAGCTGTTAGTGTTCTTCTTCCATTCACACTGCATGTTGCCCTAACAACAAGCTGTTAGTGTACTTCTTCCATTCACACTGCGTGTTGCCCTACCAACATGCTGTTAGTGTACTTCTTCCATTCACACTGTATGTTGCCCTACCAACACGCTGCTAGTGTTATTCTTCCATTCACACTGCATGTTGCCCTACCAACAAGCTGCTAGTGTTCTTCTTCCATTCACACTGCAGGTTGCCCTACCAACACCCTGTTTGTGTACTTCTTCCATTCACACTGCATGTTTCCCTACCAACATGCTGCTAGTGTATTTCTTCCATTCACACTGCATGTTGCCATACCAACAAGCTGCTAGTGTACTTCTTCCATTCACACTGCATGTTGCCCTACCAACAAGCTGTCAGTGCTCTTCTTCCATTCACACTGCATGTTGCCATACCAGCAAGCTGTGAGTGTTCTTCTTCCATTCACACTGCAGGTTGCCCTACCAACACCCTGTTAGTGTACTTCTTCCATTCATACTGCATGTTGCCCTACCAACAAGCTGCTAGTGTACTTCTTCCATTCACACTGCATGTTGCCCTACCAACAAGCTGTCAGTGCTCTTCTTCCATTCACACTGCATGTTGCCCTACCAACAAGCTGTGAGTGTTCTTCTTCCATTCACACTGCATGTTGCCCTACCAACAAGCTGCTAGTGTACTTCTTCCATTCACACTGCATGTTGCCCTACCAACAAGCTGTCAGTGCTCTTCTTCCATTCACACTGCATGTTGCCATACCAGCAAGCTGTGAGTGTTCTTCTTCCATTCACACTGCAGGTTGCCCTACCAACACCCTGTTAGTGTACTTCTTCCATTCATACTGCATGTTGCCCTACCAACAAGCTGCTAGTGTACTTCTTCCATTCACACTGCATGTTGCCCTACCAACAAGCTGTGAGTGTTCTTCTTCCATTCACACTGCATGTTGCCCTACCAACAAGCTGCTAGTGTACTTCTTCTATTCACACTGCATGTTGCCCTACCAACAAGCTGTCAGTGCTCTTCTTCCATTCACACTGCATGTTGCCATACCAACAAGCTGCTAGTGTACTTCTTCCATTCACACTGCATGTTGCCCTACCAACAAGCTGCTAGTGTTCTTCTTCCATTCACACTGCATGTTGCCCTACCAACATGCTGCTAGTGTATCTCTTCCATTCACATTGCATGTTGCCATACCAACAAGCTGTCAGTGCTCTTCTTCCATTCACACTGCATGTTGCCCTACCAACAAGCTGTCAGTGCTCTTCTTCCATTCACACTGCATGTTGCCATACCAACAAGCTGTTAGTGTTCTTCTTCCATTCACACTGCATGTTGCCCTAACAACAAGCTGTTAGTGTACTTCTTCCATTCACACTGCGTGTTGCCCTACCAACATGCTGTTAGTGTACTTCTTCCATTCACACTGTATGTTGCCCTACCAACACGCTGCTAGTGTTCTTCTTCCATTCACACTGCATGTTGCCCTACCAACAAGCTGCTAGTGTTCTTCTTCCATTCACACTGCAGGTTGCCCTACCAACACCCTGTTTGTGTACTTCTTCCATTCACACTGCATGTTGCCCTACCAACATGCTGCTAGTGTATTTCTTCCATTCACACTGCATGTTGCCATACCAACAAGCTGCTAGTGTACTTCTTCCATTCACACTGCATGTTGCCCTACCAACAAGCTGTCAGTGCTCTTCTTCCATTCACACTGAATGTTGCCATACCAGCAAGCTGTGAGTGTTCTTCTTCCATTCACACTGCAGGTTGCCCTACCAACACCCTGTTAGTGTACTTCTTCCATTCACACTGCATGTTGCCCTACCAACAAGCTGCTAGTGTACTTCTTCCATTCACACTGCATGTTGCCCTACCAACAAGCTGTCAGTGCTCTTCTTCCATTCACACTGCATGTTGCCCTACCAACAAGCTGTGAGTGTTCTTCTTCCATTCACACTGCATGTTGCCCTACCAACAAGCTGCTAGTGTACTTCTTCCATTCACACTGCATGTTGCTCTACCAACAAGCTGTTAGTGTTCTTCTTCCATTCACACTGCATGTTGCCCTAACAACAAGCTGTTAGTGTACTTCTTCCATTCACACTGCGTGTTGCCCTACCAACATGCTGTTAGTGTACTTCTTCCATTCACACTGCCTGTTGCCCTACCAACAATCTGTTAGTGTGCTTCTTTCATTCACACTGTATGTTGCCCTACCAACACGCTGCTAGTGTTCTTCTTCCATTCACACTGCATGTTGCCCTACCAACAAGCTGCTAGTGTTCTTCTTCCATTCACACTGCAGGTTGCCCTACCAACAGCCTGTTTGTGTACTTCTTCCATTCACACTGCATGTTGCCCTACCAACATGCTGCTAGTGTATCTCTTCCATTCACACTGCATGTTGCCATACCAACAAGCTGTCAGTGCTCTTCTTCCATTCACACTGCATGTTGCCCTACCAACAAGCTGTCAGTGCTCTTCTTCCATTCACACTGCATGTTGCCATACCAACAAGCTGTTAGTGTTCTTCTTCCATTCACACTGCATGTTGCCCTAACAACAAGCTGTTAGTGTACTTCTTCCATTCACACTGCGTGTTGCCCTACCAACATGCTGTTAGTGTACTTCTTCCATTCACACTGTATGTTGCCCTACCAACACGCTGCTAGTGTTCTTCTTCCATTCACACTGCATGTTGCCCTACCAAGAAGCTGCTAGTGTTCTTCTTCCATTCACACTGCAGGTTGCCCTACCAAAACCCTGTTTGTGTACTTCTTCCATTCACACTGCATGTTGCCCTACCAACATGCTGCTAGTGTATTTCTTCCATTCACACTGCATGTTGCCCTACCAACAAGCTGTCAGTGCTCTTCTTCCATTCACACTGCATGTTGCCATACCAACAAGCTGTTAGTGTTCTTCTTCCATTCACACTGCATGTTGCCCTAACAACAAGCTGTTAGTGTACTTCTTCCATTCACACTGCGTGTTGCCCTACCAACAAGCTGCTAGTGTACTTCTTCCATTCACACTGCATGTTGCTCTACCAACAAGCTGTTAGTGTTCTTCTTCCATTCACACTGCATGCTGCCCTAACAACAAGCTGTTAGTGTACTTCTTCCATTCACACTGCCTGTTGCCCTACCAACAATCTGTTAGTGTGCTTCTTCCATTCACACTGTATGTTGCCCTACCAACACGCTGCTAGTGTTCTTCTTCCATTCACACTGCATGTTGCCCTACCAACAAGCTGCTAGTGTTCTTCTTCCATTCACACTGCAGGTTGCCCTACCAACAGCCTGTTTGTGTACTTCTTCCATTCACACTGCATGTTGCCCTACCAACATGCTGCTAGTGTATCTCTTCCATTCACACTGCATGTTGCCATACCAACAAGCTGTCAGTGCTCTTCTTCCATTCACACTGCATGTTGCCCTACCAACAAGCTGTCAGTGCTCTTCTTCCATTCACACTGCATGTTGCCATACCAACAAGCTGTTAGTGTTGTTCTTCCATTCACACTGCATGTTGCCCTAACAACAAGCTGTTAGTGTACTTCTTCCATTCACACTGCGTGTTGCCCTACCAACATGCTGTTAGTGTACTTCTTCCATTCACACTGTATGTTGCCCTACCAACACGCTGCTAGTGTTCTTCTTCCATTCACACTGCATGTTGCCCTACCAACAAGCTGCTAGTGTTCTTCTTCCATTCACACTGCAGGTTGCCCTACCAACACCCTGTTTGTGTACTTCTTCCATTCACACTGCATGTTGCCCTACCAACATGCTGCTAGTGTATTTCTTCCATTCACACTGCATGTTGCCATACCAACAAGCTGCTAGTGTACTTCTTCCATTCACACTGCATGTTGCCCTACCAACAAGCTGTCAGTGCTCTTCTTCCATTCACACTGCATGTTGCCCTACCAACAAGCTGTTAGTGTGCTTCTTCCATTCACACTGTATGTTGCCCTACCAACACCCTGTTAGTGTACTTCTTCCATTCACACTGCATGTTGCCCTACCAACAAGCTGTTAGTGTCCCAGCACTCCATGCCAGCAACACCTTCCTTTTCAATCAATTAAAATGGAGCCTTTCAGAAGTGAACCGCATGGTCAGAGCCTACGCACGCGCTTCGCGGAACCGCAATCTCCCCATTTCCTCCCCCCGGGAGACGACGAAGGCACCTTCAACGAGCCGGTAAAGGCGGACAGAGCCCGCGTGTTTTCACTGCCGCCGCCGACCTCGTTCGGCCTGCGACAGAAGGTCAAAGCAGCTACAAGGGGACGCATTAATTCCCGCGCTGTACCCCGTCCGCTTTCAGCAAACACAATCTGTGATAGATGATTCAGAACCTCACGGGCGGCTCTCCAGAGAGAGAGCACGCTCATGACAGTGTAACCACATCCGCTATTATTAAGCAAATCAGAGAATAACTTTGCATAATTTAACGTGGGGACACATGCAATTACAAAACTGCAGTTTAGATTACATTAGACAAAAGAGCTGTCAGAACAGGGTCTAACTGGGGAAGCCAACCCTGGCACGGCCAACCAATTAGAAGATCATAACCAAAACAACATATTAGGCAGCGCCACATAGTGTGATATCAATACTGTAGTGTCATAACCACTTAGAGACTGTCCATGATTTAAAGGAGATTAGTGTTCTGTTTCAGTAAATGAAGACACAGCCTCCTGCTAACATGTTCTAACAACAAAAGCATCATCTGAGATTCAGAACCTAACTTCAGGTTCCTATACAGACCTATGCTTACAATTCAAAATCCAAGTTGCCCCGTTTCCCCTAAATGTAAGGGCCCTTATAAACTGTAGAGTAGACTATATAATACCAATGTTTCAGACCATCAATGCAGCAACTGAACAATGTCCTCATCATCCCTAAAAATTAATGTTGGCCTAGGATAAGTCATTGCAACCACAATCCAAACCCAAAAAAGTTTATTGAGACTCAGAATTCTGATCCAGGATCAGTTTCCTAAAGCAAAATGCATACAGTATAAAACCCACACAAAGCTCATCAAAAAACGCCATGAATACAAAGGTTCTATATCAGCGGTGCTCAACCTGTTAATTTGGAAACTAATAAAACCCATTTATGTTCCTGTCAATACAAGGTAGAAAACAATTACCCTGATGCAGGTTCATTACATTTCCTTTTTCAGTGACAAGACAATAAAAATGGTTTTGAATTTTTTATTTTTATTTTGCAAATTGGCCCAAACAAACAAGTATGCAAATTGGGAAGCAGGTGGGAAAATTAAGGCAAGTTGGTTGTTTGAAATGCAGGGCTGGAGGCCAAGGTTGGTGCTCTCATTGGAAGCCTCATCCACTGGCTACTGCTTGTGCGGCCCGTGTAAATGATGTCATTACTGTGAGCACCGTGGGGCAGCACGGCGACCGCTCTGGCTTTGAGGCACAACACGTAGAGCTCAGGATCCAACCACCAGCCATGTACAAAGGAATGATAAGGCTGGATCTCTGTCACTTCAAGTAGGGGGAGGAGTCAGGCATCCAAAGGGGAGGTGACACGCTGAGGAGCTTGCACAGGACTTCAGATCAGCGACTACCTGGAAGTATAAATACGTTTGCACATCCTAGTTGCGTGTGATATTAATGACAAGCTTCACAAGTGCGCAGATTGTAACAGACCCTCTCAGTTCTATATTTGCAAGGGGCAACACAGGATAGACAGAGGAGCACCAACAGCACTTTATATTCAGTATCCATTATAAATGAGAGATTTTATGGGTAGTTCTGTTTCCTTTAATGTTCTATCGGAGGTATCGATGGAGCGGCTCTTCCCAGCGAGCCATTTCTGAAAAGGAAAAGCTGGAGGAGAAAAGGGTAGAGTCTTTCTTTGTATCGACTGCCAACACAAGCACTCCAGGGGATCGATACATAATGTTTAACCTAAGAAATCTAAAAAGGAAAAAAATAATAATAATCGCGGGGAGATTAAAACAAATCGCGCATCTCTTTGTCTCGCACGGACAAACCAGACGACGGCGACGTCCAACCCTTACGCCGGCTCAAGCTGCCCGCGGAAAGGTTAGCCGCTCTGAAAGCAGGACGATGCAAACACGTGCGGAAGGAGCGTTAACTTCGCCGCCACCCTCCGAGCAATTAACACGGAACTGAACAAAGAGAGGAAACGTTCCCTAAGGAGCGGCCGTTTTGCCAAGTCCAATCTGTGCTCAGCGGTGGGAGGACCCTCCAGACAAACAGACAGTGGTAATGATCTCCGCGTGCTCCTGTGTGTCCCTCAGCCATCAGGAAGGCCGGTGGCTTTTACACATTACAGAGCTGTTAACACACAGCTTTGCCAGTAGGGTAGTCTGTTGTCATTGTGATCTAGTGCTACATGTAGCACTCACACACACACGTGCGCACACGTACACACACGCATACATGTTCGCACACATGTGCACACGCACACACACACACACACACACACACACACACACACACACACACACACACACACACACACACACACACACATACACACACACACAGAAAGCATGCACACAGACACACACACACACACACACACACACACATACACACACACACACAGAAAGCATGCACACAGACACACACGTTCACACACGTGCGCACACACACACACACACACACGCACACGCACACACTCACACACACACATATAAAATGGAAGTGCTTAATCAGGATGGCTCTGTCAGTTGAAAGGTAGGAGTGGTTTTGTTTTATAGCCCTCCTCAGCAGCGCTCTCATTAGCCACATTCACCTCACACCATCCCGGAGATGTAAGTCATTTCAGAGCCACCTCATCTCAACTCTCACACACTCGGAGACATCAGGGCTAGACCGCATGTGGCAGGTTTCAAAGATACTCTTTGTCTATGCTGTGTCCACCAGACGATACTGTCTATGCAGGGAGTTACACTATGATGGACTTAAAGGTTACGCTTTTTCACTTTAAAGAATTCCCTCACATTGTAACTAGTTTATTTACAGGAGGTTACATGCTTTGAAAAACAGGACAGTAATGTCACTTCACATCACTTTTGATTTGCATTATACAGGGTATGCAAATATGTGTATCTGTGGCATATGTATATGTATATCTATGGCAACTTGGCAAGTGTTGGGGAGTTCCTGTAAAATGGATACACCAACAGCACATTCATGCAAAAGATCTAAACAGTCAAAGAAATTTCACTGCCTTGAATCTTCTATGTTCAAAATAAATCACTTGAACATTAACTTTGCAGGTTTCAAGGACCCCTGAGAACCCCGTCCATGAGTACCCTCGGGGGGTTGCATGTTTCAAAGCTACCAGATTCCTAACTAGCTCTAAAAATGTGCAGTGCAGTGCAGATGACAGGGCCAGCCAACTGTACAATAAAGAAACGCAGTTGATCCATAGCTCTGGACAGCAGAAATTCAGATCACAGGAAACTTTATTCAGTTAGGGGGCCCAG
The DNA here is from genome assembly GCA_029718625.1 of Synaphobranchus kaupii. Lineage (NCBI taxonomy): Eukaryota > Metazoa > Chordata > Actinopteri > Anguilliformes > Synaphobranchidae > Synaphobranchus > Synaphobranchus kaupii. The sequence goes on along the minus strand of CM056388.1, from coordinate 38,797,948 downwards.
CCTACTGCAGCCTACAGAGAACACCCTCATTGTACAGGGGGGGGGGGGGCAAATAGCACAACCAGAGGGACGTTTTAGGGACCCAGAACCAGTAAGAAAAGCAAACTGAGACGCCAGCTGAGCTCATTAAGGAAAATGAAACAAGTGTGTTTGTGTTCAGAATCAACATTTGCGTCATTTAAAGGCAACAGTTTTTTTTGTTTTGTGGTCTCGGGCCATCTAAAACTTAGGACTCAAACCTGGAACATCAGGGTTATGAGCTGAGATCCTTAACCACTCCCTGACATAAGCAGCCTTGATTTTTTTTTAATCTACAAGGAATTCACTGCTGGTGAACTTCTGCATTACTTATATGAGCACAGTGTAGACAAAACCATGATGGCTGTCTGCAAACTGACTGTTCACCTAATGAGAGGCCATTCCTTTGGAAAACACACACGCACACACACATATACAGTATATTACATACACACACACACAAACACACCTCAAAACACTGCGCCTCTGTGCCGTGAATCACTAAGGGGGTCACTGAGTCACTCGCTGTGAAATGCAAACGCCATTCTCACAGGGCTGCAGAAGTGGTAGGCGGACTTCGGCCATTTCTTGCATGTTAACTTTAAAGCTAATTACGGGGGCCCAGCCAGACCAAGAAGCCATATTCAGACACCCCATTCGTTCAGAGCAAATGACTAGAACGTATTAACTGCACTCATATTAGCCTTTGATAACAAAAGCCTAACCTTTCAAAATCCATTTACCAAAATCCATTTACGGCCTTTGTAGAAGAAAGTGCTCCTGGGAGGATTTGGGGCTCACGTGACCCCGACTCTGAGCCGCTCCCAGAGCAGTGCCTGCAGCAGCAGGTGGTGCTGACCGTTAGCACGGAGGCTTAGCGTGAGGAGCCTCCAATGCTAAAGCATCCTACCACAGACCCTTTCTTATTTTGAATACCACACATTCTTCTCATTTCTTTCACGTGGGGACACAAACAGTAATTACAGCCGTTCCGATAGGGGTGCACACGCATACACGCGTGCACACACCCCGAGCGCCTGCAACGTACACTTCAGCGCTAACGCCAAAACAAACGTTACATTTTGCCAACGCAGCAAAGAGTTGATGCTACCTCCATAACACTAATTACAGTCAAAATAAATATTTTAACATTGCACATGGTAATAAAAAATAAGTATATTAGCTCCACATTATTACTGGCATCAGCGATGACTATAAATTTGAGAAAGAGTAGCAGGGACAAGCGCTGATATAAAACAGAGGGCTTGTAAGGTAGACTACTGCAGATGATAATGGAGATATGACGTATTCATCCCAAGCCTCCCTCTTCACTCCGAACCCCACAGCTCTCTCTCTCTCTCTCTCGGCTGAGAGAGCCTGAAGAGCACGACTCAGCATCCTCTTACGAAGCTCTCAATCAAACCCGGCGCGGCCTTCGTAAAATTACGACCGCCGCTCTCGAAAATTAGCTTCCTTTTTTAGCTTTATCGTTCGACTGCAGTGGAGTAGCCCTCCTGGAAGAACGATGCTTTCAGCGAAATGACGCTACGTCACGATGGAAAACAGATTAACGCGCCGTCTCCCCGTCCTCTTGCTTCACCCCGGGGCGAAGAAAAAAAAAGAGACATTTAATAAGACTTAACTATAAGACTTAACTAATCGCATCGCATGCAAATCCAAAGCTGGAGCACAGGTTGTATGTAAAAGAGGATTTTACCGTTACTAATACGTACATTGACGGATTTTCACTTCATTATCATCGCAGAGGCAGACTGAACTAAGCATGTCCTGGGAAAACTTGAGGATTTCTCATTTCTATGTGTCACGGTGAGGGATTGAGAGAGCTGTGCAAGGCTGTCCATTTCTCCCGGCAACCGCCTCCATGGATACCGCCTCCATTATTTACGCTTCTCCTCGCTCACACCTAAATCCACCTGTCATCTCCAGTGCCTCCCTCCAGCCCTTATTGATTCAATTAGCAGCCCCCAGTATGGGGCGGGGGCTGGGGGCGGGGACTGGGGGGGAGACTGTGCTTTCCCAGCTCCGCCTCCCAAGGTCACACACACACTGAAAACAAACAAGCAAATGTACAACCATAGGGCATGCACAAATAGATCGACACAGCACACTAGCATGCACAGACAAATTCACTCATATACACATAAACACAAAGACACAGGCTGTGTCCCAATCAATGCCTTTCCATGCTAATGAGTATGCTTGTAGAGAACACTGGATGAGAAAGTTGTTAAGTAGGCTAAATGCAGTGTAATTAAAATCCCTGGCTGAATGGTTTTTTCAGGGTTTTCATTTTTTCCCCCACATAAGGCATGTTGCATACTAAACAGTATGCAGTACACAGTACACAGGACACAGTAGATAGGGCTCTGATTCGGACACAGCCAAACACACCTTTCCAGCCCCTTCTGTACATATCTGCAAGGCCCGCCTCCTCTGTGTGCAAGACCAATGGCTGGCCATCCCCTAAAACCATCAGAAGCTAATGGATGTGTCAGAGCGCCCTCTGAGAATGCAATCATGTAAACAGGTCACATGCGCTGTCTGACAGAGTCAGCCCCAGGACTACACGTCCAGCAGTCTGTCCATCCCTCCTCCCACTCTTCCGCTCCTGCGATCTCCTTTTTAATAGCCGCCCCCTGTGCAGAAATAATGCTTCTCCACATTGTCTCAATACATCCACTTCACACCGGTGTGGCTGCATGTCGTTTCTAAGCAACCCTTCACACACAGAACGGGTGCACGTTTGCAGTGTCACATGATCATTGTGCCCAAGTCGGGGGGCATCTTCGGCATCTGAGCAGTATACTGCCAAGAATTCACCCCACAAAGCAATGGTCCATCATTAAAAAGAACAATGTTAAAAAGAAGAAAGTAACTATAGTTTATTTACTAGAATACTATAATCCACCTAAGGCCTGTTCACACTGTCCTTAGCCCTGGGCTAAGAGCCTCCTTAGCACCAGGCTAAGAGAGATTTTAGCCCAGGGCTAAGTGAGTGTTCACACTTGCACATTCTAAAGTGGGCTAGCACCAACCTTAGCCCTGGGCTAGCTGACCCTGCTCCGGAGCAGGGTTAGCACCCACTTTTCGGGGGTTAGCCCCAGGAGTCACCCCAAACACAGTGCCAAAATAGCCAATGTGAAATGGGGTCAGTGGCAACTGTTGTGGCAATGCATAGAATTTTCACTGTCCAATCCAATAGTGACGAACGGATTTTAGCCCAGGGCTTAGAGGTAAAGTGTGAATCCTTAGCCCAGGGCTAACGCTTAGCCCAGGGTTAACAAATACTTGTGTGAACACAGGCTGAGCTAGCCCTGGGATAACCTTAGCCTGGGGTTAAGGATAGCCCAGGGCTAACTAACTACAAGTGTGAAAAGGCCTCTAGATTTTCTTGTCGGCGGAAGCCAGAGGGAGATGCAATATATGACCGGGTCAATCTTCTGGGAATTTGCATGCATTGGTTTCTGTAAAGCAGTCACAAACCCACCAGAGACAAAACAGACCTGGGGGGTATACTACAAAGCAGGATTACTTAGTTCGCTGGATAACTGCACTAACAGTAAAACCGGGAACAGCTCTTTTTACTTCAGTCCGTGTTCCAGATTTGGGATGGTTCCGGGTTTTACTCTGTGCAGTTATCTAGCTAACAAAGTAATCCTGCTTCGTAGTATACCCCCTGGATTGGCATCAGGGGTTGGGTGGTCAATAGAGACGTATCAAACGCAAGTGAGCCCGGTGTAAAAAGAGCAGAGCCCTCTCAAGTGTGAGAAAGAGTGCCACTGATTGGCCTTCCCACAAAGGGAAAAAACTGGATTTCCTAAACGTACAGGTTCACAGTTAACCCAAGAGAAAAAACAAACAAAATGAATAGGCCTGGCCAGGAAAACTGAATTCACGCAAACCGCAAGTTGTAGATTTATACATTTGCCTTATGTGTAGCAGGTAATAAAGTGTACCCATTATTGCTATTGTACGCATATAAAAACATAAGCGCACTTCACCCGATATAAAATATTTCAATTTAGTTTGCCACAGCAAAACCAGCAAATATGATAATCTCTTTCCCTTTTCTCCAATGTCATACTTCATTGTAAGCTGTGGCAATAAATTGGATCTAATTACACGCAAGTCGCAAATTTTAGATGAATTTAGGTCCGTCAGGTTGGTGACGCGTAAGAACATGAAGGAAAACAAACGTGAATATGCGGAGGGGAAAAGGAATAACGTCGTGGATGTAAAAGGAATGACGACGTTAATTTCGCCGGGACGTGAAACACCTGCTGAAATTAACGGCGTCGCGCTCATTCACATTCTTCCGTGTATCTGCCTAGCCGATGCTCTTATCTGGAGCGACATACATCTTTGTGAAAACAACAGGATTCGAGGAAAACCAGAAATGGACTCTACACTGCTGAAGGGGAAGCATTAATACAAGTCCATAGTAAAGGCCTTAACATAGTAGAGGCCTTAACATTAATTACAAAGAGAACCACTACCACTAACACCAGTTCCATGAGATACATTACCAACAGTAAAAAGGGACCAGTCAGGGGGGACAATGCAACCTTAATCAAGAGCTGTGAGAGGCCAGATAAGGTCACAGTGCATACAGAGCCCAGATAAAACCTGTCATTCTGTTTTGGGAAAAAATGTCCTAATGTCCTGTTTTGGGGCCAGGGGTGGACGCAGGATCAGACGCAAGGCCCCGGCGGTCCTTCCTGTCCAGGGTGTCCTTGAGCCAAGGGTCTGCCCCATTCCTTCCATAAAGGCCACAGGCCTGTGAATAGACCTGAAGTTGATAAGACGACTTTGAATAATGCGCCATTCATCAGAGAGCCTCTCTTCCCATTTCCTCCTGTCCTGCCCATGGCCACTGGGCCGCGGTGCCAGCGCCGGGAGGACTGGCATTCGCCTGCGCGTTTGGCCTTCCGTTCAGGAAGCACGGCATAGAAACAATCCTTTGTAAAGGGACACCTGGAACCACTCACAGAGTGGAACAACCCGCTTTTACAGAAAAAGAGCTACCCTTCGGCATCGCTGCGGAAACATCAGCGGGGTTCTCAACTCAAACTAATCGAACACCCAGGACGAATAGTGGCCGCTTTCACACAGATGTAATGCTGAAATACGGCTTTACATTTTGTGAAATGTTTTGTAAAAACAAGACCGGAGTGCAGGGCCTTCTGACTGAGTGTGCTAGGACATGCTTCAGTCAGTGAGGGAGTGATTGACAGGTTTATTGCAGTCAATCATTTGGTGATGTGAAAAACTATTTACTCGGCAGGAGAATTGGGTGAAAGATTATCAGCTTGCAGTCACACATCGTTTACAAACAATTAATTTATTCAATAAAAAAGCAAAACACTAAAAGTGATCAATCTATCGTGTACTGTAGGCATCTGGGATTTTGAGTCCATTAGCCAAACATGCTCATAAACAGGCACCGACATAGATTTGAAAGACCATACTTTTTACTATCAATAAGGTTGTTACAACATTAGATGTAATAACTGATAATAATTTTTAAAAAGTAGAACCTCACAAAAGTTGTGAATCTCACAAATGAGGATCTAGTGTGCAACAGAAAAGAAATGCTATTATGGAACATTTCCAATACAACGGTGAGATTACACCGCTGGCCCTGAGACAATAGACGTCAGTCCTGTTCGGTAATTTGAGGGAAACGTCATATGAGAAAGTGTTCTGTGGACTGGACTGAACTTTGTCATGATGCATTTAAACAGCTGCATTGCATGCACAAAGTAAATGACTATATATACTGTATATACAGTGCCCACTATTATTGGCACCCCTGGTAAATATGAGTAAAAAGGGTTATAAAAAATTCACTGTTTGGTGAATTAGCTTAATCTCACACTGAAAAAATGAGAACAATCCAACCTTTAATTGAAGTAAATTTATTATGAGAATAAATTTACTTCATCCCACCCTCATCAACAAATAATTATTTCTGGCAGCAGAGTGACGCTTTCAGGCTTGTTTGATACGTCAGACCCTTGATGACTTAGAGCCATTTAGTCAACCATGTGTTTCCATACTGTTCCAGTGTAATTTACAGCTTAATCTAGTCCCACCCCCCAATTCCCATAGATATCCATTCAAATGCAGAGACGTTATAGTATCGCTTGTAAGAGTTTGAAGGTAGTCCTTAAAATACATCCAAACGTACACCTTCAATTGACTCAAATAATGTAAATCAGAAGTTTCTAAAGCCTTGACATAATTTTCTGGAATTTTCCAAGCTGTTTAAAGGCACAGTCAACTCTATGGGAATTAGGTGGTGAGACTAGATTTATCTGTAAATTATGCTGGAACAGTATATACATGGTTGTCACTTATCACCCCTTTGCGCAGATGGCAAATTTGGTCAATTCTCACCTATTTAGGGGGTGCTCTGTTTAAGGCTTTTTAACTCCAGGTGTGAGCATCATAGAAACTTTGTAAATGGCTTAAATTAAACAAGACGGGTGTACCATTTACAATACGAATATAGATTTTCATAATTTAAGTCAAAATAAAGTGCCACAAATGCAAAGAAAGTGTAAGTCTATACATTTCCTGGAAATCCCCCAATTCCAAAAAAGTTGGGACAGTATGTAAAATGCACATAAAAGCAGTGATTTGTAAATTCTCTTTTACATATATTTAATTGAAAACAGTACAAAGAAAAGATATTTTATGTTTTACCTGATCAACTTTATTGATTTTTGTAAATATATGCTATTTCTGAATTTGATGCTTGTAGCACGTTCCAAAAAAGTTGGGACAGGGCCAAAAAAAAGACTGGGAAGTTAAAAAAAAACAACTGTTTGGAACGTTCCACAGGTAAACAGGTGATACTATCATGACTGGGTATAAAAGGATATCAAAAGACTCTTGATATTTTATTTTCAGCGATACTATAACCTCTCTGCAGGGGAATGGATCTCTATGGGAATTGGGGGGTGGGACTAGATTAAGCTGTAAATTACACGAGAATAGTAAGGAATCCATGGTTGGCTGAGTGGCTGTAAGTAATCAAGGGTCTGAGGTATCAAACGAGCCTCAAACCATCACTCTGCTGCCAGATATGCAGTAGGGATGGATCACTTGGAAGGTTGTTTCTCCTGGCTTATTTTTCCATAGAGTTCAATAGGAAAATGAGTCAGGAGAAACGACCCTTAAAGTGATCCATCCATATCTACTGCATATCTGGCAGCAGAGTGATGGTTTGAGGCTCATTTGATACATCAGACCCTTGAGCACTTACAGCCATTTAGCCAACCATGTGATCTATACTGTTCCAGTCCCACCCCCCAATTCCCATAGATATCCATTCAAATGCAGAGAGGTTATAGTATCGCTTCTAAGAGTACCTAAAAATAAAATATCAAGAGTCTTTTGATATCCTTTTATATCCAGTCATGATAGCATCACCTGTTTACCTGTGGAATGGCAAACAGGTGTTTTTTTTAGCTTCCCAGTCTTTTTTTTTGCCCCTGTCCCAACTTTTTTGTAACATGTTGCAGGCATCAAATTCAGAATTAGCATATATTTACAAAAATCAATAATGTTGATAAGGTGAAACATTAAGTATATTTTCTTTGTACTGTTTTCAATTAAATATATGTAAAAGAGCATTTACAAATCACTGCTTTCTGCTTTTATGTGCATTTTACATACTGTCCCAACTTTTTTGGAATTGGAGTTGTATATATATATAATTGTTTGGAATCCTCATTTAACAACTGTTTTGTGGGAAATAGCATATTCAATTACGGACAAACCATTATAAGTGTATACTCACATTGATTATTTCATTAGAGCCATTACAGAAGCACTTGAGTGGTGGAAATGGTGTTGAAGTAAATGGTGGAGATAAAAAGCAATTTCCCTGCACATTATGGGAGGGGCTGCAGAGAAAGTCACAATAGAGCCTATTTACGAATCAACATAACATGTATCCACACTCAGATAACCACAGGCACACACATACACTCACAGACACACACACACACACTCACACACACACACACACACACACACACACACACACACACACACACACACACACACACACACACACACACACACACACGCACACACAGAGACAGGCACATACATATGGATGCACACGCACACATGCAGAGACATGCACATGGACACACACAGGCATGCACACACACACACACACACACACACACACACACACACACACACACACACACACACACACACACACACACACACACACGCAGAAACACAGATACAAATGGACACACACACAGACACACACACACAGTTGAGAAAGAGGAGGTGGTTCCCTCGGCACGCATCACTGGTCATTTCAAGTATCAAACTAATTTTCTAATGTAATGGACAATACCACAGAGAAAGCAATATGGTCAGTTTGAAAGCACTGTGGTGGTAAAGGAGAAGGGGCATTAACTCATAACTGGGTGGGTGGAGTTTTTTTCCCCAATCACATAGTCAATCACAGAGTTTTCCCATGAATACTGGTGTTTCTGTGAAAATAATTGCCAATTGCCAATTTCCCAGACATTGAAATGTCAGTCGCACTGTTTCACTGAAGGTGCTAGTCCTGTGAAGTAATCCGGCTAAGGATCCCTCTGCAGGTTGGCTATATGTAGGGGCGGTACAGTCAGGGTAATTAATGACCCATGACTCCTTCCATCCCATCATCCCCTTTGGGCCTGCCTTGACCAACCTGGAGCGGCCGCTTTCCAAACCCCCATCCTGGACTCCTCCGGCCCAGGCGCACCACTGGTAAGCAAGATTGCCATTAGCACAAAGCACAAAGCAATAGCAACAGCATCAGAAAGGCCAGTGCTAACTCCGGACCGGGGAATGCATGCGCCCACCAAACCTGTGACCTTCACTCGCACGTACGCCGTTCGGAGCTCCACTTCCTGACACAAATTATCAATGCTGTCCCCCGGGGGGACGTATCATCGTTCGGGTCGCTCCAAAAATACCCGGCGAAGTAGAACGTCCTCCATCAGGGCTCCACGCGGGTCCTCTGAGATGCGGCGGAGGCAATAAATAGATTGCGCTTTTTATTCCCCGCCCGTACGATGGAAATTGAAGCAGGAAGTGTTCGACTTCTTCGCGGTCCCGTGTTCCAGTTCCCTGTGCCGATTTTCAGCAGCAAATTCCTAAGCGAACCTAAAAGTCCTCCCCGTAGAGTTCTCACTAAACGCTGCACTCAGGTAGACAAACTTAAGTATACACTTAAGATTTGTATTTTGTTTTGAAGTCATTACGATTAAAAAAACGTTGCTCTTCTGATTGTGGTACAGAATAACTCCCTTGGGATCCACATTGCATTACAGTCTAATCTGGAGACTTAAAGTGGGTTGGATGTTAATCGAGTTTTCTGATTTCCTATGACGTCACACAAAAAAAGGTTAAAGGCCTCGGGATATGTCCTACTGCTCCAAAGGTACATGTTCCTGTGTGCAAACAAAATAAATTACATATTTTACAATGTAGTATAACTATTCTTTATTGAAACTAATTGTGCCATAAATACAACCAAGGTTTGAAGATGGAAAATGGTGGTTTTCAGCAGAAAACGGGCTAAAGAAGAAAGTTGGTATATTAGGCTGGGTGATATTATTCAGTTGTATGTTGACCCAGGGCTGTCCTCCACAATTCTGTCTACTGCCCTGACCCAGGACTGCACCCCCAAATCCTGTCTATTGCCCTGACCCAAGACTGCACCCCCAAATCCTGTCTATTGCCCTGACCCAAGATTGCACCCCCAAATCCTATCTACTGCCCTCACCTCTTGGTTTCCCATTCAAAAACAACAAGCCCATTCGTTTCCGTGTCTGCCAACACACACACACACGCACGCACGCACATACACTTACACGAACGCAAGCACACTATACACACAAACACACATGCATATTCGCACAAACGCAAGCACATTCATACACACACACAGACACACACACACACATGCATACTCATACAAACGCAAGCACACTCATACACACACACACACTCGCACAAATGCAAGCACACACATACACTCGCACATACGCAAGCACACTCATCTCGTAAGAAAACAGTAAAAACATTGCTGCCAGTGAAAAACTATTGAATAATTGGAAAAATAATTATAAATCCTGTTATTTTAGATTACTGTTACACTGAACAAGCTGGCGGTTTACGACAAACTGTTTCACGGGATGTCTCTTACTTTCTGCTGGGAGTTACAGATGTTTGTCAGGATGAAATGATTGTAACTATACTTACTTACTAGCACTTCTTGTGATGTTAATGTCACATAAAATCTGATACTGGGTTTTATTTTGATAAAGTTTTTATTTGCTTTGTTATTCACTGTTATAATAGACATTGCATTGCTTGTTTGATTCAAATACTAGTTACTCTTGTATTCTATAACACGATTTGCTTAATGATTAAAAATGTATTTATTCTTACTGTTCATGATGTAGCCTATGTATCTGCAAATTCTCTTCTTGTGTATTTTGAGCGTTAGCTAGAATGGGCCAGTTAATTAGCCCCCATTGTTAATCATTCAGAACATTCAGTGATGGATATTCCAAACACACCCGTACATGTCTTGCTAAAATGACAGCCATTAACTTATTGATTCTGTGTCTTTAAATACCTGCTTTCCATTTATACTAAAATGCACCTGCAAATACCTTTCCCAAAACTTGCTTTCGGGCTTAGTAAATCACTTTACACATGCTAAAGCAATCTGTTTGCATGACCTCCTCCCACTATTTGCAAAATAATGTAGGGACACCCAATTTTGCATATTCCTTCACGCTAACCCGCAGAAGCAAAAAATCCATGTAACTTTCAATGTTAATACACACTGTGGTAACAGTTTTGTGGTAACAGCAGGTGGTAACAGTTTTGCATGTGATTTTGTACACGCAAACCTTTAGTAAATTGACCCCATAGTATGATATTAACTATATTTCTCAGGTCATTAAAAAGGAAATAGTTTTAGAAAGGAGAAAAAAATTCAGCATAATGAGCATCAAAATTCCTGTCAGGGCTGGTACACCAAGGACCAATTTGCACAGGGCTTAGAAAACACACACGTAGAAACAAAATAAAATGAACAACTGCATTCCACTGTAGCCAACCGTGATTTACCTCCCGTATCCTCCCTCCTGACACTCTCCTTGCTATGCCAATGGAAAATCCGGTTCAATTCTGGTCAAATCTCTTGGGGATTTCTGCCTTTCTATGGTACACATCTATCAGGGGTAGACAAAGCCACTCTCCAGAAATAATTTCTGGAATATCTCGCTGTTCTGGTATGGACATACACGCTAATCATAAATAAATTTCACAGGTGCACTTTAACCTGGACTGGACCCCCACAACCCTCTTTTCTGCCCTGCTCCAAAACTGTATCCCAGATTCTGTGTCCTGCTCTAACCCCAGAATACGTCCCCAAATCCTGTCTACAGTCCTGACATTTGATGAACTCATGACAAAGTGTGTTTGTCCATGAAATCTCTGCTTCAAAACACCATTAACCCCTTCGCAAAGACCCCCTAGTGGCCATGCTGGTGCCAAGAGATTGCTCATCTGAGACATTCATTGCTCCTGCAACCAAACTATGAGTGGAAACAACAAACTCCTTGCTCTAGCTTTAGTAGTATACGACTCGTGACAACCCGACCGAATACGGAGTGCCACTATTTCGCGTAGCAAGTCCATTTAACAAGCAACCCCCGCCCAGTCTCACCTGTAACTATACCGACCCATGCGTGACACAGTGGACAATAGCGTCTATCTGTGAGTTCATAAAAATATTTTTTCACCACCAAAGATTTGTATTCTGTCATAGCAACAAGATAAAGCAAACAATAGTCCGAATGTATGCTAATACAGCCGTGAAAAGCTGTGCTCACTCAATAGCAAAATAAACAAGTGAAACTCTTGTGTAATTATACTACGTCATTCTACTATCAATATCTGCTACTAAATATGAAATAAATAATACAATCCTACCATTGGTTTTACGCATAGAGATGTCAGTGGTCATTTATTGTCTTTTGACAATCCGTTTGAGAAATACACACCCACTAGTACACCTTCTGGAAACCCCAGGCGTAAAACTCCACCAGCCGTTCGTCCAAGAATGTACATTCACTAGCTGAGGCGTAATTGTTGATTTCCTGCTACTTTCACAAGATTTTACTAATTTAGCCAACTTGTCAGCATGGCTAGAGAAAATCCTCACCTTGCTTAAATGGATTTTGGGACTAGGTCAGAAGAAGATACCATAGTATTGATTCTATCAGAGAATATGGCCTACAAACATGACAGATTTTCTTCCTCGACATGAAAGTGTTACTGCTTGTAATATTTCAAATATGTGCAGTTTTTCCACCCCACCACTGTCTTGTGCCATTTGTTTGATATTGTTATTTTCGCATGTTGAGTGCATTTCACATACTGTAGTGTAAGCATTCATAAGTGGCTCCATCATCTTTTACATGCATTGATTTGCTGTGAAGCTACAACATTTTCCAGCATTTTCCTGATGGTGGAATATTATTTTATTGTAATGTTATAATATACACTGTGGCGTATTAGTATCTCCCTGGGCTATACTTGTTACTTAGGGCATGAAAAATACACATTCCAATTTACTGTGCACTGAAATAGGCTACATGAATTCAAAAAATTTCCTTGGAGTGATTATATATGGCAACATTTCTGAAAAAAACTATTGAGAAATGTCATCACAGAGCATGCAGCAAAAGACTACTGTAGAGCAAAGAAAAAAGTTCGGTGTACATATTTAGGTGTGTGTATCAGTGTGGTATCAATATTTTTATCTTAAACCATCATAAGAGGCAAATGTATTATAAATGCTTTATAATGGACAAAAAGTATTTTATTCATTTTATGACAGGTTTTTGGCCCCATAGATATCCATCCCCCTATATCGATGAAAATAAGTCATTCCCACCTGAAAATGATGCAAAAGTCTGTTCCCTGAGTCAGTTTAAAGTTTATTTGTTGTTAAATATATGATTATTTTTATTATTTACAGCAGTGCACAATTTAGCCATTTTGGATAGATTTTCAGATGCTAAGGGACAGCAGGGTACACTGCCAATATTTTGCATCATATTTCTTTAGGAGTTCTGCATATCACCCTCATATTTTGCACACTTATGGACACAGATTTTATGATCCAGGAAATGTATAGTTTTACCTGTTTTACATATGTAGCTCTCAGTATTTCATTGTCTAAACTTTGTTTAGTATTTTCGCCAAGTATTCTTTGCATTAGTGGCACTTTATTTTGACCTGAATTATTAAAATAAACAAATCTGTTAGTTTTGTCTAACTCTCTTGCTTCATTTAAGCCATTTTACAAGTTTCTGTGATCCTCACACTTGGAATTATAAAGCCTTAAATATAACACCCCCTAAATAGGTGAGAACTGACCAAATTTGGCATCTGCACGAAGGGGTTAAATTTGCGTTAACACCGTTTCTCTCAAAGCTGGTGCGCTGTTGGGGGCCTGAGAAGATGAGAGCTTGGCCCAGGCCACATAGGCTCTCAAGCCTACACGGCCGAGTCCATCCAGATGAATTGAAGGCCCATGTAGGAGCCTCATGTGGTTACTGAGTAGAGTTTTGACTTCACTTCACAAGGCCTCTCCTTCTACACAGCAGGAAGCCCATCTCATGGCCAAGGTTCCCAAAGGAGGCCTTGGATATATCAGAATAGATATATTGTTCCTTACAGTTTACAAGAGGATTTTCTGAAAAATAAGGAAGTGGCTTCAAAAGGTATTCAAGGACGCATTATGTTTTTTACATGTCAGGATAATTATGTAATCCATTGTAATTATTTCGGTGAAATTATTTACAAGCTTTGGGTTTCTTCTCACATTTGTGAATATTACAGTATGTGCAAATAAAACAAAACTACTGCTAATCTAGCAGATTGTGCCTTTCCTGCCCATGTAGTTCCACATGTTGAGGCCCAATAAAACTAAGTGCACAAATATAATTTGTTACAACATAGAGAGAAGAGGAAAGGGGCATTCTGTGACCTAGAGAATTACATAGCCTGAAGTCAGTTATGAAACAAATTACAAAATTATAAAAAATAGTTTGTGTTATCAATAAATAGTAAAGGACTTGTCAACACTGACAAGACTTAGAGTAAACTTTCCCTGCAAAACTGTATTTAAAGATGATTACAGCAAGAGTTTAAAATTTTTTTAAGCATTTCACACACTAACAAACATGCACACACGCCAGCGCGCACACACACACGCAAACACTTACAGTCCTCCGAGTTCTCACGGGTTATCACACACATACACTCACACACACGCGTAAACACAAACAGACACTTACAGTCCTCCGAGTTCTTGCAGGTTATCACAGAGAGAACAGAGTGGGAGTCACAACCTGCCCCTTTTCCCAAATGACACAAAATGTTCTCTCTAAACACAACCCACACACACAAACTGCAGCGTCTACCCACCGCATAGCCCCAGCAGGAAAAATCGAACACAGGGGTGGAAATAACACTGCGAATGCATATTAGTCCCTTACCAGAATCAGGACAGGCATCAAGTATAAACACACTAGCCTGCTCATGGTAAGAGCTGCACTGACTCAAACTGCTGATGCATGAGGAGTGTTTTTCCATCTCTCCTATACTAAAAAAACACATTTGCCTGGGAGCAAATAGCACAACAAATTGTACTCAAACTCATATCTAAATTAGCGGCCCACATTACCCCGGCAGCTGCCCGACAACGGCGCCGGTTGCCAACGTGGGGCAAGCCACCTATCTGGAGCTTCACCTGTCATGGACGATCTCTTTGTCTTCAAAGGGGAAAACATACTCCAAAAAACATAGTTGATGAGGAATTTATCGGACTCAGAAAGAACGCCTATCCAAAGTTCTGATTCGCCCAATCTCCTGTTCTCTCCCATCCCCGGATGAGCGGCAGATTTCGCTATAGCAAAACAGTCCCTGTTCTCCTTTCTTCCCCCTCCAGTGAATCTGACCGGTAAGAGAACCCCCTGCATGCAATGCTGGTCATAACTGCAATAATTATTTTAGCATCAAATGTCAAGGGGCAGAGGAGGGGGGGGGGGTTGGGGAGTTGCCAGGGGGGCGCAGAATAACTAAGATAATCTTCTGTGACAGTAGCTAACTGTGGCTGCTGTGATTGTGAGGGTTGGAGACATTTAAAAAAAACATCCCGTCTCTGGCCTCTCAACCCAAGACCTGTCAGAGACAGAGGCGATGTCCTCGTGCAGAATCGTTGGGGATGGGTGTGTTTGGAACAAAAGTACCATGGCTCCGCAAAGCGAAAAGGCTTAAATGTGTCCGCTTCGAGTTTTCACCGTTCCATTCTAAAAACGCTGGCCAAAACAGAGTAACCTTCCCAAGTAAATGTCCTAAATAGATATGCTCTTAATTATGTTAAGAGTGCCGGCATAAGAGGAATGGGGTGATAATCTAACAAAGAGTGTGGAGAAGGTAAAGAGGGTTTCTGAGCCGTGCTCATGAATAAATGATTAGAGGAATAAGGGGGGGGGGGGGGGGGGGGTGGAAGGGGGTTTCCATATGGCACACATCAATCCCTTTCAAGCACAGTTAGGAGTCTTTGCCTCACAGATGCGTTCATCGTGACACAGACACACAGCAGATTCCTTAACACACGCACGCACAGACACACATACGCGCACAGGCACACGTACACGCACCCACACGCACGAACACACAATAGGTTGCACACACATACTCACAAACACATGTACACACAGGCATGCAAGGACGAACACTTGTGCACACACTCAACGCATACACATACATACACATATACAGTCACATAAATGCACAGAAATGTATACACATGCATACATAAGCTAATATAAACTGTTTACAAAAAACCGAACTCAGTAGCACTTGGGATAGACATTATGGATGAAACAGAATCAGTTATTACTCCAATATACAGTCATAATGTGCTATTCGATTGCTTGGGCCAGAATTCCAATGCTTCTTAATTGATAAAAAATTATGAAAATTGTTTTCATTCATACACATTAAGGGCAGCCTAAAATACCTAAACAAAACAACATTTAATGTCATTATATTCAATTTCCTGCCTAGAAGTTTGAGTAAAAGCAGATATTTGAAGTGAGCATTCTTCCCCTCACAAAAAGGCCAGCATTGGGGTTCACTTATTTGAAAATATCACAGAATATCTAGAGTACCAGATTGATAAAATGCACATCCCTAAATAGACACTGACTTGTCGCATGACTACTGTGCTTGACAAAGGGCAACTTGTTGTGCCAAACCCAGATAAACCTTTGTTGGCAAGATGAGGTTGGCCTGGCATAAATGTATAGATACACAAACAGGTAGTTCTGTGAGTGCTTATCACGATGCCAAGCGAAGTATGCCCCGTCTGATTAAACAGGTGACTGAAACCTCTGACTGGAGCCAGGCTATGCTCCAGACAGGAAGCTCCTTCACACTTTGGTGGCCAATAAAAAAGATGCTAGTAGGAAATTGGAACGCAGCCGCCAGGAGTCAGGTGTTGAAGTGATGTTACTCTGTGTCGCCTTGTGGAACTTGACATAGATAAAATATGAAGAGGAATTTGAAGGATTTCTTTTTCCCAATTTCTTCCATTTTTTCCAAGTCGTTAAATACACATATTTCTATAATCCTTTTTCCAAATGTCTGCTGTGTGTCCTTTGTGTGCAGTCCTCTCACAAAATAAGCCAATCAAATGATCTATCAACATGTCCTCCTTATTCCAAAGAAGAACATTCTAGAAATATGTTGTGAGAAATTAACAGTAAATTTTGTTTGAAAAGGTTTGGAAGATTCTCATTAGTACGCACTCAATTCATCTACCAAAGAATAAAGGGACCAATGGAGTCAAAAGGCTGTGTATACAACTACTACCCGTGTCACAATGGAATGCTTAGGAAGAAAAAAATCCAGTCATAAAATATAAAAAATAT